>CM062813.1:650019734-650624226 GCA_031772625.1 Pinus tabuliformis
TGCACAGTTCTCTAAGGCAAGCCCAAAACTGGGTGGAAACCAAGTCAAGAGATTGGCTTGTGTATTAGACATTAAACCAAGTGAGAAAACACAAGTTGTGATGCAAAGGATGAGGCTGAATCAAATCACAAGTACCTGGGTTAGTGGGTGATGAGTTTTTGTACTGTAGAAGGGAGTCTCCAAAATAAATCATAGGCAGCATTTTGTAGGCTGGTTGTAGCCGCTACAACATTAGTGACACATTGGTAGAGCTCGAGCTCTTTTATGGACCTTGTCTCGTGTAAAGAGAGTCTAACTCTTCAGGAATTATTTTTTGATTCTTCGACTATCATAGCTTCTTCAATAGCTTGAGTTAAAGATGTAGTCCCTACCATTCTCCTTATCTGCAACAAAAATACCATGCCAATTCAAATCGAGTTGTTTCAATTGGGGATGAGGGGTTATATAAATACACAACTAATGTAGATTTTCATATTTTTAGTTTCATCGCTGGTGTTGCTCTATTGCCAACAAGCCTAGACAATACCCCAATGGAGTCACTTCAGGAGCACAAGAATTTCTCCTCTACCAGGGAGCCTAGACAGTACCCCGGTGGAGTTACTTGCTTCACCTCTCTGTGCAGGAAGCCTTTCTTATATTTTTCCTTTATTTTATTTTTTCATTTTTTCATGTTTATACCAAGCCAAGTCAAACCGAGTTGTTTCAATTTGGGATGAGGGGTATATAAATACACAAGTAATGTAGATTTTCAAAGTTTTAGTTTCATCGTTGGTGTTCCTCGTTGCCAACAGGCTTGGACACTTCCCCGATGGAGTCACTTTAGGAACACAAGAATTTCTCCACTACGAGCGAGCCTGGACAGTACCCCGGTGGAGTTACTTGCTTCACTTCATTGTACAGGAAGCCTTTCTTATCTTTTGCCTTTATTTAATTTTTTAATTTTTTCATTTTTCAAAGAACTATGCATAAACACTTATTTATTTCATGAGGCAGAAGAGGGAACCCAACGTATTGAGAGCATAAGAGGTTGTCCCTTTAGAGAAGGATTTTTATATATTCCTCTGGCATACCTTTTAAGGGTTTCCCCCTCTCCTTACTCTACTTGACTGAGTTGACAAGGGTTAACCGAATATAGAAAACTGATTAGAGTAGGTGTTACTAGAATGCAAGCATCGTGATTTCACCATGATTTTCTCTCAAAGGAACATATTTTCCATCAGGGTATCATTGACTAAAATAAATGCAAGATTCTCATAAATATACGGAATAGACAAATAACCGAGTGTTGATAGATGTACAAGTTCCTCTTGGATTTGACCTTGCTTATCTAAGAATCCAAACATAGTTTTATGTGGAAAATAACCTACTAGTGCAAAAGCAAACAAGCAAAGGAAAGAATCAATACAAATCAAAACAAAGTAGGAAAATCAAAAACAACAAGAGAAAAAGCACTACTCCTACTCCTATGCTAAGCAAATCATGGGCCCACTCACGTGAAGTGATAATTCCAATGCAACCACTAGCGCATTGGATGACCCATGTAGGCGACAACATGATTGACAATAAATATATTCTTGTCACGACTAGCCGACGTAGTTAACCAGGGGCTAGAGGGGGGGAGGTCATAGGGGGTTTGAGGGGTACCCATAACCCCACTCTATGGGGTCCGGGGCAGCGCCACTGAAAATTTTGGTTTTGGACCCTATGTTAGGTTGGGCGGACCCACCTATGGTTTTGTGGATCTTTTTCGCACATGGTTTTTGACGGGATGGTTTTCGGTCCATGGTTTTGGACGTGATGGTTTTCGGTCCATGGTATTGGATGCTTCGGCATGTATAAATATGTATTATAACATTGAAATGAGCATAATGAAAAATGAAGTTGGTAGTCCCAGTTTTGGGATCAAGGGGAAAATCTCTGTGTATATGTGTTTTATGTGTTATGCTCTTGTTTATTTTATGTGTTTTAGAATTCGTATGCAAGTAATTTCTGTACGGGGTTAAAACCTACATCTGGTATAGGAGCTGTTTTGGCTTCAAGGGGACGCCTTTGTTGCTGAGGGGTTTTGCTCGGTCCTGTGGTAGACCCTGTTTAGTGGGAGATCTACGAGATCGATTCTGTTGGTGAACGAAGATGGAAAGTAGTGGAAAGATAGAGATCGAGAAATTTAATGGTCAAAGTTTTGAGTTGTGGAAACTCAAGATGGAGGATCTATTGGTGGATAAATATCAGTGGATCGCGGTAGATCCGGGTATTAAACCAACGAGAGTGTCCGATAAAGAATGGAAAAAGTTGGATTGGAAGGCAAAGAGCAGAATATGATTGTGTCTCAGATTCAGTATTGCTGAATGTATCAGGGGAAGCTACGACGAAGGATTTGTGGGACAAGTTAGAGACTTTGTACCAATCTAAGTCTCTGGTGAATAAACTTTTCCTGTGGAAAAAGTTGTACAACATGAGGATGAAAGATGGAGACTCGGTGATAGAACATCTGAACACATTTAATACTATGGTAAGTCAGTTATTATCTGTTGATATTAAAATTTCAGATGAAGATAAGTGCATTAGTTTGTTGTGTTCTCCACCAGATTCATGGGATAGTCTGGTTATTGCAATAGGTAGTAATGCAACTGCCTTGAAGTTTGATGAAATAGTCTCATCGTTGCTAACGGAGGAGATGAGATGGAAAAATATGGAGATCCAGAATGGTGATGCTTTGTCTTTATGAAGACGGTCCCAGAACAGAAACAAAAATAAGTCATCGAGTGGGAGATCTAAATCTAGAGGGAGATCTAAATCTCCAGGAAAACCTGTAAAGGTGTTGTGCTGGAAATGCGGAAATGAGGGGAACTACAAAAGGGACTGTAAATCTAAAGCTCCTGATAAAGGAAAGTGATCCGACGATGCTCCTTCTGTAGAGGTGAAAACCACCTCAGAGGAAGGTGGGGATGTGTAATTGGCTTCTTCAAGTACACATGTAGATCATGAGGCAAGGTTGATTGACTCAGGTGCATCCTTTCACTTCACTCCCCATAGAGAGTGGTTCTGCGAGTATGAGAAATATGATGGTGGTGATGTCTTCTTGGAGGATGATAGAAAGGCTAGAATCGTTGGTCACAGAAAAGTAAAGTTGAAATTGCAAGTGGAAGGGTTAGAACACTTCTGGGTGTTCTCCATATTCTTGCATTGGAAAGAAATCTGATTTTTGTAAGCAAGCTAGATGATGCAGGTGTAAAAATAGTGTTCGAGAAGGATACCTGCAAAATGGTTTAGGGAGCATTGGTATTGATGTGGGGAGTTGGGATTGGAACTCTGTACAAGCTACAAGGTAGCACTGTTAGTGATGGGCGCAACAGTTCTGTGGTTCGTGAAAGTGGAGTAGAAAATCTAGTTGTCTCTTGAGAGAGGACCATGTTGTGGCATCAAAGGCTTGGACATATTGGAGAGAAGGCCTTCGAATACGTCATGGTAAAGGTATGAATAATAGCTCTCTGGATTTTGATTTCTGTGAAAATTGTGTATATGGGAAGCAGAACTGGGTGAGTTTCCCCTCTGGTAGTAAGAGGGCAAAACATATATTAGATCTTGTGCATAGTGATGTGTTTGGACCTATGAAGGTTCCATCATTGGGTAAGTCTATGTACCATGTATCATTTACAGATGACTTCTCAAGGAATACATGGATATATTTCCTTAAGAAGAAATCTTAAGTCTTTGACAGGTTTAAAGAATTTAAGGCTCTCGTAGAAAATCAGACAGAGAAGAAGATGAAGGTGCTGAAGACAGATAACGATGGAGAGTTTTGCAGCAAGGAATTTGAAGAATTCTGTAAGAAGTGTGGTATAGCACGGCATAATACTACTCCATATACACCTCATCAAAATGGAGTTGCAGAAAGAATGAACAAGACGTTGATGGAAAGGGCATCATGCGCAGTGGTGCCAGGTTAGGACAAGAATTCTAGGTAGAGGCGATGGATACTGCATGTTACTTGGTCAACAGGTCACCTTCATCAGTGTTGGAGGATAAGACTCCATAAGAGGTATGGACTAGTAAGAAAACATCTCTTTCACATCTGAGGGTATTTGGATGTGATGCATATGTACATGTTCCAAAGGAGAAATGAACCAAGTTGGATAGTAAATCTGAAAAGTGCATCTTTATTGGGTATAAAGATGGTTTAAAGGGTTGTAAGCTTTGGAACCCAGTAAAAAGGAAGGTTGTGTACAGCCGAGATGTGGTGTTCATAGAGGTAAAAGATATTATTAAACATGAAGTCCAACCAAAGGAACCTGGGAAGATAGAGTTTGAGCTAAAGGAGGAACAATCAGACTTTACAGTAGAGGAGGAATCAGAAGATGAAGAGCCACAAAGTCCGGGTGTGAAAAGATTAGTTCGAGAAAGAAGGCAGCCAGAAAGGTATAGTCCATCTACTTTCTATTCAAAATTTTCTTTATCTATTACTGATGATGATCCCAAAACTATGAAGGAAGCAGTAGATTCATAGGATGACAAACTCTGGAAAGAGGTCATGGTTGATGAAATGGCATCTTTGTAGAAAAATGAGCCTTGGAATCTGGTGGAGTTACCGACTGGAAGAAAACTCGTAGACAACAAATGGGTGTTCAAGAAGAAGACAAATGCAGAAGGAAAAGTGGAGAAATACAAAGCTTGGTTGGTAGAAAAAGGTTATTCCCAGGTGTTGGGAATTGATTTTGGTGATATTTTTTCTCCTATTGTCAAGGTAACTTCTATTAGATTACTTTTATCTATTGCTACTTCTTTTTATTTTGAGGTAGAACAGATGGATGTGAAGACAACATTTCTTCATGGGGATCTGGAAGAGGAGATCTACATGAAGCAACCTGAAGGTTTTGCAGTGAAGGGTAAGAAAGAACTGGTATGCAAGTCAAAGAAGTCTCTGTACGGGTTAAAACAGTCATCAAGGATGTGGTATCAGAAATTTGATACATTTATACAGGGACTTGGCTTCACTAGAAGAAAAGCAGATCACTGTCTGTATTTTAAATTAATTGGTGACCATGTTATTTATCTAGTCTTGTATGTGGATGATATGTTGCTGGTTGGAAATGACAAAGAAATTATCCAGGATTTGAATACCCATTTGTCCTCCAAATTCGACATGAAAGATCTTGGTGCTACAAACTATATTTTGGGCATGGAAATTAAAAGAGATCGAACAAAGAGGAAGCTCTAGTTAAACCAGAGGAAGTATGTCGAGACAATATTGTAGAGGTCTAATATGTAGGATAGTAAACCAGTGAAGGTTCCTATTCCTGTAGGTGTGAGGTTATCTATTGAACAATGTCCCAAGACACAAGAAGAGGAATAGGACATGTCCCATGTTCCATATGCAAGTGCAGTCGGTAGCCTGATGTATGCATTGGTCTGTACTAGACTAGACATTGCACATGCAGTGGGAGTATTGAGCAGGTTTATGTCAAAACTAGGGAAGGAGCATTGGACAATAGTGAAGTGGGTTTTCAGGTATTTGTGTGGCACTAGTAATTATGGTTTGTGCTACCAAGGAAGACCAGGGTTAGACAGAGTGTTGGATATTCGTGGCTTTGTTGATGCAGACTGGGCTGGAGATATGCATCAGAGAAGATCTACAAGTGGGTATGTGTTTAACCTATTTGGAGGTGCAACCAGTTGGATGAGAAAGAAACAATTTGTAGTGGCGCTATCAACTACAGAGGCAGAATACATGGCAGCCACTTATGCAAGCAAGGAAGCAGTTTGGTTGCAGAGATTGTGTTCAAGTATGGGGTTAGTATAGAAAGCTATAAAGATAGACTGTGACAACCAAAGTTCAATTTTATTGGCAAAGAACCTTGTATATCATTCAAAGACAAAGAACATTGATGTTCAGTATCACTTTGTGAGGGATATGATAGAAGACAAAAAGGTGTTACTGGTAAAGGTGGACACTTTGAAGAATACTGTAGATGCATTGACAAAATCTATGAGCTTTGAGAAGTTCTCTTGGTGTAGAGAAACAATGGGCATTGCAGGGCTGGATAAATGACTAAGCTCTCTTGTGGCCCCCTGTGGAAAGAGAACAACAAGTGGGAGAATGTTGGGTTGTGTTATATTCTTTCCACGACTAGCCCACGTAGTTAACCGGGGGTTAGAGGGGGGGAGGTCATAGGGGGTTTGAAGGGTACTCGTAACCCCACTCTATAAGGTTCGGCGCAGCGCCGCGGAAAATTTTGGTTTTGGACCCTATGTTAGGTTGGGCAGACCCACTATGGTTTTGTGCCTGTTTTTCACACATGGTTTTGGACGCGATGATTTTCATTCCATTGTTTTGGATGCGATGGTTTTAGGTCCATGGTATTGGATGCTTTGGCATGTATAAATATGTATTATAACATTGAAATTAACATAATGAAAAATCAAGCTGGTAGTCCTGGTCTTGGGATCTACGGGAAAATATCTGTGTATATGTGTTTTATGTGTTATTCTCTCACATTGTTTATTTTATGTGTTTTAGAATTCGTATGCAGGTAATTTCTGTACGGCGTTAAATCCTACATGTATAAGTTCCTCTTGGATTTGACCCTGCTTGTCTAAGAATCCAAACATAATTTTATGTGGAAACTAACCTACTGGTGCAAAAGAAAACAAGAAAAGGAAAGAATCAATACAAATCAAAACAAAGTAAGAAAATAAAAAACGACAAGAGAGAAGACACTACTCCTACTCCTATGCTAAGCAGAGCATGGGCCCACTCACGTGAAGTGATAATTCCAATGCAACCACTAGCGCATTGGATGGCCCATGTAGGCAACAACATGATTGACAAGAAATATATTCAAGCATACCAACAGACAACAAAGATAAAACAATCCAAACCAAATGGTTCGATGCTTGAATGCATCCACAGAAAAGAAAAAATTGAAAGCACATGAAAGGCACTCTGTGGATGTATCATGGTGTTCTGTCACATTGCACATGGAAGACAAGCATGTACACACCTTCGAACTTGAAAAATGAGCAAACATGAAGAAATAAGTAAACTTTAGTTTCAAAATAGTGCTCGCTATGTATGACTCCTCCAATGCATGAGCAATAGGATCGTGTAATTCTAGTGGAGGATGCGAAAACTGTGAAATGGGTGGATTTTCAGTGTGAACAAGAGAGTGATGAGGAGACTGGGGAGATTCAATATATTTCTGATTTGAGGTGGAACTAACTTGAAGGCTACGAGAACGCGACATAACCATCATCTCGAGCTGAAGTTCTTCGATAGTTTGGGGCGTTTCCACTTCCTTAAACGATGGATCGTCAAAGATAGGTGGCTTAGAAAGATCAACAATAGGTGAATCATAATTGTGATTGGATGAGTGAGTGAAAATATCATGATAGAAAAGATCAGAAAATTCAAGATCAACAACGACATCCTCATGATCTGATAAATCGTAAAGAGGGAGTGATGGAAAACAAGAATTTTCTCCCTCTAGGTTTTTGGAAATGTAAGATGAGAGATTGGGTTGATCGAGAAGATAGATTTGTCCTCTCCACAATCAAATGAAAGACTGAAATCCCACATCTTTTATGAATGATTGGAAGTGCAAACATCCGGAGATGAATTTTCACAAGAGGAATCAGAAATGGCAGAATCGCAGAGGAAGTCAGGATAAAGTGGATGAGGTACAAACAGAACAAGGGTGTCCTCCACCATAGATTCTTGTTCAGAATCCCACACATACTCATAAAAAATGATAGCGCGGGTTGGTTGTTCAACACAAACTTCATCCAAAACTTAATCCTCTTGAAAATCACATGTGGAATCTGGAATGGATGAACACAAGACACCAAAATCTAGAGGACGGAGGTTGAGAAGATGAGAACACATGACAACCATCAAGCTTGCAGTCCAAATTTGCACAGAAATCTTAAGTAGGTGGGGTAGGAGGCGATGGTGACAGTTCAACAGGTGGATTCACAACTTCTCCCACCTCATCCTGCAAATCTAGAGTTGTTTTATGAGAAGGGGACAACAGGTCACTTGGGACAACAACCTTGTCTGTCTCATATTTTAAAGCTCTAACACTGAGGTATCTTAGGAGAGAGTAAGAAGTTTCTAACTTGTTTAGATTCTCATAGATGTGAACAAGATATTGAAATATTCCCTCTAAAAATTTCTAGTCAACTTCATCTTCAATGAATTCAAGATAGTAATGAAGAAAACGATCATAAAAGTGCTCAAGAGATTCATCAGGTGCTTTTCTCAATTTTAATTTTTTTTGATGAAGTGCTTTATGGTCATAAAAAAAATCACACCATAATTCTATGATCATGGGACCGAAAGAGTGTATAGAGGCTGCAGGCAACCTGTGACACCATTACTTTGCACGCCCTTCAAACGTGAAAGAGAACAACCCACAACCAGTGTCATTCGAGGGGATATGATACCTGTTACAAAATCCAGAAAAGGAAATTGTGTGCCTGAATAGGGGTGGTCCATTATCACCACTGAACTTATATTTCAACAAGTCAACTATAACATCCACTAACACATCAAATTCAACATTGTGATAAAAACATGTCGGGATTGTGATTTGGACATAAATAGTGAAAGATGTGTAGAAATTCAAAACAAATTTCAACGGATCATCTTGTCATCTGGCCCTCCTTCTAGCACCAGAAATCTTGATGGTGATGGAACAACCAACATTCAGGGGATCTCCCTGATAAGAATTCCCAACTAGACCTCAAACTGTTTGGAGTAGGATTCCCAACAGTGGGTGGTAATGTAATGCCTTGACCGCGGTAGCGCATAGAGATAAGTATGATAACTTTGGGCTGAAGAAAGTGTGTGACCTTGCAGCAAGTCAAGTGAGATGCATGGGGGTTCTAACACATAGAGGGGAAAAGGAAGTGTGCCCCTTAAAATCCTATAATAGTATGCAGTCTGGAAGGAAGACACGAGCGGAATGACATCACAAGATAAAATGCGGAATAGTCCATAAATTAAAGTGACAGGTTACCCCAACAACACATGTTCAACATGATTCATACAATTCCATACAAATTAATAATAAGTATTATTATTAATTTTTAATAATACTTTTAAATATAATTTCTTTATATATTGCTTTATATATTTTTATTTAGGCATTTAATTTTTTCATATATTATAAGGTCATTTATTTATCTAATTCTAACTAACTTACATTTTTAATAATATTCCTTGAATACCCTCGATAATATTTTATTTATTTTTATAGATATTGGTCCTAAATCTTACTAATTAAACTAATATAATAATTTTGACCCCGGTCCTAATGTCAAACTAGCCATTGGTCTAGTTAGTTGTTGGAGGCTCCGCTCAGACTATTTAGCATGCTAAGCTGGATCTGTTTCTTCAACTTGTCCTGACGATGAACCACACTAGTTGGTTTGAAACGCGTCGACAAATGGTACTCCATGTGATTTTCGCTGAAAAATCTCTCACAATCCATACAAAGTAGTTGATAAGAAAATTCCTAAGTTAAACAACAAGCATTTCTAAAGCAACCATAATAGTCCAACTGCAATAACAGCATATGCATGAAATCATGTTGGCTATGTTACTATTATTATAAGTGAAAGTTCCATCCATACATACACCATTGGTGGCCACTAGCCCCAATAGTGGAACATTACAATCAATAACACCTTCTCCTCCAAAGAACTATACTTGCTCTACACTATGGAGAAGCCAAGGCTCGTCACAATACTCCCAAGCTTTTTCTAAGCCTAATCCCAACCAAAAGCTTAGTTCCCAAAAGCCTCTTCTATGAGTTATGAGGTTTTATTTATAACAAAGAGTGGAGTGACCCTTGACATTCCCCTTTGTAACTCTTTGACTACCCTCATGACTCTTCAACTTCTTTAAAAATAATTCATTACATAACATGATGACCTTTCACATTCCACTAATGACACTTGGAATTTCACTTACAACATATTTACAAATAATATTACATTTTCCACATGTACCCATGTGAGAAAAAATAGGCTAGAGACATCCTAACAAGACAAAACACTATGACCTTGAAGTTTGGGGAAAGACCAACTCAGAAACCTTCACTTGGTGCTTGTCGGTCACGTACGCATGCCAAGCATGGTACTGTGTAATGATGTCCGCAAATCGCTTGATGGTTTCTTGATAGCAGACTCTTACCTCCATAGCATCTGAGTATATTGTCTTGGAACATGTATCTAACTCATCCTCAAGCATGTGCAACATGTTGTTGACCTTGACGGCACCATCAATATAATTCTGCATGTTATGTGCACTAAGCTCCAAGTCATCCCTTGTGGTATCTCACCTTAGTTGTTCCATGTACCTACCGATCTCTATCTGCACTTGGTTCTTATGTTTAGGCTTGGTGAGGGAACTGATTGAAGGGATCCTGTGCATTCTCACCATGACATCCAAACTCTTGTACAACCATGCATATGAGGCTTCTATTCTGGTGACGAATGGGGTGAGTTTCTCATAGTTTTGGATCAACATCCAGACCCTTACTTTCTCCAGCTCTGACTAAGGCTTCATCATCTTTGAAAAGTGAACAGGGGCCCCTTTATGCTGCATTTTCATCTCTTATACATGGGCGATGGTATCATGTATGTTCTTGAGAGTTTGAACAAACTCTTTGCTCTGTTCTTGTAAGCCATGCACATGGAAAATTTCTTTATGCACGATGAAGAATCCTTCATAGAGCTTTCGCATGGTAGTCTCAAGTGTTGATACTTCATCAAGTATGGCTTTCCTCATCTCTACCATTGCGGAAACTCTGCTTTGCTCTCTAAGTTATTTTGCCTCTTTCCTAGCAGCCTATAAGTTATTTTCCATTTATTCATTCTCGGCCAGTAGGAACTTAACATTTGAGCCCGTGTCTCCTGCAGAGACTAAGGTGGCATTGGCAAGAGAAGTTGGATGCTTTCTGACATCTGACGCTATCACCCTTTCTTTCATGAATGTCGATGTAACACCCTCCTCCCACATCTACCTAACCAACTGGCTAGCTAAGGTAAACATGCGACTAAAAGCCACTATGATAAGACTCAAACTCCTAGGTAATCTTAAGGAAATGGAATTGATAAAACAAGACCTTACAGACCTCCCTCAGGTTCTTCGAGACCTCGAAGAGCTAATCCACCACCCCAGGTGCCCAAGCACTGAGTTAACTTAACATTTCAATGAACTAAACCAAATATCACTCCCATGACAAGGCATGCATGTGACTGGAACCCTATAGTTGCTCCCACAATGCCTGCAAGGGAGATATTGCAGTCTTTTTCATCTAGTTCTATGCTAGAGACTCTGCGATTTAAGCCACTTTTTCAAGGATAATCTCCAAACCAATGCCTAGAAATTTATGAGACTTTCGAAGACAATAAATGACACCAAGGAAAAGGATCTAACACAAACTTGATGAAGGGCTCGACCTAACCAATCCTAACCATGATAGAAATTTTGTCAAACACTTAGTAAATATGCAACCTACAGGTGTAAATAACATATCTAAGCATAGATGTTTTCTACTTATCTGAGATTCACCATAAAGCATTATTTCCTTATCACGTTAACTGCTATTCCATCCATTAGTTCAGAGATACATCGTTCATTAATTTACAAGTAAAAACATGATGAGAGCCATACATAGTTGTTGTCATAAAACATATACATAACCAACATAATAGGGACATAAATATCAATGAAATCACAACCATATACACCACATATTATCCACCATAATACTCATACAAATACCACAAGAAATAACCTTTAATTAATTATGAAAAATCCAAACCCAGGATGGGAGTTCCATGTTCCACCTAACTGTAGAATGGTTGAGAAAAATATCTCTTCAACCATTCACTCCCATGCGATATTCCAAGCATGAATCTGGGATCTCATAGAACACATCAATAAAAACCCATCCAGTGCCATCCACCTCAATCCATCAAAAATGTATTTCTGCTCATGGCCAGAAGTCACAAAACCATCATTAGATCATTCTATGTCCAAGCCTTCCAAGGCTCCAGATCGTTTGTCTAACCAAGGCTCCAGGACTAGTAACTCAAGCCAAAAGAGAATTTGTCCAACCAAGGCTCCAGGACTAGTAACTCAACCCACCAAGGGCGCCAGAGCATTTTTATAGCCAAGGCTCCAGGACACTCAACCCAAGTTGTTCCAGGGCTCTAGAGCATTTGTCCAACCAAGGCTCCAAGACTAGTAACTCGACCCAAGCTAAGGAAGCATGAGAACCAACCAAAAACACAATAATGAAAATAAACCCACAACCACCATGGCTATCTAGGAAATGGCAAGGATAGGCAATCCACTATAAATCTTGGCCATCCTCCATGCCAATGAAAGATCACAACCAATAAACCACATGCATATGCCATGCATGCCAAAACTAATGAAGGAAACATACATGAAACTCAATACCTGCAAGAAAATTTGATGTAGTTATTGATCCCGATGCTCGCTTGCACTTTCCTTCTCTTCCTTTGCCTTCTTGCTCCAAAATCCAAGTACTTCACACCCTCTAATAGTGCTCCAAGAAAACTCTAAGTCTCCAAGAGTATATGAGAGAGAGAGAATAATGAGAGAGCTCCCAAATTGAACTATAAAAGGTTACCAAATGATCCTCAGAAGCCTTTTTATGAATGAGGCCTGTATTTTCTTCATTTTCCATTATTTTCCTTCATTTTCCTACTCACACGAAACCTGTGACCTTTCACCTTCATTTTCTTCTAATTTCCATTATTTTCATAAATAAACCTACAAAAATTCCATTTTCCTTTCCAAATCCTTAGTCATTTCCTTTTCCAATTTCCTTTAACCGTAATAAACTGAATCAACACCCACTAGAATGTTTCCCTTACCATTCAGCTTGGAATACATGTCCCATCATCTCTGGTGTTATATATTTTTACTTGAGTTTTTAACCAGGGCTATTAAAAAACCCTCTCCCTTGGGGGAAAACCATCATCATTGTTCAATGACACCTATAACCAACAAGACTGTTGAAAACAAAACATACACACCATGGAGCTTTATAACACAACTTGTTGCAATTTTTACAATGGCCACTATTGAGACATGACAATCATGCAATTTACTGTAGCTTTATAACACAACTCGTTAAGGTATTTACAATCCACATATACACATACACATTTTCTTCAACTATAAAATAACCATACTGCCTATGGAGGTTTATAAATCCAGCTCGATACAGTATTTACAACGATATACACATATACACATTTTCTCAACCAACAAATAAAAGGATATGATGCCTGCATCCACAACAAGGGAATCCAAAGGCTCACACCTCCACCCTCAAAGTAATACCAAGATTCACCTCCTTCCTAGGAAGTCTAGAATCCACTACAAAGTCAAATTTACATCTAATGTCCAGTGTTACAATCTCGTGCCACTTGTCCTCTCAGTAAATAGTTACCGGCTCATTGTTCCAGGGTGCATTCCCAATGTGAATCTAACTCCATCTCACAATGCTAATGACCAAACCAAATCCATCCATGACCTTCCCTTCTCTACTATACATTCCATTAGGCAATTCGATCGTCCCCTTTTGTGTAGTCACTCACCTTCTAAGTTTTGTTGGCACCCCCATCTCGGGCAGTCCATCCCTTGGCAAGGCTTCCTCACATCATAAGATGGAAAACCATGGCATACACCTACCTCAAACCATCATACCGATCATATCATGCTCATGGAAATTAATGGACACTATTGGGTACCAGTGTCCCACAATGGCCCTGCTCCTGAAGTGCTTTACAACATACTGCTTCATGTTCCAATTTCTTTCACTGCTGCTGCAAATTCTTGTTGTCGATTTTGGCCACGCAAGTGGGCATGTTTATGCTTCCTGTATGAAACACATAATTTCCATTAGATTTAAAATAAATTGAACTAACTTCAAATCATACCTCATTGGTAGCTCGTCGAAAAGGTACTTTTGCAAGTTTATTCGCTTCTTGTCACAACATGTCAAACTGATATCTTTGATCCAATCATCAAGTATAACATATCACATCAGGTTAGCTTGAAACACAACCAACATAGATCAAAATAATAAACCACATGTAACCATAATAAACTAGAATCATAGATGACATGTAATCATCATATACCAAAATCATAAATCACATGCATAACAAAACTAAAATAAAATATTATTACTTATCATTTAATCAATCCTCAGCTTCCACGGTTGTCGTTTGCCACACCCATCAAACACCTAGTTCCTTTTCCTCAACCGTGGGCAGATACACATAGTGTACATACCACACATACAACCACGAAAGTATACCACACCATGCAATACATGCATATACACGACATACAACACATACACCTACACCCAGTGTACAATGCCACACAATACATCCCTGCACCCGTTGTACAACACAACACAACACGTATACGTACACAATGTACATCACAAGACATGCATCCGCACACAACGTGCAACACCATGAATGCATACACATACACTTGATATACAACACAACTCATAGATATATACATGATGTGTAACACCACACAATACATGTACATACACCTAACGTACAACACAACAAAATATATGTACTACATAGAGTACAACACAATGAGTATGCATGTCATGATACCACAACTACACAATCCACATACATAGTACCGCATGTACACAACACCACATGTATGACACACGCACAATAACAAATGTACACCAGCATCAAATGTACAACATATACACAATATCACCTGCACAAAGCACCACCTATAGAACGTGTGCTCAGAATCACATGTACACGACACTACCTACACAACGTGTACACAATGCCACATGTACATCGTACCACTGTTGGGTCTCCAAAATGTCTTCAAAATGACATCCGCTTTCACCTTTATTGCCACCATTTCACTCACATGTCACAACTCCATAACCTTTCATTATCCACCATTTTCATAAATATATGGGTCAGGATCCTTATTTACCAAAGTTATTTATTTTATGTGTTTAAAGTGAATTTATGATTAAAAACTACGAAATTAACATGGTTTCATGTATATATATATATATATGTTGCTTGAGTCTCATGACATGTGTAGGTCATTTGGAAGCTTCGAAGGCACCCTTATGTGGCCTCCAATGCTTAAATCCGAATTCCCTTCAAAGGATATTTGGATAAAGGTCAAAGATGGATATGTGTCATATCTGGATTCTAACTCTATGAGGTGTCTCATCATTTCTTATTTGGATTAGAACTCTATGAGACACTTAGGGGATATGTGTCTCATTATGAGCTATTTGGTTGTAACTATATGAGATTTTAGTGGATCCTCATTAAATAGGGTAGCTTCTTATGTTTTTCTATAAATAGGAGAGCCTTCTCTTTTGAAAGACATGTGTAAAGTTGGAGAAATGCTCATGTTTTTAATAGAGAATTTGGAGCTTATACTTGAGATTTGAAGATTTACTTTTTCTTGCATATGGAGCTTCTTCATTTGCCATCCTCATACACCATTGGAATGGCCATCTAATGATTGTGAGACTTAATTACTTTTATAGATTAAAGATTATTGCATTTCTTAGTATTAGTTTTACAATCATTGCCTAATCTTTACTTTTCTAAAAACATTTCAACAAGGAAGATTGATGTATTTTCCAATTGGATTAAGTTTTAGGCAAGGGCTCATAGTTATTTAGTTTCCTTTCATGTTCTGTTATTTACTTTCTTAGATTAAACCATCAATTCATTATATAATTGAATAAAAGATCAGGCCAAGAAGGTGACTTCAAATTGGGTGATTGAATGTTCAACCTATGCAATCATTGAGATTTACTTTTTCGTGCTTTTATATTTGCTTTTAAGATCCTCATTTAATTAAAAAGAAACTTGGAGAGCTCTACAACAAACCCTAATGGCCAGGCGACCATGAGGTAGATGGCAGGGAGAAACCAAGACATACAACGGTGCAGAAACTTGAGTGTAATAGCAAAAGACAAGCGTGGAAACCGAGAGTAACAGTAATGATGGAAGAGGTTAGGAGGGGAGAGATCCCCTCCTACCGAGACACAACAGTAGGCGAAGAATAGTCATCTGGTAGCAGCAAAGCAGAACACAAGCCCTGTCCTAGGGGCGACCTAGCAAGCATGCAGAAGGGGCAAATGTCTACCATGTACGGTGGAGAAATCAAGGTTTATAATCCCACCAAACAAACTGGAAAGGTACATAAACTACATGAAAGATCACGCCATGATTTGCAATTTCGTTGGAGTCTGGCCGTCATAAAAAGACCTCAGGAGATGGATTCAACAAAAATGGCAGCCCCTAGGACACATTAAGCTGAAGTTGGGAGAAAAGGCTTATTTACGGTAATCTTTTCAAACCTGCAAGACAAAGAAAAAGTGTTTGAGAATGGCCCTTATTTTTATTATAATGCTAGTTTAATCATTAGATATTGGGAAGAATGCTATAACCCCGATAAGGAAAAAAATTTAGGAGCACCGTTATGGGTTAGATTATTTGGCTTACCAATGGACTTTTGGGACCCGGAAATTCTGGAAGGGATAGGAAACACGATAGGGAGTTTTGTGAAAATAGCGGAAACTACAAAGAAAGGAAGATATACTTCATATTCTAGGATACGTGTATACATGAATATCGCTAACCCGATCCCTAATACAGTAGAGTTATAGTACCATGAAGAGGTTTGGTAGAAAACCTTGGACTATGAACATATACCCTTCAGATGCTATATATGTCATGGATATGGACACCAAATTAAAGAGTGCCCCCTAACAGCGGAAGAAGAAGAGAGGAAAAGTAAGCAGCAAAAAAAAAAAAAACAGACCAGGAGGGATTCCAGGAGGTGAAGAGTAGAAGAAGACCAACAAAAGAAAACTCTAATGAAGGTAAAAAGGAATAGAAAACACACCCAGGCAAATCAAACAGCTTTGAAATCCTCCAAGAAGAAGGGGAAGATGAGGATCAAACCATGGAATACCAGGAAGACAAAGAAAAAGAAAGCAGCTCAAGTAGTGAAAGGACCCACACCAAGAGAAAAGCACAGAGTGATATCCCAGAAAAAGGAAAAGAACAGGAAGAACAGACAGAAAATATGGTGACAGAAATGGAGATAAATAGGGGGAAAACCTAAGCATAGAAGAAGAAGTCCTGAGAAAGTTATTAAATGAATGGAGAAACCTGGATGAGCGATTTATCCTCGAGGATCAAAAAAGACTCTATGCGGAAACATTTCAGCAATATCAAGCCAAACATGGAAAAAGAAAAACAGAGATGGAAGAGCATCAAGAGAGTCAAAAGGACAGTTGAACATACCAGCAAAGAAAATTAAAAGGAGGGAAAAAATGAGGCCGAAAAAACATTAAGGATTCCATCCATCTCATGGGGGAAATGTTAGTAAACACAGGGAGAGTAGTTTCGCTTTCGGCGGTGTTTCAAAACCTCAATCAAACCCCCAAATTATTATTACATCCTGGAATATAAGAGGTATGAATAGTAAAGGGAAGCAAAGACACCTTGTGGATTGGCTGAGAAAAGACAAACCCCAGATTATGCTGATCCAAGAAACCAAAATCTCTGGCCAGAAGATGGAGGAAATCCTAAATAAAATTAAACCTAAATATGACCAAGTAACCCTTGATACTAAAGGAAGTGCGGGAGGGATTGCAGTGATCTGGAATCCAACAGAAGTCATAACAAACTGGTGGATAGGACTGCCCAGAATCCTTACAGGGAAATTTAGACTCAGAGGGCAAAGCAAATGGTTTCTAGTTTCAGCAGTCTATGGGCCCCACACCCCAGTAGATTGAGGTAGCTTCCTCACTCATATGCAAAAGCTTGGGAATATGCACCAGGAATAGATGTGGATCATTGCAGGAGATTTCAATATGACAACTTCCAAAGAAGAGAAGAAAGGAGGAATACAGAGAGAGGACCTGGAGATGGAGAGATTTAGAGACTTGCAAATGGAATTAAGGTTGGTGGACATTCCAACTATAAATGGAAAATTTACCTGGAACAACAGGAGAGGCGGGAACAGACAAATAGCATCAAGGCTGGATAGATTTCTAGCCTTTGAACAACTCATAGGAAAGGATATCTTCTATGAAGCTTCCATTCTTCTGTCTATATGATCGGACCACTAGCCTATTAAACTAGAGATTGCAATGAACCCTCAGAAAAAAAACAAGCCATTCCAGTTCGAAGCCTTCTGGCTAAGAGATCCAACTTTGATAGACAAAATGAAAACTTGGTGGCAGGAGAGTAAAAATGACATGGAAGGTAGAAACAAAATGCATAGTTCCAAATTAGACTAAAGGACCGAAAAGGAAAAAAAAAAGAAGTGGAACCGAGAGGAATTTGGTAATATTCAAAAAGAAAAAGAAATACTAATAGCAAGAATGGAGAGAATCCAACAACGAATCACAGAGGAAGGAAGAAGTGCGGAGCTGACAGAGGAGGAAGGAAGGGTGATTACCCAAATCAAGGAAAGAAGAAAGCAAGAAGAAATTTTATGGAAACAAAAATCAAGAGTCCAATGGCTGAAAGAAGGGGAGAAAAATAAAAAATTCTTTCATAAAGCAATGTTGAACCATAGACAGCATAATAGAATCTTTTCTCTCAAAGATAGTCAAGGGCACATGATAATTCAACAAAAAGAAAGGGAGAAGTTACTAGAAGAATACTTCAAAGGGATCCTGACTGAACCTAATATATGGAGGGAGGGGGACATAACTAATGTTTGCCAATACATCCCCAAAAAAGTGACCAGGGATCAAAATCTGGCCCTACTTAGGGTGATCACGAAAGAAGAAGTGGAGGAAGTAGTAAAAAAAATGGCGAAGAACAAGGCCCCGGGGCCTGACAGATTTACTATAGAATTCTACCAAGCCTCCTGGAGCTTCATGAGCCAGGACCTCGTGGAACTAGTGGAAGAATCAAGATGCACGAAGTGCATGCACCCAACCCTAAACGCCACCTTCCTTGCTCTGATTCCGAAAACGGAGAACTCAGAAGAACCCCAGGGCTTCAGACCAATAGCTTTATGTAATGTAGTATACAAAATATTGGCTACAATAATGGTAAACAGACTAAAACTAATCCCACCAGACCTCATAGCTCAAGAGTAAACTTGATTTGCTAAAGGAATACAAATAATGAATGGTATAGTAATTGCTTAAGAGGTAATACACTCACTGAAAAATTCCAAAAACAAAGGTATGCTGATAAAATTGGATCTAGTGAAATCATATGATCATCTTAGTTGAGAATACTTGGAGGGTATCCTAAAGGCTTATGGTTTTGAAAAGATATGGGTGAAGTGGATAATTTCAATGGTTAATACCCCAGTGATGTCAATCCTGCTAAATGGATCCCCATTAGAAGCTTTTAACCCTACGAGAGGTCTCAAATAGGGAGATCCCCTCTCCCCGTTCCTATTCGCTATAGTAGCAGAAGGTCTGGCCCAACTAGTGAAAGCGCATCCGACCAATGAACAAATAAAGGGAATGTGCATTTGGGGAAATGAAATTCCTATAACAAATTAGCAATTCGTAGATGATGTCATGCTCTATAGACAAGCTACTCTCAGGGAAGCCCAAAAGGTTCTAAAATTTCACTCAGATTTTATGAAATCCATAGGGACAGAGATTAACAATGAGAAATCAGAAATCTTCTTCTTTAACACCCAGGTAGCATCCCAAAGATTCTTGGCAAGAAAAATGGGATTTCGATTAGGAAGTTTTCTATCTAAGTATCTCGACATCATGCTTAATGAGCATCAGTACGGAGTAGAAAATTGGGGACCTCTTATAGGCAAGATATGAAAGAAGATAGATAATTGGACATTCCGGGCTCTGAATACCCCTAGACGGATAATCCTATTAAAAGCAGTCTTGCAATCAATCCCAATATATCAGATGTCTAACCAAGCCATTCCTAAATCTATCTGTCAAAAACTAGTAGCCATGTTTAAGAAATTTGCATGGCAAGGAATAGGTAAAACAAGAAAATGGGCATTGCTTTCTTGGGAATGGCTCAGAAAACCAATCAAAGATGGAGGATTAAGTCTGCGTGACCCTTACACCCTCAACCAAGTGATGGGAGAAAAATTTTGGTGGTGGTGGACACAGGGAGGGTAGGACCTATGGAAGAAAATATAGGAGAATAAATACGAGGCGGCAGAGTTGCTAGAAGATATGATGAGAAGCCAAACAGAGGAAAAGTGATCAGCAATATGGAACTTGGCCAGAACCTTTAAATATTTAATAAGAGATTACAACTTTTAGGAAGTAAGGGAGGGGGACACTGCCAAGTTCTGGGAGGAATCCTGGCAACAACGAGAAAAGCTTCTCCATAAAGAAGCCCTCTAAGAAATCCACGTATTTACCTCCTGAACAAAAGGGGAATTGGTAGGAAACTTCTGGAAGCCAAGTAGTGGGGAATACTAGCAAAATTGAAAGCAAAAGGAGGACTGGGTAGAAGCCCCAGAGATAGCAAGTTGGGAAACTTACAACAAAGAAATGGCATCCAGGAAAGTTGCAGTTAAAATAGGGAACAACATACTCCGATGGGGAACTTGAATAAAAGGAACTTCTCTATAGCGAAAGATTATCATTTAAAGGCAGGACACAATTGACCAATATAATAAAAAAAATGGAAAAACATTTGGAAAATTAAGACTTGGCCTAAAGTAGCTTTCTTTCTCTGGATTTTACATCATGGTCATGCACTAACCTAGGATAAAATACAGAAGAAAGGCATGGAGGGAACCTCACGATGTGCAGTATGCCAAGAACAGGAGGAGACGACTGAGCACCTAACCAACAGCTACATCGTGAGCTGCGACCTGTGTAGAAATCACTAGCAAATGTTTGAAAACAGCCATAGAAACTACCATAATATAAAAAATACTTTGGAAAATTGGCCAAGAAAACCTTACCAGAACCAGATCCTAAACCGCGCGTGGAAGTTGTCCATAGGTCTCATGCTTTGGAACATCTGGAAGGAAAGAAACAACGTGATATTCAACAAAGTAAGGAGAACTTCGGTCTAAATATGGAAGCAAACAACACAAAATATCAGAGAAACTATTTTAGCAGAACGATGGAATGATGAAGACTGGAAGATCAACCAAACAAAGGAGAGAATCTTGCAACGCCTACAATTAAAGTAGAGCATGATAGACAAAACAAAATGTAAACCTCAAACTAGAGAGGTCGAGGAGATTAGCACCTACAGGCATCCACCCCAAGGCTTTGTCAAGCTAAACTTTGACGGGGTAGCAAAAGTTAATCCGGGAGCAGCAAGAATAGGGGGGTTATTCAGGAACGATGGAGGAACCACTCTGAGAATTTACGCGATGGATTGTGGAGAAACAACAAACAATGAAGCGGAGTTACATGCACTAAAACGAGGACTCGAAATTTCCATCCGGGAAAGGTACCAGAATCTTTAGATTGAAGGCGATTCGAAACTGGTAATCAACATGGTAAAACGATTGCAAAACAATACACCAGCAAAAAATATTAGCAGGAGCTGGAGAACAGCATGGCTGAAGAGTGAAATAGAGAAATTGATAAACACAGTAAACTATATTATCCCCACAGATGTAAAGCAAGAAGGAAACAGACTGGTAGACTGGCTGGCTAATTGGGGGAGTGTAAACAGTGGAAGGTCGATGGATCTTGGAGGAACAGAGCTCCCTTACCTGGAGGAGAAGGTGTAGCTGCAGAAACTCCTAGAAGTTGATAACAATGGCAATAGAGGTCCAAAAAGGAATGTTCAGGAAAAGGCAGCAAGTGGCAGAAGTGGGGAAAGGACACAACTGGCGATCACAGTTAGGACACGCGAGCAAAATGAAAGGAGTAAATGGCAAAAGGGGCAGCTGATGGAGCAGGGCAGGGATGGATCGCATCCCGAGATGCCAGCAGAGGGGCAATCAAGGAACGAGACAGTTGAGGGTAGGTGTGAGGATGGGCAGAGGGTCAGGGAAGGGATGGCAAGTGGCTGTGAAAAGGTAGATAGTACAAGGCAAGAGCAGCTGGGAGGATGTAGGGAGTGATGTGGAGTAAAGGCGGATAGAATGGTCGAGGCACTTCCCGAGATGAGGACTCCGGAAAGAGTGTCAGTAAAGAAACAGGACAGGTGGAGGTCAGAAGGGACAGAAGGAAAGGAATAACCCCAAGAGGGCCTGAGGTGGCAATAGCTACTTGCATGCAGCAGAGAACGAAGCCGGCTGGAACGAAGAAAGGTGGTAGAAGGGAGCAACGAACAGACAAAGGAGATGACAATGATGGGGTAAGGTGGTATGTAGTCTCAACCTCTTTCTTGGTCTTTTATGTTGTAGCTAGAAGTAGGAGTCTAGGCAACATTCCTGAGAGGACCATGAAGCCCAGATCAGGAGGTAGACATATCTAGTATGTAGGAGCCCTCAGACCTGGGCAGTAGTGTCCACCTCTGACCAGAGGAGCAGGCCAGAAAACCCTGGCTTTGAGCAAAACTACTAGTCATCTGGGGGAAAGTACCAATGTTCTCCTGAGGAAAGGAAAGACTATATCCAAGAATGTTATCAGAGCAAGGAAGGAAGGAACCTTAGGAAGGAGAGGTACTCATATAAGTATCCGGACCCAAGTACCAAGAAAATTTATAGAAAAGGCCAGCGGAAGAATGGGTAGGAAATCCATGAAAAAAAGGAGAGAAATCCACCTTGCCCCAACAACCACCTATATAACATGTACACAATACCACATGTACACAGTACCGCATGAACGACATGTAGATGAAAACACATGTACACATTGCCACATGCAAAACATGTACATAACACCACCTGCCTACAATGCCACTTGTACCACATATACATGACACCACATGCTAATAGTACCACTTGTACAATCATGCACAGAACACCATATGTACAACATGCACACAATTCTATATGTACATAACACTGCATATACAACAGGTACATAGCACCATACACAAAACTACATGTCCAACATGTGCAGAACACCATATGCATAGAACACCGCATATCCATGATGTACATACTACCGTCTATACCCAGTACTGTATATGCAACTTTCACACAACAATATATGTACCACCTTGTACATAACATTTCATAAACAACATGTACAGACACTATATATACACAACACTGCATGTGCACAACATCATAGATGAAACATGTACAACATATGCAACATATGCACAACAATAGTACCACACATCTAAAACCATACTGTCTTTAAGAAGAAACTTTGCTTCTAGTACCTTACCCATTCTTATTCAGCATGTCGCAAACCACATTGCTTTCATTTTGCTGGTGTCCCTCATGTTACTTATCCACAGAATAGACATAATATCAACTCATAACCACAAGCTAATACCTCATATATTTTTCATGACTACTCTTCCTAGTTGATTCCCATAAGATTAGGAACCTCATCATGCCATTCACCTGCTTAAGCAATTATTCCTCCACAAGAATGATCCCTGGCGACCCTGTCGGGAAATGAAATAGATACATAGATACATACATATCTATAAAAATAAGCATAAACAATCATGATCCTGTTATACAACGACATACATACATGCATACATACAAACATGTATACATATATAAACATCAGCATAATCACGATCACGACATAATTACCAGATAGCGTAAGGTCTAGGTTTAGAGAAATTCCTTTATTCATGCACAACATGCACAACACTGAGAACCACATTTACCAACTTAGTCAAGACATCCGACAGCTCAAGTCCATTTACTTTACCTTTTTTGGTTACCTTCCTCATGTCTGTACTACCACCATCCATTTACCACAATAGACCTAGCGAGTCCAACCGTCTGTTATAGTCTTACCTTCTGCACCGCTTGGTCATACAATGATCTTTATCGATTTCTTACATTACTTATTTGGTACCGCAAATGTCTCCCTGAGCTCCATTAACTTTCCTCTTTCCCAACCAATTCCCAATGCTCAACACATAAAAGGAAATCCAAGAAACAAACAAAAAGAAAATCATGAAAACCAATAACAACAATAGGACACCACAACCAAAGTGGCAAGGCCTTACAAGAGATATAAGAAAACCAAAAATAAAATAAATCACCAAAATACCAAAAGCACAAAACTAATAATAGACACCATGACCCAATCCCCATGGTTCCTAGGGAAGACTCAACCTTAGCCTTCTTCAAGATTTCATGGCATTCTCTCTGCCATAAAATCCCCTGCATCATATTTCCATAAACACAAAATATCAGCATAGAAATAAGCATAACAATGCACTGGTTACCTTACCCTGTTCTGCTTAGCATGTTGCTTGCAACTGAACACATCCATGCCATCCCTCAAGGTACTCCAATTCCCTTGATAGATCCATCTATAACTAGAGACTAGCTAATATACCTATCAAATACATTTTCATGAATCTATAACATATCCACATAATGTCAAACAAAATGAAGGTTAAGAAGTATTCTTGTATGCAAGACACCCATTCGTTTGGAATTAGGTTTTCCAAGCATAGCCAAAGGAATTCTTGTCCAATTCTTTTCTTTTACCCTTTTTACCTTGTTGCAATCGACGCTTACTATGTACTGCCACATCACCCAACTATTAATTATATAAACATATCAACTATTACCTTGTCATACCAATACCAAGCATGCTTCCTGCAACTGTTTACCCATGTCAATCACACATTCCAAATATCAAGACAATCATATCTATCAATTTGAAATCAACCTTTACAAATAATCATGTCATAATACATAGTCAACTCATAGTTATTAGACATAATGCTACAATTATCACCTACTATACCCAAGTACATATCAATTGTTTCAACACATATGTGTTAGTACAATTATCTCAAAATAAGATCATTGGAACACATACTCATACTATGTAACTCACCAAACATTCAACCAACTTACAAACATACCATGTTAAATAAATCAACTAGATGACATGATAGACACCAAACACTCAACATCAAATAGATGGCATAATCGAGAATGAAGCACCAAGTATAATACATAAGCAAAATCCTACCTTAGTGTACCTTAGGGGAGGCTATCTTGTCTACACAATCAATCTTGCTAGCAAGATATAACTTTACTACATGTCAACTCAAACATAAATAAGACCACAATGTCCATAACACCAGCTAACTAACATGTTCACATCATAAACTCATAAGCATTTATCATTCATGCATAACAACCACATGTGAAAAGTCGTCAAAAATATGTCAGATCATACCTAAATATCATAACAATAACCATCTTCATAGTCCAGTCGAATTTAGCATAATACATATAACATCAATATCTTAAATGCAATAACCATAATCATAAATCTAACTATAATATAAAAATGACAAGTTAACTCATCAATAACATATAACATAATTATCAAATTATCTAACATAAAACAATAATAGAAATGCATACAACCACAGGTTATTATCATTCTTGATTATACAACAAGATGATGAAATGGTCAACCAACCTTTCCATTAATCCTCAGTAGATGTTGTCAGAAAGAAACTTGCAATAAATGTTGATGGTAGTCTCTTTCGGTGTCCATATCCATCTCATGCCATGAAACTATTGCTATGCGCAGATTGCATCCAATAAGTATGCGAACATGTAGAATATCGCTTGTTCATCCTTGGGCAGATTATGGACATTAGTCACATGGAATTTCAACTGATAAGACAAGATGTCCGACCAGTTGAATGGACACCCATCACTCACCAACTAGTCCAATACAACTACCCAACCTTCAAGAAAGGTCGTTGTGATTTCTTGACCATATATTCGACATGCAAAGATGATAAAAAACTAGTAGGCCTCCCTAAGGGACATTGTCTTATAAACATGATTGAGTGTCTCTCTAATACTTGATGGCTCTTTCACCCAAACCTTGACTATTTCTCTTGTGTTCACCTAGATGTGGGTGGCATAGAAAAAGGTGTCCATACGTCTTGCCGGCTGAGGTAAATGACACATCTGATGATAGTTATTTTCCCTGAAGATGGAAATCTCTATCCCGTTGGAAATTCTTAATGTCATTTTCGTTGGATCTTTGTGTGAGATAATCTAGCTTATAATTTCCACACATGGGAAGGTGGGGTACTTAAAGGAAACCTTGTACAATCCTTACCGTTGGATACAATAAACCTACTAATCCTTTAAGTCTTCCTTGAAGTCCTCTACAAAAGTATCTTTGATTTTCTTCCATGTCAACTTTGTTCCCTTCTCAATGAACAAATGAGTGTCTCCATAAACTCGCAAGTTAAGTGACACCTGCTCAACTGCTTCCCCAATACTACTCTTGATAGTATCCTTTGGTGTAGCTCTCTTGGAGGCCATGTTAACTGTAACTTCTAGAGAGATTCTCAACAATTGATGTACCTAGAGAGAGTACACTTATGGCACGAAAATGTTAGTTAAAACCAAGAGAAACTTCAAGAAAAGATCAAGAAACAAGTCGGGCTAATGCTAGGAGATATTGTGGAATCCTAGTTTACAAAGGTGACAGGCTACCTATTGGAATTGTGCACTACGTAGTCCCAACAGTCAGTGGGGGAGGCTTAATGATTGGAAGTGCATAATGCATAGTTTAGTACGGGCATAGGCCAGGAGATACTACACTTTAGGTAGTATCAGGGACTAGGACTAGGAGATTGGCTCCTAGAACTGCATAGTGCGCAATTGGAGCTAGGCCATAGCAGTCTCTTCACAGTTCCAGAAGCCAAGGCAGAGGCCTTAAGCTCCCAAAATGTGCAGTGCATGCAATGGAAAGCGAGATCTGGGCAAGGGAAACTCATATATTCCCAAGGGGAGTGCTAAATCGAGAAGATCTGAAGGATGGTGAGATGTTGAGTGTATATCTAACTAAGTGATGAAGCATGCAAGTGAAACAAGTACATGAATATATTAAACTAAAGGAAAATGAAGCAAGTGGAGGGAGTCATTGCAATGATGACTGTTAGTGAAAAAATGGGTCAACGCATGAGACACTTAGGAAACATAATGAAAAACTTAAAACAACACTTATACAAGCTAAAACAAGTTAAAATGCCAACATTCGCTCAATAAAATGAGTGAAGCATTACTCTCACAAGCTAAACGATAAAAAGCGACAGAAAAAACAACAAAAAACTAGAAAATGAATACTTACCTGGAAAAATGACATTGATCGCACGGAAGGTTCCTTGATCTCCTCGGCAATTCCGAAGATCCAAGAACAAATGTGAAAATGATATTTGGCAGTGTCGATTAAATAGATTTGGCCAATTTAGGGTTTATGATGTTGTTGAAGGTTGGAACTTGACTGCATCAACATCGAGGAACACCACCCAGTCGGGAGCTTAAAGCAACTCTGTTTCCATTGAAATTGGTGGGTTTAACTCGAGACAAAGCAACCCATTTCCCGTTTTAAGGAGATTTAATATAGTAACAGAATGAAGACTCATGAAATGATTTTATAGCAAATGGTAAAATTACTAAATAAACTGATTCTACTTATTTCACGGGATAATACATCTTTGTATGTGATTCAAAGAAAGATTTCACAAAGTAAATAACAATATAAACCATTCGATACTTTAACAAAAGGAAAGCATATATGTTAAATGGAATTAATTAAATAGTTAAATAATTTAGTTAGTTAAAACTCAACCACATAAAAAGATCTCGTTATCTCATACATAATCACAAATCATTCAATCTTGCACATCAATAGTGATCATCACTAATTGTTTTCAAAGAATTTATATAATGAAATAACGCGTAAGAGATTCACTATCTAATTCAATAATACATAACAATATCACAAATATAATAGTTCCTGATGAATTAGTGCTCTGGTTATGAAAATGATAGCTTTTAGGCTCAAATTCTTAATTAGATAACTTTAGATCAAACAATAGTGCAAGTTCAAAGTTGTATTCTCACAATTCTAGACCCCTTTCTAAATGCATGAAAGTCATTTAAATAACCTATTAATATTACAAAAATAGTAAACTTAAAATAAAAGTCTTCAAAAAGCTTCAACAAACTAAGCTAAGATAAAGGACAACTAATGAGTGATCTGTTGCAACAAGAACTCATGATTGTGCTCCATATTGATTCTTCATCTTCTCTCTGAGATTGTATATGTCTGTGAGTGGCTTCAACTGGGGGGTATGTATTAGTTGCATGCACATTTTCCTGGTAAACTCTGCATGACTAAGCGCTAGAGGAAACTGTACTGTTGCATTCGAGAGACACGTCAACACAAGCCACTCACTATGAGGCTTCACTACAAAATGGAAATAACTTTGAAGGTTCACTTGGGTTAAACTCTAAATGTCTTGAACCTTCTTTTTATATGTTTCCTGCCAAGATTGTTTTAAATATTTAACATATGGCAAGGTCTCCTTTGGGAATTCCTTAATTAGATTGGCTTGCAATAATATATCTGTTGTAGAGCTATAAAAAGGGTCTCTTTCACCTCTAATTACCTCACATTAATATGTCAATCCAGGAGCGTTTTGTTATTTTAAAGAGTGTCTCAGTCTGAGGCTATCATTTGTCAGAGTAATGTTAGTAGTACATCGTTCAAAAATACAAGAGTAAACAAATACTTGTCTAAAACTAAGTTACTTCAAAGGAATAAATCACACATTCAGAAACTGGGTAACTTAACAATCAAGGGTTCAACAACGATAGCCCATCCCTTTGGAAACTGATGGAAAGAAAATTAGAGCATGGACCATGGGTCTGGGAGCTAGATAGTAAATGCGGAGGCTCACTACAGCCACAGATCATCTCTCACACCAAAACAACAAATGCGAGTGAATGAAACGGCAGATAGAAAAATGGAACAGCAAATAAGAAATCGAACAACAAATCTCGAATGGAACAACAATGATAAAATGGAACAGCAATCAAACAACTAAGTCTCACAAGCAGTAATCAAACTTAATCTACTAACTCAAATGCACTCATTGTAATCAAACAACAATCTTTCATTCTTAAGGCAAATCAAGCAGCACACACTAATAGAACAACATTAATTACTGATAAGTTATGGAACAACGCTTGGAAATCATATACACACACAACACGCTTGAAGAGTAATCTGATCTAGCATCAATCTTAATTAACAGGAATACGACTGCATTTCAAAATGGAACAACGTTACTCCTTAATCCAACAATCATAAAGAACACAACTTTCAGATAAATTCTATAAGCACAAAAGCTCTGTAATAGAACAATAATAATATTCGGTCAAGACTAATAACATTCAATCAACTCTGAAAGGATCAGTAATATAATGCAAAGTCAATACAACATTTCTGTCCGTAAAAACCCTAATGAATTAATCTTAACAGATCATGTGATGTCAACTTATAAAGCATATCAGATTACCAAATAACGACGATAAGCAAACCACGTAGAAATCAAATCGTAGTGATACAGAAGCAAGTGTCCTCCAGGGCCGGGCCCTTAGCCTCCAAGGGTACACCGCTTTAAGTTAATCCGAACGCAGAGATAATATAATCACCAAGTTTATATTAATGCATAAAACAAGAGTACAATGAACCAGTTCTCAACGAGACTCGATGATCAAAGTTTGATCTTTAACAGAAAATTACATAAAAGCATAATCCCCCAAAGCTAACAGTGTTGTCCCTTTATATAAGGGTGACGGCGGAGATGTCTAAGTAACAAGATAGATAAAGCAACTATCCCTCAGGATCAAAGATCCTCAGGGATTCACCAAACTGTTAATCCTTAATCATTTCTTTTCTCCTCCGCCGAGCTAGTGTCTTCTCCTCCTTTTCCGGGCCGGTTTGCTTTGATCTGCTTAGCCTTGTTTGCACTCGGTCCCCCGTCAAAGGGACAACAATAACCCTATTCTTGTCTTTTTCTTTGGAACAACAACTCCTCGTTTTCACCCTTTCCTACACAAGAGAATGACAATTATAAGCGGTTAAGTGTTGCATATTAATCTCACATGTTTTGTTATAATTATTTATTGTTTTCCAAGTTCATGATGTAAAAAGGTTCACAAGTTCTACTGAAAAGCCACTGAAATGATCATCAAAAACATACCTTTTTAGTACTCCACACACCCCCCTGCTTACCTTGTTTCATGCCCTCATGAAAACGTTGTAGTTGACATGCAAGGCAGTGAGAGAATAGGCTAGAGAAGGAATCTCATGCGGAGGCCTACAGCCATGGTGAGTGACTAGGTAGTCAAAGAACTGGCCTGTTTGACCCTCAAGAATCTCATATAGGGCTTGATATCTAGGTGCAGGGTGCCAAATAATTGGACTGCGGAATCTATATCCTAACCAGGATGGCCCTGCTCTCAAAATGCTTTCACCATAGAGGTTCAAACCGTTGGCAGCTGATTCAAAATTGTCATACTTAAACAGTTCCCTGAGCTGGATGTTTGGATTAGAGATTCAGTACCAAAAATTGGCTACATCAATGGCGAGGTCTTTGATAGAAAGAAAATATTATAAACTTTGTCGAATAAGTGCCTCATGCGTGGGTCCTAAAGTTTCAATGACACCCAGAGTCCTCATGAGGTTTCTATGTGCTTTCCACAACTGCACTGGGTCCCTAGGCTCAGCCCTTACCCACAAATTTAGGCCATTTTCCTGCCTCTGGAAAGTATTATAGACTTTGAGCCATTTAATCTGATTAACCCCGAATGAGATGAATGCTTGCAATTGGATGTCTCCAACAAAAGGGCCAGGGTTCAGCTCAGTCTCCTGATCTAGCATGAGGTTATGCAAATAGAATTCACACAGCAATCTCTGGACCTTCACCCCATAATGTTTACAACAATCTATAAAGTCATTGACAATGTTAATTTGTATAGGGGCCCCTGCTTTAACAACTTTTATTTTTAATCGTAAATACCGTTCCAGTAAAAACAGAGCATAGTTTTTGGCAGGGGCCCTACATGCTAAAACATCATTGTATAAAGAACACAAGGTATCCATCTGCTTGATAATAGTATCTAGCCTACGAGTTACCTTTGCAACTTTCTCTTGTTCCTTCCACCATCCCTCAAAGGCCTGGCTTTCGGATTGATTGACGTTCCTTAGTTGTTGTTGTATTTCTTCATACTTCTCGCGAGGGACCGTTTGCTCTCTAAGCCTTTCTGCTTCTCGCTGAGCCTGTTTCAATCCCTTGCGCAAGGTCACTATCTTTGGATCTCTTCTCCATGCAGCAGTGGAGGCTGGGAGTTTTACCTGAACTTTCTTATTGCGTTGTTTTGAGTTCAGAACCCTTATAACCCCTGAGGGTGGTGCATCCGTCTGGATTTCCTTGTCACAAGTCATCATATCATCCATTTCTATTTTAACATGAATATCAGTTTGATGCTGTTCCTTTTCAAATGGAACAACAGTCTGTTCCTTAGCATCGTTTGGAATAGCAGCTGGATTTTCAGCAGGGTTTTGAACAGCAGGGCGATTTTTAGTCCTCCGCCTTTTTGCCTTGCGGAGTTTTACTGGAATGGTGACCTTTCTCTTCCCTGCGGTCTTCCTTACCTTCTACCTTGTTTTCAAGATCCTGATCTACTGGTGGAGCTAGGCTATTATGCTCAATAATCTCTCCTGTTCCTTTCACAATTCCTTAATTTCCAGCGTTTCATTAGAAGGAACAGCAGGCTGTCTGTTGCGATTTGGGCCGTGACTAGTCCCTGGATCTTTCTCCTGGGGTGTTTCTTCGTTGTTCTGCTCTGGCTGTTTTGTGGTAGGAACCTTAACTGGTTCCGTCACTTCCTGGGCAACTTCTTTTTCTGCTCCTACTTCCTCCGGAATTTCCTCTGGTGCCTTGGGAACGGATTGTTCCCGTTTAGTATCTCTTATCTCCTCTTCATCATGAACAGGCAGATTTCCTTCTTCTACCTCTTCTGCATGTCATTTTTCAGATGCAATTTCCTATTGGGGTTTGTCGTGGAGGTCTGTTGGACTGGAAGGTTGGCCATACTCACCCATATTGGCCAAAACTGCGGCCAATTCATCTTCTCCCACTGGGTCCTGTGGTGGGCTACCTTCCTGCTGTCCCATTTCCTCCTCCTCCTTGGATTGTTCAGCTTCTGCCTCAGAATGCTCAGCTTCTGTTTTAGAATGCTCAACTTCTTCCTCATTTTCCTCTTCAGATTTCTCAGCCTCCTCTTCAGATTGCTCGGCCTCTTCTTTCTCTTCTCCTTCAGCTTGCTCTACTTCTACATCTGGCTGTGAGGATTGTTCGTCCTCAATTTCTACTGGCTGGCTGGTGCTTTCTTGGAGATTTTCCAGCCTTCCTCGTATCCAAGCTAACCGGACTGATTTTCTGCGTTTCTTTGGCTGTTTGGGTGTACCGGTGGCATGCTTATGCTTTGCCGATTCCTGGCGTGTTTCTGGACGTTCAGATGTACTAGCAACATGTTTTTGTTTTACTAATTCTCTGCGTTTTTCCGGACGTTCTGGTGTGCTGGTAGTATGTTTACGTTTTGGGGATGGTGCTATCGCCCATCCCTCAATTATTGCAATTAGCTCTTCCCAGCTGCTTTGCTGCTGGGTGAGGCTTGGACTAACAATTAATCGAATTAACCCATGGTGGCTGACAACTGACTCTACATGTTGTGCCTTTTTTAAACTTCGTGCAACATCACGAAGTAATGAATTCAAAAGTGCAGGTAGATTTACAGAGCATTTCTGCTTTAGAATAGCTAAGAGTTTAAGATGTCGTGGTCTTACCACATCTTTTCTACCCTCGCAGGTGATGTAGCTTTGCACGGTTCTTGCTAATTCTGCCCAGGGCTCTCCTAGCGTTGCTGGCAGAACTCCCTTCCCTTTAATCGTCAAGCTCTGGCCTTCGTCCTGGAAGATTTCTATAATCTTCTGTAGTCTTTCCTTTTTTAGTGTCCATACAGGTCCGGTGGCTGGTAGTCCCGAGACTTCTGCGATTATATCATCGGTGACTGCTATCTGTCTCCCCCTTACTATGGAGTAATCCTCCTACAGATTCTGCAGGAATTCAATTGCCACTGTTTTGTTAGACTCCTGCAAGCGGTTGAGATAAGTCAGCCACCCTGCTCTTTCCAAGATCTCCCGGGCAGTAGCGGAGACTGTCAACACCTGAGGTTCCCTTCGAATTGCCCTTCCTCCCATGGTTTCACTGTGGATTCTCAATGGAACAGCAACTGCTTGTGCTATTTGAAACACAGAGAGGGTAATAATTGCAATATTTCAAAAAAAACACAAGGTATGCAACAGAAATGGCTTATGAACAACAACCTTTGTAAAAAAATAGAAATATCATGCTGTTAAGCCGTGCCATACCCTAGTACACTATATTTCCCGAAAAGTGAGCTGACACATAATCCGGGGAATAATGAGGTTAACCCCCCCCCCCCCCCCCCCCCCACAATGTGATACGTTGTCCCAGCCGTCAAATAAAGGAGCGGCACCCGATCTACAACAGAGTCATAAAGGAATAGCATATGAAAATATGCCATGTTTAGAAAAACAACGAATTACCTAAATCGAGGCATAAAGTTGGATCGCGTATTACATAAGAGGCTGTTGTGATATGATGTGAGGCTGGGGGATAGGACATCTGTCGTACTTGCCAAATCTCAAGTGGTCATTGTCACTTCCTTTGCCATGATTGGTGGTAATAAATGTTCATGCGAAATATAAGTCGGGAAATAATATATGATTAGTTCCTAGAATATAAGAAACAAAATAGTATTAGTATCTTACCTATTGGTGTAACCAATGTGACTTCAATACCATTAACAGTGCTCTGCTGTCGACAGGTGTCCATAACCTTGACAGAGTTGTTTATTTCACCCCTGGAACCATGATCCTTTATGTGTATATTAAGGAATGTAATGGCAAAGTGTAGGCCATTATGCTGGCTTGGTAACCAGTTAGCCATCATGCCATTCACGAGGAAGGAGCGAAAAGTGGGCAGGTCGGCTCGTGATGAGACCTCCTATTCCAAGGTTTGTTTATTCGATATACCTTTTGGACCATATCCCTGGTGTGGTGGCCATAGTGGGAATGCCACTTCACTTCCATCCTCATGATCATGGTAGGCTGGCTCTTGATGAGACCCCCTATCCTGCATTTGACAACTTATAATTCATCTTTTTACTTATTTCTTTTTCATAAAGCACTTTTCCTTATTTATACATAAAGGGTGCTTCAACACTCCTTAAGAGTGGGAATGGTGGAAGAATTCTTATCATCTCAATAGGAAGATATAAACCCTTTTCTCTTATTCCTAAGTAATAATCAATGAGGATTAAAGGGAACGTCATGATAAAGATAACCAATCAAAGAAAAATTAGTAAGACAATGACAACAAAAGATGATGAATAAGTGTGTCCTTCCTTTTGTCCTCTTACCAATACAGAGCCTTATAAAGATAACGATTTATAATTTGAAGATTTCAGTATGTTGTGATTTTGTGTTCATTGCATAAGTGCATAATTGTATCTTAAATACTTTGAAAGAACAGGAGCAAGGAGCATCCTCAATTTAGGTCAGCAAAAGGAATGAGCTGTTTCACAAGGAGAGAAAAAGTATGCTAATAGTGTTCCAACAAAGGATCATAGATAGAAGTTCAAATGTCGTCCCCTTTGAAAAAGGAACAACATAACACACTAATGTCGTTCCTTTGAAAAAGGAACAGCAGAACACACCAATGCTGTTCCTTTGAAAAAGGAACAACAAAAATTAAAATTAATGCTATTCTCTTGGAAAAGGACAACAAAACACTCGAAATGACGTTCCTTTTGAAAAAGGAACAACATCCATTAAAAATGCTATTCCTTTGAAAAAGGAATAACAAAAGACGCAAAAATGCTGTTCCTTTGAAAAAGGAACAGAAGAAATAAAAAATATCTTGCGCCTTTGGAAAAGGGACAGCAAACACACCGTAGTGCCGTTCCTTTTGAAAAAGGAACAGAAAAAATCAAAATGTTGTTCCTTTTAGAAAAGGAACAACAGAACAAGCAAATGTCGTTCCTTTGAAAAAGGAACAACAAAAAATCAAGAATGTTGTTCCTTTTGAAAAGGAACAACAGAAAATCAAGAATGTTGTTCCTTTTGAAAAGGAACAGCAGAAAATCAAGAATGATGTTCCTTTTGAAAAGGAACAACAGAAAATCAAGAATGTTGTTCCTTTTGAAAAGGAACAGAAGAAAATCAAGAATGTTGTTCCTTTAGAAAAGGAACAGCAAAAAAATCAAGAATGTTGTTCCTTTTGAAAAGGAACAGCAAAAACACGCAAATGCCATTATTTTAGAAACGAAACGGCAAAAATCGAAATGTTGTTGTTTTGAGAAAGAAAAGGAACATCAAAAATGACAAGAAAACATTAGTTCAAATATATGTACAAGAACGACTCAAAGAAAAGAACTTATGTACAAATTGTAAAAAGAAATGAATTCCTTAATGAATTACAGGTGAGGAAGACTTCTCTTCCTCTCCTAAAATCTCCATATCAGTGTCTCGGTGTAGCTGCTGGCAGAAGGATTTCCGAGTGAGTGGTTTACGATAGAGACGAACTCGGTGGCCATTTACTTTGAAGGCATATCCGGAACCGTCAATGTTGATTAGAGTAAGGGTTCCATTGTCATGTACCTTCTAGATTTTGTATGGTCCCAACCAATGAGTCTGGAGTTTCCCAGGGAAGTCCTGAAACCGAGAGTCATACAACAGAGCCCAGTCTCCCTCATGGAAGACTTTGTTTTTAATGAGTGCATCATGCCATTTAGCTCACTGCTGTTGAATCAGTGATGTATTTTGAAGTGCAGAGAGCCTAATTTCATCCAACTCATTGATCCGCTGTAGTCGATTAATCGGTGCCTCGCTTAGATCTAAGCCAACTTCCTGTGTTGTTCGTAATGTTTGGATTTCAAATTCTATGGGAAAAATGGGTTGTTTTCCAAACACTAATTGATAAGGTGAGTAACCAGTGGTGCTTCTACATGTTGTTCTATAGGCCCAGAGTGCTTCAGGTAGTCTGGCAGCCCAATCACGCCTATGTGACGCAATGGTTTTCGTTAGGATTGATTCTATTACCTTATTGTTGCTTTCTACTTGTCCATTCGCCTGTGGGTGGTATGGAGTAGTGATTTTATGCTGGACATGATAATTATTGAGTGTTGCAGCTAATCTATTGCCAACAAATTGTGGTCCTCCATCTGTAATTATTTCCCTTGGAAGGCCATAATGTACAAATAGATGGAATAGGAACTAAATGACAGAGTCCTCTGTGGCTCTTGGCAATGCTTCTGCTTCAACCCATTTGGTGACATATTCTATTGCCACCAAGATATATATTTTCTGATTTGATGATGGGTTGATGGGTCCAATGAAATCAAGAGCCCATCGCTCGAATGGTTCAATGACTAACTGTGGTTTCATAGGCATCTCATCAGATTGACTAGGACGTCCTGCTCGCTGGCAGCTGTCATAGGCTTGGACAAATTTTTTTGCATCTCTGAAAATCGTGGGCCAATAATATCCTGTCTGTAATACTTTATGTCCAGTTCTACGCTCAGCGAAGTGTCCACCACATGGTCCATCATGACAGGCTTTTAGGATGTCAAAGATTTCATCTTCTCGAACACATCTCCTGATATGCATGTCTGCCCCTGTGTGAAACAAATTGCCTCCAATCCACGAGAATCGAGTACTCTTCTGAACAATTTGTTTGCGTTCATTAGGGGTTAGGTGTTTTGGTAGTTTACCTAATGCGAGGTAATTGGCAACATCTGCATACCAGGGTGTTTGAACAGCAACAGCAAACATATGTTCGTCTGAAAATTGATCTTCAACCGTTGCTGCATCGATTGGCTTTGGCATTCTTGAGAGAAAATTGGCTACAGGGTTTTCTTTGCCAGGCCGACCCTTGATTGTGGTATCGAATTCTTGCAATAAAATCAACCATTTAGTTATTCTGGCATTTGTGACAGGCTTATTTGCTAAATATTTTATGGCAGAATGATCTGTATACAAGATAACATGATAGGCTATAATATAATGTCTAAACTTATTGACATCATGTATTACAGCTAGGAATTCGTTTTCAGTAATAGTGTAATTTAATTCAGCAGGGGATAAATTTTTGTTGATGTAATAGATAAAATATGGTGTTTTATCCTCTTCCTGCCCAAGGACTGTGCCAATGGCTGTATCTGAGGCATCAGATGATATTTGAACTGGCAAATCCTAGTTTGGTCCTTGAAGGACTGGGGCTGTGGATACGAGCTTCTTTAAATCCTTGAAAGCACACTCACATTTTTCTGTCCAAAGAAAATCAATTTTACCAGTTGGTGCATATAAAGGTGTAGCAATGTGCGAATAATGTTCTATAAATCGTCTATAATAACCAGAAAATCCAAGAAAGTTGTGTACCTCTGTTTGAGTACTGGGAGTGGGGATAAGTAAAAGTATTTGGATTTTGGCCAGGTCTACCTGAATGCCGGCTGCTGAAACATAGTGTCCTAGGATAAGTCCTTCAGTCATCATCATGTAACATTTTTCATGACTTAAGCAAAGCCTGGTAGTTATGCAGCATTGTAGGACTTTTTCTAGGGTGTCTAGTGCTGGATCAAAATCATCTCCATATGGTGTAAAGTCATCCATGTATACTTCAAGTCCATCATTTATTAAATCTGCAAAAACCTAAGGATAGCCCTTTGGAATGTGGCAGGAGAATTACATAAGCCAAAGGGTAGAACTCGATAGGCAAATGTTCCCCAAGGACAAGTAAAAGTAGTTTTGTCCTGGTCTTCAGGGGCAATTTGAATCTGATTGTATCCACTGAAGCCATACAGGAAAGAAAAGAATTTCTTTCCTGCTAAAGTATCTAATACTTGGTCTATGAATGGGAGAGGAAAGTGGTCTTTTTGTGTTGCTTTATTGAGTTTCCTGTAATCCACATAAATTATCCATTTCCCATTCTTTTTTGGTACCACCACAAGCGGAGAGACCCATTTACTGTCAGAAATAGGATAGATAAAATTGACATCTAAAAGTTTCTGAAGTTCAGCTTTTACCACATCCTTTAGATGAGGATTAAGTCTCCTTTGCGGTTGACGAACATGTCTGGCATCTTTTTCTATATAAATGTGGTGTGTACACAATTGGGGATCGATTCCTTTCATATTAGGGTAATCCCATGCGAACGCTTTTTGATATTTTCTTAACAAATGGATCAGCTTCGTTTCTTGTTCAGGTGTGAGGTTGGCATTGATATTTAAAGTTTTTCTCGGTTCAATTTCCACAATTTTACTATTTGCAATAGAAGTAACAGGTATTGTTTGGTCATGCGTATCTTTTAGAGGATCTTCTTCTAATTCATTATCAAATGCTGCTTCTATCATATGACACTGTGTGCAAGATCCGGATTCAATTTGACTAATGAAGTTATTAATGGCATAATCTTCTGTTTGATCTTTAAAATCAAGTGCCTCTTGTATAGTTAATGGAGATCTAATGTTATCAGTAAGGTATGATACAGGGTGTTTGTTAGTTTTAATTATTGTGACACTTGGCTGCACTGGAGGGTATAGAACTAAATTCTTGATATTTGGTCCTTTAGTTATGGTCATATTTCCTTGCCGATAACCAATGTAAGCATCGACAGTGGCAAGCCAAGGTCTACCTAGGATTAGCGGGTGTCTGTCAAGTCGGGTATTTTGGATTAATTATCAGGAAATCGGTTGGATATTCCCAGGAATCTACAGAGACCATGACATCATGTAGAGTACCCTCTAGTCTAACCACAGATCGGTCAGCCAATTCTAACAAAGTAGAGGTGGGTTCTACAGACGTAATGCCGAGCTTTTGGCAGGTAGTGGTTGTTAAAATATTAATTGCAGCTCCTGGATCAACTAAGGCATTAGACAGGGTCTGACCATAAATTTGAACAGTTACAATTTGATTTCCTGGATCTTCATATTTAATGGGCATTTCTTTCCTGGATAGTAAATCAGATAAAGTACCGACTACTTGGACTCTTGGATTAGTTGTTATATTCCTCCTTGGTTTCTTTATGCACAATTATTTGATAGTTTTTGCGTATATAGGAATGTCTTGAATGGCTTGGAGGAATAGGATTTTTATGTACAGATTTTGTAATTCTCCCAGAATGTCGAAGTCAGGATACTGTAAAGGTCGAGGTATGACCAATCGTTCTGGGAATGGAGGAGAGGATGTGGTTGCTTGATTATGAGTCTGCTGCTTATTTACATCCTATTGTTGCAACTGATGTTCTCTTCGTAACTGATCTTCAATATGAACTATTTTATCTCCCTCAGTTTCAATAATACGTCCAGATCATAATTGAAGATCATTACACTCCCTCAGGTCGGGTCCTATTTCTGGTGATTCTACAATTTGAAGAGATTGGACTGGTCTGTTATTTGGATTGGGGTTGGGTTGGGCTGGGAGTTGCAGTCTCAGATTAGACTGGGGATTTTGTTGTAAGGCTGACAGAGTAGGTTGAGGGAGCGGAATAGTTCCTACTGGCTGGTGCATCGGTCTTTTCCAGTTTGTCTGCCAGGGTGAACTTTTTGAAGTAGGGGGAGTCCATTGTAAAGGATATGGGCTATTTTTCCAATATGGTGGAGTGTAAGGAAAATTTGGCCAACCAGATTGGCTTGCCTGATTCAGCCACGGGTTTGAAGAAGGAAACTACTGTGGTGACCAGTTTGAAAATGGGGGTTGGGGCTAACTTTGCCACATACTATATTGTTGAGCATTATACTGTGGAGGCTGAAAAGAAGAATTTGGGTCTGGAGACATACCAGATTGTCTCGGTTGCCACTGGCGGTGCTGGTTGATCAAGTACACCGATTCTGGTTCTTCTTTCGCTTCCTTATATACTGCTTTCAATCCAGGAAGTGAGGGGCAACTCTCCGTAAGGTGATCTTTTGTATAGATGGCGCATGTTTGGACTGTATCTAGTGGAAATTCCTTGTGACTATGCTTTTTCCTGGATCGGGGATAAAAGATCACCAAATTCTGTTCTGCCTCCATCTACTTCTGTTTAGCCTACATAATATCAAGTTGTGTAGTTATTGTCCCCAGAATATTAGTTTTAAAATTTTCCAATAAATTTCCAATCTCTACATGTGTTACTCCTTCTGTTGGTATTTTATTATCTCTTACAAACCGATCATATTCTGCCGGTTTTACTCTTGTGCTGCCTCTCGAACTCCTGATACATAAATCAATGATGTCAGCAAAATTCTCTTGATAAATATCCCCTTTTCCCATGATGTTTAATGTTTCAATCCATTGTTTCTTCATGCCCCTTATCAATGCAGTTTTTAACACATTATCAGGTAAAGGTAGTGATGCATAAGGAGATCTTTGTAGATTGTATTGAAAACGTTCCACATACTCCTCTAATGTTTCATTCGGTTTGGCTGTCATTTGGAATATTTCGTCCTTTAATTCTCTATACCTACAATAGTCCTGATATTTTTTTAAGAAAGATTCTTTCATTTGATCCCAATTGTTGATGACCCCACCACCTAGTCCCATAAACCATCTTAAAGCAACCCCTTTTAATGTAGAGGGGAATAATTTCAATTTCTAGGGATCGGTGGTGTAATCATATCCCCTGCACAACACATCGAATTCGAATAGAAATGCATCCGGATATTCTGATGTGAGACCGTGAAATGTAGGGATATGTTGAAGAGGGATAGCTTTCATGGGTGCATTTGCTGTAGAATCCACTATAGGGTATTGTAATGAAGAGGTTTGAGTGTTTGGTTGGTTCTGAGCCATGGGATCGAATATATGCCAATAACCTTCTGGGATATCTAGGAGGGTATTCCTAGGTTGAGAGGGAATGGCTTTGACAGGGATAGTTTTAATAGCACTTCCTTTATCTGGGATAATGAGAATACCTGATGTCTGAGGAGATTGGGTTCCTTCAACAATGATTTTTGCAGCGCTCCCTTATCTTGGCTATTTAGTGGCTGATTTGTTCCAATAGGAGATTTTGGTTCCTCGGTTTCCCCTGTTTCTCCTTCTCCTTCACAAAAGTTGTTGAAATTCCCTTCTTGCAATAGTTCTGGAGTAGAATTTTCAATTTCTTGAAAGTCCTGCTCTTCAGTTTGACTATGCACCTCAACAAAGGCTACAAATGGTGATCATGTGGCCTGAAGGGAACTAGTAGGCTATTTAGAAATGATTTTCCTGGGGCCTACTGATGGCTGAGATTCTGTTTTCTTATATATTTCGTCTATGAAGGTCGTTCAGCCAAGGGTCATCGGCCCCTTAGCCTTTTCAGGTTTGGGTGGAGGTTTGATATTCTGTTCTGGTTTTTTCTGCTTAGTCATGCACTCAAATGAACTACTAAATTCTATTCAAACAAAGCAACAACAAATCTGTTAGGAAAGTGGACAGTGGAGCAGGGCTTTTACATGCTCCGCACGCAGGTTCTTACCTTCCGTTTTTAAGATCCAACTCTTCCCTAGCAGGTTCGTACACTACTCTAGAAAAGACAAATGGCTACACTCTTTCCATAGCAACGACGCCAAAATGTAGAGCTATAAAAAGGGTCTCTTTCACCTCTAATTACCTCACATTAATATGTCAATCCGGGAGCGTTTTGTTATTTTAAAGAGTGTCTCAGTCTGAGGTTATCATTTGTCAGAGTAATGCTAGTAGTACAATGTTCAAAAATACAAGAGTAAACGAATGCTTGTCTATAACTAAGTTACTTCAAAGGAATAAATCACACATTCAAAAACTGGGTAACTTATCAGTCAAGGGTTCGACAGCGATAGCCCATCCCTTTGGAAACTGATGGAAAGAAAATTAGAGCATGGACCACGGGTCTGGGAGCTAGACAGTAAATGCCGAGGCTCACTACAGCCACAGATCGTCTCTCACACCAAAACAACAAATGCGAGTAAATGAAACGGTAGATAGAAAAATGGAACAGCAAATAAGAAATCGAATAGCAAATCTGGAATGGAACAACAATGATAAAATGGAACAACAATTCTGAAATGGAACAACAATCAAACAACTAAGTCTCGCGAGCAGTAATCAAACTTAATCTACTAACTCAAATGCACTCATTGTAATCAAACAACAATCTTTCATTCTTAAGGAAAATCAAGCAGCACACACTAATAGAACAACATTAATTACTGATAAGTTATGGAACAATGCTTGGAAATCATATACACACACAACACGCTTGAAGAGTAATCTGATCTAGCATCAATCTTAATTAACAGGAATACGACTGCGTTTCAAAATGGAACAACATTACTCCTAAATCCAACAATCATAAAGAACACAACTTTCGAATAAATTCTATAACATGAATGTACAACACAAAAGCTCTGTAACAGAACAGTAATAATATTCGGTCAAGACTAATAACATTCAATCAACTCTGAAAGGATCAGTAATATAATGTAGAGTCAATACAAAAGTTCTGTCCGTAAAAACCTTAATGAATTAATCTTAATAGAGCATGTGATGTCAACTTATAAACCATATCAGATTACCAAATAACGACGATAAGCAAACCACACAGAAATCAAATTGTAGTGATACAGAAGCAAGTGTCCTCCGGGGCCGGGCCCTTAGCCTCCAAGGGTACACCACTTTAAGTTAATCGAGATACAGAGATAAGATAATCACCAAGTTTATATTAATGCATAAAACGAGAGTACAATGAACCAGTTCTCAACGAGACTCGATGATCAAAGTTTTATCTTTAACAGAAAATTACATAAAAGCATAATCCCCCAAAGCTAACAGTGTTGTCCCTTTATATAAGGGTGACGACAGAGATATCTAAGTAACAAGATAGATAAAGCAGCGATCCCTCACGATCAAAGATCCTGAGGGATTCACCAAACTGTTAATCCTTAATCATTTCTTTTCTCCTCCGCCGAACTGATGTCTTCTCCTCCTTTTCCGGGCTGGTTTTCTTTTCTTCATAGAATACATCTATGCAAGTGTTCGTTGTTCCTTTCCCCGTCTCTCCCGAAAATACTAAAAAAGCATTTCCAGTTGGGGCAATTTTTTTTTTTTAATAATATCTCGATGAGTTCAACAATGAGTTCTATATTACAACATAGAGATCCATTAGAACACTTACTATACAAGTAAAATAGTGGAAGAACATGAATCCTGAACAAAATTTCTCTGATTTCTGAAAGCGGAGAATTGGCTATATGGATTGTTAGTATAGGCTCGAGGATCATAAATTGTTAATAAGAAGGGGGTGAAAAGCAATTCTCTCCTTCGCCGCGATAAGAAATGATATCACTGTCACTTCCGTTACAAGGAACTCGATTTGATCCTTTTTCCTGATAAGGAAACTCAACGTTCATTTTTTTCTTTTTATTTATTTACAAGGAAGACCGTAAAACGTAAAACCAAAATAGTTCACTCAGAACACCTTTTAAGAGATTACGTGGAACGATTAGATCAAATAAACCATGACCAAATAAATGCTCAGTCACCTGAAAATCTTCAATCACTTTCTGACCTAATGTCTGTTCGATTACTCTTTTACCTGCAAATGAAATGTACGCTTTAGGTTTGGCAATAATAATATCTCCCAACATGCCAAAACTAGCAGTCACTCCACCAGTTGTCGGTGACGTCAGAATCGATATATATAACAAATTTTCCTCCTTCTGATGAATATATAATGCAGAAGCTATTTTAGCCATTTACATTAAACTAAAACTTCCTTCTTGCATACGTGCTCCTCCGGAAGCACACACCATAATTAATGGAAGAGATTCCGTGGTAGCGCGCTCGATCAGACGGGTTATTTTCTCACCTACTACAGAGCCCATACTACCTCCCATGAACTAAAAATCCATAACTCCGAGTGCGATACTAAGACCATTTAATTGACCTATGCCTGTTTGAATAGCATCATTTAAACCTGTCTCTATTTGATAGAAAGTGATATGATCCTTATAAGATTCATCCTCAGAATTAAGATTATCAGAATGAGAAGGTTCATTCTCAGAATAAAATTGAAGAACATCTAGAGTGTACATGTCTTCATCCATAGGACGCTAAGTGTCACGATCAATTGGAAGTTCTATTCTATCTGAACTATTCATTTGCAGATAATGTCCACATTCTTTACAAACACTTTGATTCTCTCTCAAGAATCTGAGATATAGTAAGTTCTCGCAATTATCGCATTGAGCCCATAACTTCTTAATTTTAGCGTAATCAATACTTTTATTCTTGTTTTTCTCCGTCTCATTGGCATCCTTACTATCCCTTTCGACCGAATTTTTTAGTAATGCAGTTATTTTACGCTTGTCTTCGAACCACTCCTTTATAGACATAGAGTTTTCCTTCCATATAAAGGTGAAAATTGTTACTTTTCCTATCTTATTTTGTATGAAGAGAAGTCGTATAAGTATAAATACAATGATGAAAATTATTAATCAATAGTGGAATGAATCATTGAGAAATCATTTCCATTCATTATTGATTAGGAATCTGAAGTATCGATCCGGGATTATGATAGAATACTTTATTCTATTATAAAGAAAGATTCTCTCCTATACCGCGATGGAAAGGAATTTTCATTTAAAATACAACATCTTTTGGGCTAGAAGGGATTTGAACCCTTGACTTCACGGTCCGGAACCATGAGCTCTGATCCGCTGAGCTACCAACCCTATCGAATGATCTATAAGATCATTGTAAAGGATGAATAGGATTCGTTATCGAATGCTTGACCCAAAAAAATTTTCATAAATAACTCTGTTTGAGATATTTAACCTTGGAAATATCTATATATCAATATCTACATAGATATTGATATATAGATATTAATATATGGAAATTCCATATATTGATATCTGAAATTCCATATCTCCGCTCACGATTTGGACTAATATTTGGGGTAGTAGTAAAAGATTGGGCCGAGTCCGATTGGTAGAACGAAAGTCACTGGATTACAAGCGATCAATCACATCAAATTCAAATTTGATCTCCTTCCATATTTCACAAGCAGCAGCTAGTTCAGGACTCCATTTACAAGCTTCACGGATCACTTCATTACCTTCACGAGCAAGATCACGTCCTTCATTACGAGCTTGTACACAAGCTTCTAGAGCAACCCGATTAGCTACTGCACCAGGTGCATTTCCCCAAGGATGTCCCAAAGTTCCCCCACCAAACTGTAGTACGGAATCATCCCCAAAGATCTCGGTCAGAGCAGGCATATGCCAAACGTGAATACCTCCTGAAGCTACGGGCAGAACACCTGGCATAGATACCCAATCTTGAGTGAAGTAAATACCACGACTTCGATCTTTTTCGATAAAATCATCACGCAGTAGATCAACAAACCCTAAAGTTACGTCTCATTCCCCTTCAAGTTTACCTACTACAGTACCAGCGTGAATATGATCTCCACCGGACATACGCAATGCTTTAACCAGTACCCGGAAATGCATACCATGATTTCTTTGTCTGTCAATAACTGCATGCATCGCGCGGTGAATGTGAAGAAGTAGGTCGTTGTCTCGGCAATAATGAGCCAAAGAAGTATTTGTGGTAAAACCTCCCGTCAGGTAGTCATGCATAACGATAGGAACTCCCAATTCTCTTGCAAATATTGCCCTTTTCATCATTTCTTCACATGTACCTGCAGTAGCATTCAAATAATGTCCCTTAATTTCACCCGTCTCAGCCTGAGCCTTATTAAGGGCTTCCGCACAAAAGACAAAACGATCTCTCCAGCGCATGAATGGTTGGGAATTTACGTTCTCATCATCCTTAGTAAAATCGAGTCCACCACGGAGACATTCGTAAACTGCTCTACCATAGTTTTTGGCTGATAGACCCAATTTTGGTTTGATAGTACATCCCAATAAAGGACGACCATATTTGTTCAATTTATCTCTTTCAACTTGGATACCATGAGGTGGACCCTGAAAAGTTTTGGAATAAGAAGGGGGAATCCGCAAATCTTCCAAACGTAGAGCCCGTAAGGCCTTGAATCCAAATACATTACCTACAATGGAAGTGAACAAGTTAGTAACAGAACCTTCTTCGAAAAGGTCTAAGGGGTAAGCTACATAGGCAATAAATTGAGTCTCCTCTCCAGGAACGGGCTCGATGTCATAGCATCGCCCCTTGTAACGATCGAGACTAGTAAGTCCATCAGTCCAAACAGTGGTCCATGTACCGGTGGAAGATTCAGCAGCTACTGCTGCTCCCGCTTCTTCAGGTGGCACCCCGGGTTGAGGAGTTACTCGGAATGCTGCCAAGATATCTGTATCTTTGGTCTGATATTCAGGAGTATAATAAGTTAATCTGTAATCTTTAACACCAGCTTTGAATCCGACACTAGCTTTAGTCTCTGTTTTTGGTGACATAAGTCCCTCCTTTATTAATAATTATTTCTCGCAAGGACGAGGTCTGCTCGACATGGACCGAACGTAAACAATCAATTTTTACAGAAATATCCTACAAAAATTCGTCCGTTATTGGGGTGATAGATACACTCTCATTGTATAGTGTTCTTTATGTATGACGCAACCCAATCTTTGCTCTTGAAGTTCTTCCTCCATGGATTGACCCGAGAACCTTTTAGTGGTTAAACTAGTTCATGAATGAAATCAAGGAACCGAATGGACCTTTGACCATAATGGTGCGAATTGTCCGAAAATACATATACAGATGTGTGTATGAAGAGAAGAGATAATGATCAATGAGAGAAAGGTCATGAATATCAAGTTTCATATTTCACAGATGATCTGGACATAATTTTGAAGTATTTTCGGTTTTAGTTATGGATAAATTGGTTCTAGTTATAGATAAATCGAAGACTTCCTCATGATCCTTATTCATATCCATCTACCTACTTCATATTCCAAATATGGATGAATTTAAACTTTTCAATAAAGTTGGATTTTACCAAGGTGGTAACTTCCATTTATTATTTACTGGTCTGATCGACCCAATATGGAACATTTTTTTTTTTATTGATGATATTGGCAAAATAATATTTATATATTCTTCATGGAAATTATTTCCATTTTCGCTTAGCCTTGTTTGCACTCGGTCCCCCGTCAAAGGGACAGTAGTTACCCTGTTCTTGTCTTTTTCTTTGGAACAACAACTCCTCGTTTTCACCCTTTCCTGCACAGGAGAATGATAATTATCAGTGGTTAAGTCTTGCATATTAATCTCACATGTTTTGTTATAATTCTTTATTGTTTTCCAAGTTCATGATGCAAAAAGGTTCACAAGTTCTACTAAAAAGCCACTGAAATGATCATAAAAAACATACCTTTTTAGTACTCCACATCTGTAATGTATTTAGTGAAATTTGAGACAAGATTTCTGTATCTCATAATAGTCATTTCTACCCGTTTCATTTTGATGTCCCTGTCACCAAACACGATATCCTTGTGTGATTCTTCAATCCGAGGAATATCACACCATAATACTCATACAAATACCACAAGAAATAACCTTTAATTAATTATGAAAAATCCAAACCTGGGATGGGAGTTCCATGTTCAACCTAACTGTAGAATGGCTAAGAAAAATCTCTCTTCAACCATTCACTCTCGTGCCATATTCCAAGCATGAATCTGGGATCTCATAGAACACATCAATAAAAACCCATCCAGGGCCATCCACCTCAATCCATAAAAAATGTATTTCTGCTCATGGCCAGAAGTCACAAAACCATCATTAGATCATTCTATGTCGAAGCCTTCTAGGGCTCCAGATCATTTGTCTAACCAAGGCTCCAGGACTAGTAACTCAAGCCAAAAGAGAATTTTTCCAACCAAGTCTCTAGGACTAGTAACTCAACCCACCAAGGGCGCCAGAGAATTTTTACAGCCAAGGCTCCAAGACTAGTAACTCAACCCAAGTTGTTCCAGGGCTCTAGAGCGTTTGTCCAACCAAGGCTCCAAGACTAGTAACTCGACCCAAGCTAAGGAAACACGAGAACCAACCAAAAACGCAATAATGAAAATAAACCCACAATCACCATGGCTATCCAGGAAATGGCAAGGATAGGCAATCCACTATAAATCTTGGCCATCCTCCATGCCAATGAAAGATCACAACCAATAAACCACATGCATATGCCATGCATGCCAACACTAATGAAGGAAACATACATGAAACTCAGTACCTACAAGAAAATTTGATGTAGTTGTTGATCCTTATGCTCGCTTGCGCTTTCCTTCTCTTCCTTTGCCTTCTTGCTCCAAAATCCAAGTACTCCACACCCTCCAATAGTGCTCCAAGAAAACTCTAAGTCTCCAAGAGTATATGAGAGAGAGAGAATAATGGTAGAGCTCCAAAATTGAACTAGAAAAAGGTTACCAAATGATCCTCAGAAGCCTTTTTATGAATGAGGCCTGTATTTTCTTCATTTTCCATTATTTTCCTTCATTTTCCTACTCACACAAAACCTGTGACCTTTCACCTTCCTTTTCTTCTAATTTCCATTATTTTCATAAATAAACCTACAAAAATTCCATTTTCCTTTCCAAATCCTTAGTCATTTCCTTTTCCAATTTCCTTTAACCATAATAAACCGAATCAACACCTACTAGAATGTTTCCCTTACCATTTAGCTCAGAATACATGTCCCATCATCTGAGGTCTTATATATTTTTACTTGAGTTTTTAACCAGGGCTATTAAAAAACCCTTTCCCTTGGGGGAAAACCGTCATCATTGTTCAATGACACCTATAACCAACAAGACTGTTGAAAACAAAACATACTCACCATGGAGCTTTATAACACAACTTGTTGCAATTTTTACAGTGACCACTATTGAAACATGAAAATCATGCAGTTTACTGTAGCTTTATAACACAAATCATTAAGGTATTTACAATCCACATATACACATACACATTTGCTTCAACTAGCAAATAACCATACCGCCTATGGAGCTTTATAAATCCAGCTTGATATAGTATTTACAGTGATATACACATATACACATTTTCTCAACCAACAAATAAAAGGATATGATGCCTGCATCCACAGCAAGGGAATCCAGAGGCTCGCAACTCCACCCTCAAAGTAATACCAAGATTCACCTCCTTCCTAGGAAGTCTAGAATCCACTACAAAGTCAAATTTACATCTAATGTCCAGTGTTACAATCTCGTGCCACTTATCCTCTCAGTGAATAGTTACCGGCTCATTGTTCCATGGTGCCTTCCCAATGTGCATCTAACTCCATCTCGCAATGCTAATGACCAAACCAAATCCATCCATGAACTTCCCTTCTCTGCTATACATTCCATCAGGCAATTCGATCATCCCCTTATGTGCAGTCACTCACCTTCTAAGTTTTGTTGGCACCCCCATATCAGGCAGTCCATCTCTTGGCAAGGCTTCCTCACATCATAAGATGCAAAACCATGCCATATACCTACCTCAAACCATCATACCGATCATAGCATGCTCATGGAAATTAATGGACACTATTGGGTACCAGTGTCCCACAATGGCCCTGCTCCTGAAGTGCTTTACCAACATACTGCTTCATGTTCCAATTTATTACACTGCTGCTACAAATTCTTGTTGTCAATTTTGGCCACGCAAGCGGGCATGTTCATGCTTCCTGTACGAAACACATAATTTCCATTAGATTTAAAATAAATTGAAATAACTTCAAATCATACCTCATTGGTAGCTCTTCGAAAAGGTACTTTTGCAAGTTTGTTCGCTTCTTGTCACAACAAGTCAAACTAATATCTTTGATCTTATCATCAAGTATAACATATCACATCAGGTTAGCTTGAAACACAACCAACATAGATGAAAATAATAAACCACATGTAACCATCATAAAATAGAATCATAGATCACATGTAATCATCATAGACCAAAATCATAAATCACATGCATAACAAAACTAAAATAAAATATTATTACTTATCATTTAATCAATCCTCGGCTTCCACGGTTGTCCTTATTTCGTATACACACTAGATTGGTTGCCACACCCATCAAACACCTAGTTCCTCTTCCTCAACCGTGGGTAGATACACATAGTGTACATACCACACATACAACCACAAAAGCATACCACACCATGCAATACATGCATATACACATGACATACAACACATACACCTACACCCAGTGTACAATGCCACACAATACATCCCTGCACCCGTTGTACAACACAACACAACACATATACGTACACAATGTACATCACAAGACATGCATCTGCACACAACGTGCAACACCATGAATGCATACACATACACTTGATATACAACACAACTCATACATATATACATGATGTGTAACACCACACAATACATGTACATACACCTAACGTACAACACAACAAAATATATGTACTACATAGAGTACAACACAATGAGTATGCATGTCATGATACCACAACTACACAATCCACATACATAGTACCGCATGTACACAACACAACATGTATGACACATGCACAATAACACATGTACACCAGCATCATATATACAACATGTACACAATACCACCTGCACAAAGCACCACTATAGAACGTGTGCTTAGAATCACATGTACACGACACTACCTGCACGACGTGTACACAATGCCACATGTACATCGTACTACTGTTGCGTCTCCAAAATGTCTTCAAAATGACATCTGCTTCCACCTTTATCGCCACCATTTCACTCACATGTCGCAACTCCATAACCTTTCATTATCCACCATTTTCATAAATATATGGGTCAGGATCCTTGTTTACCAAAGTTATTTATTTTATGTGTTTAAAGTGAATTTATGATTAAAAACTAGGAAATTAACATGGCTTCATGTATATATATATATATATATATATATAGATAGATAGATAGATATATATGTGGCTTGAGTCTCATGACATGTGTAGGTCATTTGGAAGCTTCCAAGGCACCCTTATGTGGACTCCAATGCTTAAATTCGAATTCCCTTCAAAGGATATTTGGATAAAGGTCAAAGAAGGATATGTGTCATATCTAGATTCTAACTCTATGAGGTGTCTCATCATTTCTTATTTGGATTAGAACTCTATGAGACACTTAGGGAATATGTGTCTCATTATGAGCTATTTGGTTGTAACTATATGAGATTTTAGTGGATCCTCATTAAATAGGGTAGCTTCTTATGTTTTTGTATAAATAGGAGAGCCTTCTATTTTGAAAGACATGTGTAAAGTTGGAGAAATGCTCATGTTTTTAATAGAGAATTTGGAGCTTATACTTGGAGATTTGGGGATTTACTTTTTCTTGCATATGGAGCTTCTTCATTTGCCATCCTCATACACCATTGGAATGGCCATCTAATGATTGTGAGACTTAATTGCTTTTATAGATTAAAGATTATTGCATTTCTTAGTATTAGTTTTAGAATGACTCCGTAATATTTTCTTTTCTAAAAACATTTCAACAGGGAAGATTTATGTATTTTCTAATTGGATTAAGTTTGAGGCAAGGGCTCATAGTTATTTAGTTTCCTTTCATGTTCTGTTATTTACTTTCTTAGATTAAACCATCAATTCATTGTATAATTGAATAAAAGATCAGGCCAAGAAGGTGAATTCAAATTGGGTGATTGAATGTTCAACCTATGCAATCATTGAGCTTTACTTTTTCATGCTTTTATATTTGCTTTTAAGATCCTCATTTAATTAAAAAAAACTTGGAGAGCTCTGCAACAAACCCTAATGGCCAGGCGACCATGAGGTAGATGGCGGGGAGAAACCAAGACAGACAATGGTGTAGAAACTTGAGCATAACAGCAAAAGACAAGCGTGGAAACCGAGAGTAACAGTAATGACAGAAGAGGTCAGGAGGGGAGAGATCCCCTCCTACCGAGACGCAATGGTAGGTGAAGAACAGTCATTCGGTAGTAGGAAAGCAGAACATAGGCCCTGTCCTAGGGGCGACCTGGCAGGCATGCAGAAGGGGCAAATGTCTACCATGTACGGTGGAGAAACCAATGTTTGTAATCCCACCAAACAAACTGGAAAGGTATAGAAAGTACATGAAAGATCACGCCATGATCTGCAAGTTCGTTGGAGTCTGGCCATCAAAAAAAGACCTTAGCAGATGGATTCAGCAAAAATGGCAACCCCTAGGACACATCGAGCTGAAGTTGGGAGAAAATGGCTTCTTTACGGTAATCCTCTCAAACCTGCAAGATAAAGAAAAAATGTTTGAGAATGGCCCTTATTTTTATTATAATGTTGGTTTATTCATTAGATATTGGGAAGAATGTTATAACCCCGATAAGGAAAAAAATTTAGGAGCACAGGTATGGGTTAGATTATTTGGCTTACCAATGGACTTTTGGGACCCGGAAATTCTCGAAGGGATAGGAAACACGATAGGGAGTTTTTTGAAAATAGCAAAAACTACAAAGAAAGGAAGATATACTCCATATTCTAGGATATGTGTATACATGAATATCACTAGCCCGATCCTTGATACAGTAGAGTTAAAGTACCATGAAGAGGTTTGGTAGAAAACCCTGGACTATGAACATATACCCTTTAGATGTTGTAGATGTCATGAATATGGACACCTAGTTAAAGAGTTCCCCCTAACAACGGAAGAAGAAGAGAGGAAAAGTAAGCAGCAAAAAAAAGAAAACAGACCAGGAGGGATTCCAGGAGGTGAAGAGTAGAAGAAGACCAACAAAAGAAAACTCTAACGAAGGTAAAAAGGAACAGAAAACACACCCAGGCAAATCAAACAGCTTTGAAATCCTCCAAGAAGAAGGGGAAGATGAGGATCAAACCATGGAATATGAGGAAGAAAAAGAAAAAGAAAGTAGCTCAAGTAGTGAAAGGACCCACACCAAGATAAAAGCACAGAGTGATATCCCAGAAAAAAGAAAAGAAAAGGAAGAACAGACAGAAAATATGGTGACAAAAATGGAGATAAATAGGGGGAAAACCTAAGCATAGAAGAAGAAGTCCTGAGAAAGTTATTAAATGAATGGAGAAACCTAGATGAGCGATTTATCCCCGAGGATCAAAAAAGACTCTATGTGGAAACATTTCAGAAATATCAAGCCAAAGATGGAAAAATCAAAACAGAGATGGAAGAGCATCAAGATAGTCAAAAGGACAGTTGAACAGACTAGCAAGGAAAATTAAAAGGAGGGAAAAAATGAGGCCGAAAAAACATTAAGGATTCCATCCATCTCATGGGGGAAATGTTAGTAAACACAGGGAGAGTAGTTTCGCTTTCTGCGGTGTTCCAAAACCTCAATCAAACCCCCGAATGATTATTACATCCAGGAATATAAGAGGTATGAATAGTAAATGGAAGCAGAGACACCTTGCGGAATGGCTGAGAAAAGACAAACCCCAGATTATGCTGATCCAAGAAACCAAAATCTCCGGCCAGAAGATGGAGGAAATCCTAAATAAAATTAAACCTAAATATGAGCAAGTAACCCTAGATACTAAAGGAAGTGCGGGAGGGATTGCAGTCATCTGGAATCCAGTAGAAGTCATAACAAATTGGTGGATAGGACTGCCCAGAATCCTTACAGGAAAATTTAGACTCATAGGGAAAAGCAAATGGTTCCTAGTTTCAGCAGTCTATGGGCCCCACAACCTAGTAGATTGAGGTAGCTTCCTCACTCATATGCAAAAGCTTGGGAATATGCACCAGGATCAGATGTGGATCATTGCAGGAGATTCCAATATGACAACTTCCAAAGAAGAGAAGAAAGGAGGAATACAGAGAGAGGACCTAGAGATGGAGAGATTTAGAGACTTGCAAATGGAATTAAGGTTGGTGGACATTCCAACTATAAATGGAAAATTTACCTGGAACAACAGAAGAGGCGGGAACAGACAAATAGCGTCAAGGCTGGACAGATTTCTAGCCTCTGAACAACTCATAGGAAAGGATATCTTCTATGAAGCTTCCATTCTTCCGTCTATATGATCGGACCACTGGCCTATTAAACTGGAGATTGCAATGAATCCTCAGAACAAAAATAGGCCATTCCGGTTCGAAGCCTTCTGGCTAAGAGATCCAACTTTCATAGACAAAATGAAAACTTGGTGGCAGGAGAGTAAAAACGGCATGGAAGGTAGAAACAAAATGCATAGTTCCAAATTAGACTAAAGGACCTAAAAGGAAAAATAAAGAAGTGGAACCGAGAGGAATTTGGTAACATTCAAAAAGAAAAAGAAATACTACTAGCAAGAATGGAGAGAATCCAACAACAAATCATAGAGGAAGGAAGAAGTGCGGAGCTGACAGAGGAGGAAGGGAGGGTGATTACCCAAATCGAGGAAAGAGGAAAGCAAGAAGAAATTTTACGGAAACAAAAAGCAAGAGTCCAATGGCTGAAAGAAGGGGAGAAAAATAAAAAAAAATTTCATAAAGCAATGTTGAACCATAGACAGTATAATAGAATCTTTTCTCTCAAAGACAGTCAAGGAAACATGATACTTCAACAAAAAGAAATGGAGAAGTTACTGGTAGACTTCTTCAAAGGGATCCTGACTGAACCTAATATATGGAGGTAGGGGGCCATAACTAATGTTTGCCAATAAATCCCCAGAAAAGTGACCAGGGATCAAAATCTGGCCCTACTTAGGGTGATCACGAAAGAGGAAGTGGAGGAAGTAGTAAAAAAAAATGGCGAAGAACAAGGCCCTGGGGCCTCACATATTTACTATAGAATTCTACCAAGCCTCCTGGAGCTTCATGAGCTAGGACCTCATGGAACTAGTGGAAGAATCAAGATGCACAAAGTGCATAAACCCAACCCTAAACACCACCTTCCTTGCTCTGATTCCGAACATGGAGAAGTCAAAAGAACCCGAGGGCTTCAGACCAATAGCTTTATGCAATGTAGTATACAAAATATTGGCTACAATAATGGTAAACAGACTAAAACCAATCCCACCAGACCTCATATCTTAGGAGTAAACTTGATTTGCTAAAGGAATACAAATAATGGATGGTATAGTAATTGCTCAAGAGGTAATACACTCACTCAAAATTCCAAAAACAAAGGTATGATGATAAAAATTGATCTAGTGAAAGCATATGATCATCGTAGTAGTTGGGAATACTTGGAGGGTATCCTAAAGGAATATGGCTTTGAAAAGATATGGGTGAAGTGGATAATGTCAATGGTTAATACCCCAGTGATGTCAATCCTGCTAAATGGATCCCCATTAGAAGCTTTTAACCCTACGAGAGGTCTCAGATAGGGATATCCCCTCTCCCCGTTCCTATTCACTATAGTAGTAGAAGGTCTGGCCCAGCTGGTGAAAGCACGTATGGCCAATGAACAAATAAAGGGATTGCGCATTTGGGGAAATGAAATTCCTATAACACATTAGCACTTCGTAGATGATGTCATGCTCTATAGACAAGTTACTCTCAAGGAATCCCAACAGATTCTAAAAATTCACTCAGAGTTTATAAAATCCTTAGGGACAAAGATTAACAATGAGAAATCAAAAATCTTCTTCTTTAACACCCAGGTAGCATCCCAAAGATTCTTGGCAAGAATAATGGGATTTTGATTAGGAAGTTTTCTAGCTAAGTATCTCGACATAATGCTTAACGAGCATCAATACGGAGTAGCAAATTGGGGAGCTCTTATAGGCAAGATATGAAAGAAGAGAGATAATTGGACATTCCGGGCTCTGAATACCCCTAGCCGGATAATCCTATTAAAAGCAGTCTTGCAATCAATCCCAATATATCAGATTTCTAACCAAGCCATTCCTAAATCTATCTGTCAAAAACTAGTAGCCATGTTTAAGAAATTTTTATGGCAAGGAACAAGTAAAACAAGAAAATGGGCATTGCTCTCTTGGGAATGGCTTAGAAAACCAATCAAAGATGGAGGATTAAGTCTGCATGACCCTTACAACCTCAACCAAGTGATGAGAGCAAAATTGTGGTGGCAGTGGACATAAGGAGGGTAGGACATGTGGAAGAAAATATAGGAGAAGAAATACGAGGTGACAGAGATGCTAGAAGATAGGATGAGAAGCCAAGCAGAGGAAAAATGATCAGCAATATGGAACTTGGCCAGAACCTTTAAATATTTAATAAGAGATTACAACTTTTAGGAAGTAAGGGAGGGGGACACTGCCAAGTTCTTGGAGGAATCTTAGCAATAGCGAGAAAAGCTTCTCCATGAAGAAGCCCTCTAAGAAATCCAAGAATTTACCTCCCGAAAAGAAGGGGAATTGGTCAGAAACTTCTGGAAGCCAAGTATAGGGGAATACTGGCAAAATTGGAAGCAAAAGGAGGTCTTGGTAGAAGCCCCAGAGATAGCAAGTTGGGAAACTTACAACAAAGAAATGGCATCCACGAAAGTTGCGGTTAAAATAGGGAACGACATACTCCGATGGGGAACTTGAATAAAAGGAACTTCTCTGTAGCGGAAGGTTATCATTTAAAGGCAGGACACAAATGACCAACAGAATAATAAAAATGGAAAAACATTTGGAAAATTAAGACTTGGCCTAAAGTAGCTTTCTTTCTCTGGATTTTACATCATGGTCGTGCACTAACCTAGGATCAAATATAGAAGAAAGGCATGCAGGGACCCTCACGATGTGCATTATGCCAAGAACAGGAGGAGACGATGGAGCACCTAACCAACAGCTGCATCGTCAGCTGCAACCTGTGGAGAAATCACCAGCAAATGTTTGAAAATAGCCATAGAAACTACCATAATATAAAAAATACTTTGGAAAATTGGCCAAGAAAACCTTACCAGAACCAGATCCTAAACCGCGCGTGGACACTATCCATAGGTCTCATGCTTTGGAATATCTGGAAGGAAAGAAACAACGTGATATTCAACAAAGGAGAACTTTGGTCTAAATATGGAAGAAAACAACAGAAAATTTCAGAGAAACTATTTTAGCAGAACGATGGAATGATGAAGACTGGAAGATCAACCAAATAAATGAGAGAATCTTTCAACTCCTACAATTAAAGCAGCGCATGATAGACAAAACAAAAAGTAAACCTCAAACCAGAGAGGTTGAGGAGATTAGCACCTACAGGCATCCACCCCAAGGCTTTGTCAAGCTAAACTTTGACGGGGTAGCAAAAGGTAATCCGAGAGCAGTAAGAATAGGGGGGTTATTCAGGAATGATGGAGGAACCACTCTGATAATTTACGTGATGGATTGTGGAGAAACAACGAACAATGAAGCATAGTTACATGCACTAAAATGAGGACTCAAAATTTCCATCTGGGAAAAGTACCAGAATCTTCAGATTGAAGGCAATTCGGAACTGGTAATCAACATGGTAAAACGATTGCAAAAAAATACACTAGCAGAAAAGATTAGCAGGAGCTGGAGAACAGCATGGCTGACCAGTGAAATAGGGAAATTGATAAACAGAGTAGACTATATTATCCCCACACATGTAAAGCAAGAAGGAAATAGACCGGCAGACTGGCTGGCTAATTGGGGGAGTGGAAATAGTGGAAGGTCGATGGATCTTGGAGGAACAGAGCTCCCTTACCCGGAGGAGAAGGTGCAGCTGCAAAAACTCCTACAAGTCGATAACAATGGCAATAGAGGTCCAAGAAGGAATGTTCAGGAAAAGGCAGCAAGTGTAGAAGTTGGGAAGGACACAACTGGTGATCACAGATAGGACACGCGAGCGAAATGAAAGGAGTAAATGACAAAAGGGGCAGTTGACGGAGCAGGGCAGGGATTGATCGCATCCCGAGATGCCAACAGAGGGGAAATCAAGGAATGAGACGGTTGAGGGTAGGTGTGAGGACAGGTAGAGGGTCAGAGAAGGGATGGCAAGTGGCTGTGAAAAGGTAGATAGTACACGGCAAGAGCAGATGGGAGGATGTAGGGAGTGATGTGGAGTAAAGGCAGATACAATGGTCGAGGCACTTCCTGAGATGAGGACTCCGGAAAGAGTGTTAGTAAAGAAACATGACAGGTGGAGGTCAAAAGGGATAAAAGGAAAGGAATAACCCCAAGAGGGCCTGAGGTGGCAATAGCTACTTGCATGCAGCAGAGAACGAAGCTGACTGGAGCGAAGAAAGGTGGTAGACAGGAGAAACGAACAGACAAAGGAGATGAAAATGATGGGGTAAGGTGGTATGTAGTCTCAACCTCTTTCATGGTCTTTTATGCTGTAGCTAGAAGTAGTAGTCTAGGCAACATTCTTGAGAGGACCATGAAGCTCAGATCAGGAGGTAGACCTATCTAGTATGTAGGAGCCCTCAGACCGGGCAGTGGTGTCCACCTCTGACCAGAGGAGCAGGCCAGAAAGCCCTGGCTCTGAGGAAAACTACTGGTCATTTGGGGGAAAGTACCAATGGTCTCCTGAGGAAAGGAAAGACTAAATCCATGAATGTTATCAGAGCAAGGAAGGAAGGAACCTTAGGAAGGAGAGGTACCCTTGTAAGTAGCCAGACCCAAGTACCAAGAAAATTTATAGAAAAGGCCAGCGGAAGAATGGGTAGGAAATCCCTGAAGAAAAGGAGAGAAAGCCACCTCCTTCGGCAGTCGGGGAGAAGAGACGACCTGAACAGGCCCTCAGAAAGCCAGAAACATGGGCAGCAAGGGGAACCCTTCGCCATGTTGAGTGGAGAAAATGAAATGGGATGTTTCAAAGACCGGCCCTCGGTGTGGGATGCACCTGTACACCCTTATCCTACCATGGGAAACCAGAATCCTGGCAAGGAAAGGATGGTAAGTAACTGGATCAAAAATCAAATTCTCAACTGTGTTACTGACTTATGTTATAATGTCTTGATAGGTAAGATACATTCAGTAAAGTGTAGCGTTCAGTTCAGAAAGAAAATGGCCCCGAGGAAAGAGAAACGTGTACCAAAACAGGAAGAGGGTACCAGCAAAACTATGAAAAGGAGAGGCAAGAAATCTGAGGCAGAGCACATGATGAGCATTATAGATGCGTACATGGTGGAGAACCCACCTAAAATCAGGGAGCAGATAGATGGCTGGGAGAGAGAGCTCAAATCTACCAGCATGAACCAGGAGATCCCTAGGGGAGAATGGAAGCCCATGGTGCCAGACCCTGGCAACTCGTGGAGCCGCAATTCCCTCTTCAACAAAATTCTACAACAATATTGGATAATGAAGCATGTGGTAGCCAAAGCCATGAACCTGAATCAGGCTACCCGGGAAGAAGAAGAAGTAGAAATGTAGTAGCGGAACGAACAACAACAGAACCAGAACCAGGAAGAAATGGAAAACATTAAGTCTGTGCTCCTCAAGGAAATTGTAATAGTACAAATTCAGGCCTCCCGCAACAACCTCATCTTGGGGAGAATTGAATAGATGCTGAGAGACCTGAAATGGACATTGGAGCAGAGAAGTGAGATCCCTGGATCAAGCACCAAGGCACCTGCCCCTATAATTTCCTCAGATGAGGATTGATGTAGCATGTTAAGTCTGTTAGTGTTTTTGTGATAAACTAGAATATGATGTATTACCTTAAAATAAAAGATAGCATAATGAGCAGAGCTCGCAAGAACAAACATGCTAGATACATAGAGATTAACATTTTCAAATTTTGGTTTGCTTTTAATGCAGACAGGTGGTTAACTGGTTTCCTCCAGGCATGTTAACCACCTGGGACAGATGCAGACAGGTGGTTACCTGGTTTCCTCTAGGCATGTTAACCACCTGGGACAGAGGATAGATGAAAATTTTTATTTTGAAATAGAGTTAGCAGCTCTACCAAAGTTAACAAAAAATAAAGATCCTCATTTAATTGCATTAACTGATATTCCTAAAAATCATTCTAAGAAATTGATTTAATCATATTTCAAGATTGAATGGTTGAATATTTGATATATGCAATTACTGAGTTATTTTCTACACACTTTACTTGCTTTTCTAGGACATTAGAAGTTAAAGTATAAATAGTTGCTTACACATCATCACAAGAAGGTAACACTTTATAATTGAATGCTGGAGTAGCTAAGCATACATTAGTTGTTTTTGATTTCACAGGTTAGTTGAATTTCATTTTCATTATTTGATTTCGTAGAGTAGATGAATTGGTTTTCGTTATTTTTATTGATCTAAACTGAAAGACAATTTCTAGCACATACAGTGCATGCATGCTTCACAAGTTTATGAAACCCCCGGGTTGACAAATTAAATGGAAAGAAATCACTTTGCCCCAACATTTTGGCACCGTTGCTGGGGAAGTGTGCATAGGAACTAACTTCCAGTTTAGAGTGTATTTTATTTGATTTTGTTTTTACTAACCATTTATGGACAAAGAATCTAGAATGCAGCCCAAAGACTACATTGAGGAATGGTATCAAGAAGTGGTTACGCCACAACATTCATCAATTCTTCAAGAGATCCTTGCGGCAAATCGAAAGGTTAAGTAGATTTCGCATATCCTTACAAACAATCAGGTACATTTTTCAAGTTGGGATATGAGCATTTCAAAAATTCTAATCCATAAATGGCTTCATTGGAAGCATGAATATACTTAAAAAAAAAATGATTTTTAGATAGATAGGAAAAATAAAAATAAACATTTATAGTTTTAGGATAAATTTGATCTTTTATGGTCCAGTAAGAACCACCCATCTACTAACCCTTTGTAGGAAAAATTTGCAATAAAACAAATAGTTGAGAACAAGGAGTGCAAGTGAAGATCACGAATGATAATTTAAGGTATGAGATCAAGCCTTTTCATTTTTTTTTGCAAAATTTATAGAAGAATCGATTGATAAAATCTTGACTATGCTAACAAAATAAATCTCTCAAGTATGCTCTCCTTCTGCACTCCGTTTGACCTAGAGAATCAGAAAAAGAAATTGTTTTGTTAGTATATCATAAAAATTATTTAGCTACAGAATGCAATTCTGCAGCTAATTTTTGTTTTCATGATTTCATTTAATTCAATTCGATTTTTCAATAAACTTAATAAAAATAAAGAAAAGAAAAAAATCAAAGGCATTTCCTTTATTAATAAATTGTTTTGTTTTAAATAAAATATATATGTATATATTTTTAATGCAAAAAAAAAATGTAACATATATAATTTGAAAGAAAACAAAACATAAAAAAATTGATAAAACAGTCAATGCAATGGCCCATGGCCTTTGAATAACTTTGATCTCTACAGAGATATCAGTCTTCAGAATGGCTACCTCTATCCTCAGTATAGACAGTGAAGCTGAGAATACTGAGATTTACCAAGAGGGATGAGAAGCTAAGCTTCGTGCTGAGCGTCAAAGCCAAGGCTCTGAATATTCAGCCGGGAGCATCAGTCAGAACTCATGGGTTGTTGTTTTGGCATGATGGACAACACGTTGTACAGAGCCCAATTTTAGTCACCGTAGAAAATAGTCCATCGAAGTTTCCTACCTCTATGTACTTGCAAGAATAATACTGATCTGGCTGGCCGAAGGGGTGTAATGAATTTTCTCCACAGCATATGATGGGTGTAGTATCTTAACCTCCATGGCTCGGAGTGTCTCGACCTGCACATTCCACACAGCATATTGGATCACCATTGCCAGAAAACACAAAACTTAAAAACGTCAATTTTAAAATGTAATTTTCGGTAAAAAGAAAACAAATTTTGAAAAACTAAGTCATGGGTTTTTCTCAAGATAGGCTGGTTAACTAAACCCGAACAATTTCCTCAATTTCGCAACTGTTTGAGAGAAATATAAGATTCTTCGGGATGTTGTTTCACTGAATGTGTGAGAAAAACGGATTTAGAATTTAATGCACAGATAGAAGTTGCGGCCATGCAGAAAGGATCAAATCCGATTTTGGATGCTATGGTTGTTTGAGAAATCAAGATTGTGATTTTCTGTCACTGATATCCATGGATTTGTTGTCACATAAGAAAAACGTGTAAAAAGGAGCGACAAAGGAGGTTTGGGGATTTGCCTTGAGATTGCGCTGAGGAAGCTGCTTGACGATGGTTGAATAGTCTGGATTCGATCTGGCTCTTTGAGAAGGCTGTGGAACTAAATAAAAGAAGAGCATAGGCACCGTGAATAGAACATAGCATTGAGGCTGATTAGTAGTTTGTTAAAACAAAAGATGGAGATAAAGCCTAATGTTTTGCTGGGAAAGTATGAAATAACCACATTATTATTTTTCACATATGGAAACGTTTTATATATATATGGAAAATTTTGTTTTTTTTAATGATTATATGTTTGTAGTGTTTTGTTATATGTTATGATTTGTTATGTGTTTTAATGTTTTATTAAGTTGTTTTTTTTTAATAACATTTGTACATATAATGCTTGTAATGTTTGATTTTTGTTATGTTTTGTTATATTTTGTATTAATGGAATATAATGTTTGTGTATATATTTTAAGTTTGTACATGTGTTTTTTATTTTTTTCAATACATATGTTATGTTTTGTGATCAGTATGTTTAATGTTTTATTTTTCTATTTCATTTTTTTTAAATTTTGTAAATATTTCATTAGTTTTTTTTTAAAGAAAATTGCCATACAAAAAATTGTCATAAAAATTTTGACGTGAAAATTCATTTCATGACTGGAGCAAATTGAGAAAAGAGTTGTTATGATGGTCCACTCAAACACACCTATTGAAGCAAGAAAAAAAATTGCTAAATTTTTTTGAAAGAGGCATTGCAATTATCATTGGATTTTGGCTCCAGTAAACCACAACATTGTTTCTTGCTCTTTGAATTCATTTTAGGTTATTTACTGACTTGGGTTGTTGGTTCAGGATTTTAGCTACAGAAGGTGTGCACATTCCTCAACTGAACAACGATTATGTAGCTAATTGACAATTCTACAACGGGACAACGATTCTGCAGCTAATCAACAATTTTGCAGCTGGAAAACAATTCTACAACTATGCATTTATCTTAATGATTTATTTGTCAAAAAATGCATTCTAACCATAAATTCATGATTAACATGCCATTTCATCTGTTTACATCATCTTTCACTATAGCAGCATGTTCCCATGCCACATTTTACATGACAATTTTCACTCCTTCATAAAAATTTCAAAACAGTCTAACTTTCTCATACGACATTGAAATTTGATGATTCAAGCATTGTTGGAAATATCTCGATGAGATATACAAAATGAGGAATCTATTATCAGATTTTGAAATAGTAAAGAATAAAGAAATTGCTGAAAAGAAACAACATGTAACTTGAGGCACTACTTTCGACATAGGTATAAACTCTCTTGGTTTTCTTTCATGAACTTGTTTAATAGTACCGATTCTTAATTTTTTTTATGTAAATGTCATTAACAGAGAAATAGATCACCTCTCTATTTTTATAACTTTACAATTCATTGGAGAAGAAGTACTAGTTTTTTGCAAGTTCCAGGAGGAAGAACAGATGACCATAAGAAAATAGTGTCTCTCAAAGACCACATCTATTTCACAAGAAAACGATTAGGGTGGCATCAAAGATGAAACATCAATGCATGAGAACATGCTAATGCATATCAGATCCAACAATTGCAAGCCTTTCAGATGCCAATGTTTCCATTGCATCCACACTCTTTCAGTCAATAAAACCTTCATCTCATTTCCTTTGCAGTCACATTTCATTTCACTTATTCAGTCAATAAAATTCTCATCTCATTTTCCTTCACTACTCATTTTTATTCATAGAAACTATATTTTCCTGCCTTGATTTCACTAACTCATAACCCATTTTCATAAAGACATTCGGCTCGTTTACATGTTGATTTGTCCTTTTACTTTCCATTCACTTGTCATTTTCCTTTCCGTTAAATAAACCTTGATCCACTGCAAAATTTTCCATTCATAGTCCTTCAAAATCATTGTCTCATGCTCGTGTTAAATGATGGAAGATATCTTAAGGCCTTCCTTCTAACAAGCCTTGGCCTATCGACATTGACACATTATCTAGGTTCAGGGCTAGAGTCCTCATTAGTACCTTGAGGCTTGTATGCCTTAATGACAGGCTCCCTTGCCAACAATCATGGGAATACATCAATGACCCTTGATCGTTGGATCTTGCAAGTGGCTCGACATCAGCTCATTTATTCGCCTTTCACAAGATGTACTTAGATACCTTGGCATTCGTTGACATTAATAGAAAGTTTGCCTCACATTGGTTAAGGACATTCATTAATGGTTGGTAATCCAATGACCTCTCTTCATGCTCGACACGGACACATATATTCGCATAAATAGAGTTGTACCATCGGTTTCATAGTGATTGAAGACTATGTCATTTCAGCATTTTGCAGTAGATACAATAGATTTAGTAGCAAAAATAAAGAATTCTACATTTCATTCCATGATCCAGAAGCAGCCACACTCTTCAATTTCCATAACTCATGCACATTGTAGGTAAGTGAAGGTATGTGGTTTCCTAATTTTTAGTCATGTAATTTCTTAAAATACTAAAATTGCAACTTTGGGAAATTCCTCACTTCCTCTTTCACATTGTCATATCTTTAGTTTGGGGGAAGGGACATCATTTCATATTCATATATCATACACCATCACACATTTTCATTTCATCCTAACATACATGTCCTAATCAATTATGATTGCATTATGGTTCAAAAAGTTATATGATTTGCAAATAATTTCTAAATCAAGAGCACACTATATGGCTGATTTTAAAGATGCATTCTTAAATATGTTCAATGAATCTTGCTGCAACAAAAGGAAACAAGGTATTGAAACACAAGAACCAATACCAATTAGAATTTTGTTGAAACACAAGAACCAACCAAACATGTTGCAATTCAATGTATGACAAGGAATACTTTGCAAAAATAAATAAAATTGTCAAATGAAAAGTTTAAGGACATATGATATAAGCCAAGCTCATTCAAAAGCAAAGACGTTGCAAGCAAATCAAAAGAATTAATGCAATATTTTCATGAGGACATGCAATTACTCTAGTTGGGGGGTATGTTGGGCCTCCAAAATGTCTCCAAAATGACATCCAATTTCGCCTTTATCGCCACCATTTCACTCACATGTCACAGCTCCATAACCTTTCATTAGCCACCATTTTCATAAATATATGGGTTAGGATCCTTCTTTACCAAAGTTATTTATTTTATGTGTTTAAATTGAATTTATGATTAAAAATTAGGAAATTAACATGGCTTCATGTATCTATATATGTGGCTTGCGTCTCATGACCTGTATAAGTCATTTGGAAGCTTCCAAGGCACCCTTATGTCGCCTCCAATGCTCAAATTCGAATTCCCTTCAAAGGAGACTTGGATAAAGATCAAAGAAGGATATGTGTCATATTTGGATTGTAACTCTATGAGGTGTCTCATTATTTCTTATTTGGATTAGAACACTATGAGACACTTAGGGGATATGTGTCTCATTATGAGCTATTTTGTTGTAACCATATGAGATTTTACTGGATCCCCATTGAATAGGGTAGCTTCTTATGTTTTTGTATAAACAGGAGAGCCTTCTCTTTTGAAAGGCATGTGTAAAGTTGGAGAAATGCTCATGTTATTAATAGATAATTTGGAGGTTATACTTGGAGATTTGAAGATTTATTTTTTCTTGCATATGGAGCTTCTTCACTTGCCATCCTCATACACCATTGGAATGACCATATAATGATTGTGAGATTTAATTGCTTTTATAGATTAAAGTTTATTTTCTTTCTTAGTATTAGTTTTAGAATGACTGTGTAATCTTTGCTTTCCTAAAAACGTTTCAATAGGGAATATTTAAGTATTTTCTAATTGGATTAAGTTTGAAGCAAGGGCTCATAGTTATTTAGTTTTCTTTCATGTTCTGTTATTTACTTTTTAAGATTAAACCATCAATTCATTGTATCATTGAATAAAGGATCAAGCCAAGAACGTGACTTCAAATTGGGTGATTGAATGTTCATATATTTGTTTTTAAGATCATAATTTAGTTGCATTAACTAATATTCCTAAAAATCATTCTAAGAAATTGATTTAATCATATTTGAAGATTGAATGGTTGAATATTTGACACATGCAATTACTGAGTTATTTTTTGCACACGTTACTTGCTTTTCTAGGACATTAGAAGTTAAAGTATAAATAGTTGCTTACACATCATATCAAGAAGATAACACTTCATAATTGAATGTTGGAGTAACTAAGCATACATTAGTTGTTTTTTATTTCACAGGTTAGTTGAATTTCATTTTGATTACTTGATTTCATAGATCAGATGAATTGGTTTTCATTATTTTGTAGTTAGATTGATCTAAAATGAAAGGCAATTTCTAGCACATATAGTGCACGCATGCTTCACAAGTTTATGAAACCCCTGGGTTGACAAATTAAATGACAGACAATCACTTTGCCCCAACAACCACCTACACAACATGTACACAATACCACATGTACACAGTACCACATGAACGACATGTAGATGAAAACACATGTACACATTGCCACATGCAAAACATGTACATAACACCATCTGCCTACAATGCCACTTGTACCACATATACATAACACCACATGCTAACAGTACCACTTGTACAATCATGCACACAACACCATATGTACAACATGCACACAATTCTATATGTACATAACACTGCATCTACAACAGGTACATAGCACCATACACAAAACTACATATCCAACATGCGCAGAACACCATATGCACAAAACACCGCATATCCATGATGTACATAGTACCGTCTATACCCAGTACTGCATATGCAACATTCACACAACAATATCTGTACCACCTTGTACATAACATTTCATAAACAACATGTACAAACACTATATATACACAACACTACATGTGCACAACATCATAGATGAAACATGTACAACATATGCAACATATGCACAACAATAGTACCACACATCTAAAACCATACTGTCTTTACCAAGAAACTTTGCTTCTAGTGCCTTACCCATGCTTATCCAGCATGTCGCAAACCACATTGCTTTCATTTTGCTGGTGTCCCTCAGGTTACCTATCCACATAATAGACATAATATCAACTCATAACCACATGCTACTACCTTATATATTTTTCATGACTACTCTTCCTAGTTGATTCCCATAAGATTAGGAACCTCATCATGCCATTCACCTGTTTAAGCAATCATTCCTCCACAAGAATGATCCCTGGCAACCCTTTCGGGAAATGAAATAGATACATAGATACATACATATCTATAAAAAACAAGCATAAACAATCATGATCCTATTATACAATGACGTACATACATGAATACATACAAACATGTATACATATATAAACATCATCATAATCACGATCACGACATAATTATCAGATAGCGTAAGGTCTGGGTTAAGAGAACTTCCTTTATTCATGCACAACATGCACAACACTGAGAACCAAATTTACCAACTTAGTCAAAACATCCGACACCTCAAGTCCATTTACTTTACCTTTTTTGGTTACCTTCCTCATGTCTGTACTACCACCATCCATTTACCACAATAGACCTAGCGAGTCCAACCGACTGTTATAGTCTTACCTTCTGCCCCGCTTGGTCATACAATGATCTTTATCCATTTCTTACATTACTTGTTTGGTACCACACATGTCTCCCCGAGCTCCATTAACTTTCCTCTTTCCCAACCAATTCCCAATGCTCAACACATAAAAGGAAATCCAAGAAACAAACAAGAAGAAAATCATGGAAACCAATAACAACAATACGACACCACAACCAAAGTGGCAAGGCCTTACAAGAGGTATAAGAAAACCAAAAATAAAATAAATCACCAAAATACGAAAAGCACAAAACTAGCAATAGACACCATGACTCAATCCCCATGGTTCGTAGGGAAGACTCAACCTTAGCCTTCTTCAAGATTTCATGGCATTCTCTCTGCCATAAAATCCCCTGCATCATATTGCCATAAACACAAAATATCAGCATAGAAATAAACATAACAATGCACTGGTTACCTTACCATGTTTTGCTTAGCATGTTGCTTGCAACTGAACACATCCATGCCATCCCTCAAGGGACTCCAATTCCCTTGATAGATCCACCTGTAACTAGAGACTAGCTAATATACCTATCAAATACATTTTCATGAATCTATAACATATCCACATAATGTCAAACAAAATGAAGGTTAAGAAGTATTCCTGTATGCAAGACACCCATTCGTTTGGAATTAGGTTTTCCAAGCATAGCCAAAGGAATTCTTGTCCAATTCTTTTCTTTTACCCTTTTTTACCTTGTTGCAATCGAGGCTTACTATGTACTGCAACATCACCCAAATCTTAATTATATAAACATATCAACTATTACCTTGTCATACCAATACCAAGCATGCTTCCTGCAACTGTTTACCCATGTCAATCACACATTCCAAATATCAAGACAATCATATCTATCAATTTGAAATCAACCTTTACAAATAGTCATGTCATAATACATAGTCAACTCATAGTCATTAGACATAATGCTACAATTATCACCTACTATACTCAAGTACATACCAATTGTTTCAACACATATGTGTTAGTACAATTATCTCAAAATAAGATCATTGGAACACATACTCGTATTATGTAACTCACCAAACATTCAACCAACTTACAAACATACCATGTTAAATAAATCAACTAGATGACATGATAGACACCAAACACTCAACATCAAATAGATGGCATAATCGAGAATGAAGCACCAAGTATAATACATAAGCAAACTCCTACCTTAGTGTACCTTAGGGGAGGCTATCTTGTCTACACAATCAATCTTGCTAGCAAGATATAACTTTACTACATGTCAACTCAAACATAAATAAGACCACGATGTCCATAACACTAGCTAACTAACATGTTCACATCATAAACTCATAAGCATTTATCATTCATGCATAACAACCACATGTGAAAAGTCATAAAAAATATGTCGGATCATACCTAAATGTCATAACAATAACCATCTTCATAGTCCAGTCGAATTTAGCATGATACATATAACATCAATATCTTAAATGCAATAACCATAATCATAAATCTAACTATAATATAACAATGACAAGTTAACTCATCAATAACATATAACATAATCATCAGGTTATCTAACATAAAACAATAATAGAAATGCATACAACCACAGGTTATTATCATTCCTGATTATACAACAGGATGATGAAATGGTCAAACAACCTTTCCATTAATCCTCAGTAGATGTTGTCAGAAAGAAACTTGCAATAAATGTTGATGGTAGTCTCTTTCGGTGTCCATATCCATCTCATGCCATGAAACTATTGCTATGCGCAGATTGCATCCAATAAGTATGCGAACATGTAGAATATCGCTCGTTCATCCTTGGGCGGATTATGGGCGTTAGTCACATGGACTTTCAAATGATAAGAAAACATGTCTGACCACTTGAATGGACACCCATCACTCACCAACTAGTCCAATACAACTACCCAACCTTCAAGAAAGGTCGTTGTGCTTTCTTGACCATATATTCGACATGCAAAGATGATAAAAAACTAGTAGGCCTCCCTGAGGGACTTTGTCTTATAAACATGATTGAGTGTCTCTCTAATACTTGATGGCTCTTTCACCCAAAGCTTGACTATTTCTCTCGTGTTCACCTAGATGTGGGTGGCATAGAACAACGTGTCCATACATCTCGCTGGCTAAGGTAAATGATACATCTGATGATAGTTATTTTACCTGAAGATGGCAATCTCTATCCCGTTGGAACTTCTTAATGTCATATTCATTGGATCTTTGTGTGAGACAATATAGCTTACAATTTCCACACATGGGAAGTTGGGGTACCTGAAGGAAACCTTGTACAATCCTTACCATTGGATACTGATATAAACCTACTAATCCTTTAAGTCTTCCTTGAAGTCCTTTGCAAAAGTATCTTTGATTTTCTTCCATGTCAACTTTATTCCCTTCTCAGTGAACAAATGAGTGTCTCCATAAACTCGCAAGTTAAGTGACACCTGCTCAACTGCTTCCCCAATACTACTCTTGATAGTTTCCTTTGGTGCAGCTCTCTTGGAGGCCATGTTAACTATAACTTCTAGAGAGATTCTCAACAATTGATTTAACTAGAGAGAGAGGACACTTATGGCACGAAAATGATAGTTTAAAACCGAGAGAAACTTCAAGAAAAGATCAAGAAACAAGTTGGGCTAATGCTAGGAGATATTGTGGAATCCTAGTTTACAAAGGTGACAGACTAACTATTGCAATTGTGCACTACGCAGTCCCAACAGTCAGTGGGGGAGACTTAATGATTGGAAGTGCATAATGCATAGTTTAGTATGGGCATAGGCCAGGAGATACTACACTTTACGTAGTATCAGGGACTAGGACTAGGAGATTGGCTCCTAGAACTGCATAGTGCGCAATCGGAGCTAGGCCATGGCAGCCTCTCCATAGTTCCAAAAGCCAAGGCAGAGGCCTTAAGCTCCCAAAATGTGCAGTGCATGCAATGGAAAGCGAGATCCGGGCAAGGGAAGCTCATATATTCCCAAGGGGAGTACTAAATCGAGAAGATCTGAAGGATGGTGAGATGTTGAGTGTATATCTAAGTGATGAAGCATGCAAGTGAAACAAGTACATGAATATATCAAACTAAAGGAAAATGAAGCAAGTGGAGGGAGTTATTGCAATGATAATTGTTAGTGAAAAAATGGGTTAACGCATGAGATGCTTAGGAAACATAAAGAAAAACTTAAAACAACACTTATACAAGCTAAAACAAGTTAAAATGCCAACATTCGCTCAAAAAAATGAGTGAAACATTACTCTCACAAGCTAAACGATAAAAAGCGATAGAAAAAGCAGCAAAAAACTAGAAAATGTATACTTACCTGGAAAAACAACGACGATCGCACAGAAGGTTCCTTGATCTCCTCGGGAATTCCAAAGATCCAGGATCAAATGTGAAAATGATATTTGGCAGTGTTGATTAAATAGATTTGGCCAATTTAGGGTTTATGATGTTGTTGAAGGTTGGAACTTGACTGCATCAACATCGAGGAACACCACCCAGTCGGGAGCTTAAAGCAACTCTGTTTCCATTGAAATTGGTGGGTCTAACGCGAGACAAAGCAACCCATTTCCGGTTTTAAGGAGATTTAATATAGTAACAGAATGAAGACTCATGAAATGATTTTATAGCTAATGGTAAAATTACTAAATAAACCGATTCTACTTATTTCACGGGATAATACATCTTTGTATGTGATTCAAAGAAAGATTTCAAAAAGTAAATAACAATATAAACCATTCGATACTTTAACGAAAAGAAAGCATATATGTTAAATGAAATTAATTAAATAGTTAAGTAATTTAGTTAGTTAAAACTCAACCACATAAAAAGATCTCGTTATCTCATACATAATCACAAATCATTCAATCTTGCACATCAATAGTGATCATCACTAATTGTTTTCAAAGCATTTATATAATGAAATAACGCATAAGAGATTCACTATCTAATTCAATAATACATAACGATATCACAAATATAATAGTTCCTGATGCATTAGTGCTCTGGTTATGAAAATGATAGCTTTCAGGCTCAAATTCTTAATTAGATAACTTTGGATCAAACAATAGTGCAAGTTCAAAGTTGTCTTCTCACAATTCTAGACCCCTTTCTAAATGCATGAAAGTGGTTTAAATAACATATTAATATTACAAAAATAGTAAACTTAAAATAAAAGTCTTCAAAGAGCTTCAACAAACTAAGCTAAGATAAAGGACAACTAATGAGTGATCTGTTGCAACAAGAACTCATGATTGTGCTCCATATTGATTCTTCATCTTCTCTCTGAGATTGTATATGTCTGTTAGTGGCTTCAGCTGGGGGGTATGTATTGGTTGCATGCACATTTTCCTAGTAAACACTGCATGACTAAGCGCTAGAGGAAACTGTCCTGTTGCATTCGAGAGACGGCTCAACACAAGCCACTCACTATGAGGCTTCACTAGAAAATGGAAATAACTTTGAAGGTTCACTTGGGATAAACTATAAATGTCTTGAACCTTCTTTTTAGATGTTTCCCACCAAGATTGTTTTAAATATTTAACATATGGAAATGTCTCCTTTGGGAATTCCTGAATTAGATTGGTTTGCAATAAGATATCTGTGATGTATTTAGTGAAATTTGAGACAAGATTTCTGTATCTCATAATAGACATTTCTACCTGTTTCATTTTGATGTCCCAGTCACCAAACATGATATCCTTCTGTGATTATTCAATCCGAGGAATATCACATCATCTTCCTTGAGCATTGTCTTGTCGATCTATATACTCAGAAATTTTCATGTCAATATCCTCATAAAATGTCCTCAAATTGGAGAACTGATTTACTAAAGAATCAGTGGTCTTTGACAAGTCATGAACTAAAGCTAATTTGTGGCAGAAGATAGCCTATTGCTTTGTTAGGAGTATGTCTAGTTCTGATGCTTTGTTGTGGACTTCATTTATATCTGGATTTTCTCTCAGCTGGTATATCCTTTGTTGCGACTGCAATATCTGTTCATCCTTGTCCTTCACTTTAGATTCAAATTGTATCTTTAAATCATTAAATATTTTCTGCAACTCGGTAAGATTTTCTTTCCATTGTTTCTCAATCACTTGGTTTTCAATTTGGAAATTTTGTTATAATTGAAAAATCCTTTGATCCTTTTCTTTCATTAGTAGTTGTATTACTGCAACTTTATCAATGATAGCACTAGCGTAAGCTCCTTTCAGCTGAGATAATCTGTTCAATTCCTCGTCAGAGCCTGTTTGAGTTCCTTTCCAAAGAACTTGGAAAGGAGTCTCATTGGTAACTAGCGCTTTCGATTTTTCTAGATTTCTTTTATTCCTTGACCTTCTCATTACTGCTTTATGCTTTGGACTGTAAAATACATTCAAAGGCAGGATTTCTTCAATCTTGAGGACTATCTCGACAGTAGGAAATGCAGGAATTATCTCCATATCATGGGAAATAGTTGATTGATTGACAATATCAGCATTAATGTTATTCTTGAGAGTTTTAAGAATAGTATTCCCTTGGGAAGCCTGAACAGTAAACGAGGTTGACCCTGTAGTTTGTGGAACCTATTCTATCTCTCTACTCACTGTAATTTTCCCTACTTGTATATCAATTGAGATACTTGTAACTCGAGTTTTTTCTATTGTCAAAACATGGTTGAACTCTTCCCATACTTCATCTAATTTGTTCTCCTCTTTAATTTTGCTTCTTTTCTCAATAATTATAGTAGTTGTTTCAGAGACTTGGGTAATAATTGGAGCTTTTGAAGAGGAAGCTGATGCATCTGAAGCTTCTAAGTTCTGTCGAAATTTATTTAACATGGATTCTAGCAAATGGGTTATTCTTCTCTAATGATATTGATTGAATCTAATCAATTCGTAAGGACTTAGATGCTCTGCTACTAATTTCTCTACCATATAATACTCTAGAACCATTTCAAACAAATCATCAAACTTGTCAGGCTCGCTTGAAAATGGTTTGAGCGTATCCTGTGTTGTAACATCTTTCGCTACACCATGAGGGTCATATGGTTTATTTAGTATGGTTCAAAAACTAAAGGCTTTTAATTGTTCAATTTCAATTAAGTAATGCTTGAAATTCTCTAAGGGATAGGTACCACAAGAGATGGAAAAACATGGCCAGGCGAATTTCTTAGCATCTTTAAGCACTTTGGTTAAGCCCTTACCAACTACTTGATAAGCAATTTCCTTGGCCATCAGCTTATTTGGGACAAAAAGGGGAAAAACATGAGGATATGCAAGGCTACCAAAAACCTAAATGTAGGTAAATGACTCTTTGCTAAGCCACTTTCCTATAGGCTTTAGGTATTTATTGGCTTTTGCAGTAAGTCTAGGTATTTTCTACCAAAGAATTCTTGGTGGATAGGGAGCATGACTTCATGACAGATTTTGTAGAAGTGAGCATGGTATTTGGTTTCCCAAAGGATATCAAGATAAATAGATATAGGACTAGGAAATTGGTTTGTCCATTTGCATCCTAGAGATGGAAAATCATAAGAAAAACAAATCGTGTGCATGACATAGGTGCTCATAAAGAATGGAGTAGTCGTTCTTTCAAGAAAATTGTGCTTTTGTTTGTAATTGCAGATTTGGGTGGTCAAATTGTTGGATAATATAGTTTCCCAATCCATGGTATAGCCATCAGTAGAGGCTTCTATCAATGACACCCATTCTTCAGAGAATTTTTGCATATTTGGATAACCATAGAGGTGACATAACATAGCAACAATATGAGAGAAAGAGCCAACAATAGAGGTTAATGAATACATACCCATGTCCTCTCTCTTGTGTTATTCAGGTCCCTTCTCCATTCTCTGGTCAAGGCCATAGGGTTCAGATTACCTTGCATGAATTTATGGATGAATTGTGTATCATACCTCTTCTGAGGTTGAGGTAGATGATACATTTTCCTTAAATCCTCAACTTTAAAAGATCCATTAACTATCTTCTTCGGATTTATAAATGTTCTGTCTGTAATGTCTAGCTAGTCGACAACCCATCTCACCATATTTGTATATGGTAGAATTTTAGGGAAGGAAAAAATTCAGTGAAGAAGTGAATTGGCCACATCATTCCATGTGATGCTATTACTTGGAGGAGAATCATCAAAAATAGCAGTCTGTTTCACAATTATTCTCAGATTTTCATTCTCGAATAGTTTGTATATCACCTCCCAGGAGGCAGAACCTACATCCAGAGTGCATGTAGTATCTGTAAACAATGGAGACATCTCGGACACTTCTTTGGTGAGAAAGACTATTTCTTGTTGTATTACAGACTTCCTCCTTGCTTTGATTATTATCAACATGTCCTTTAACTACTCCTTATTAGAATTTACATGTAAATAAACAAACCAAGATAAGCAGCAAAATCTTCGAAGGATGCAAATAGTCATATCAATTCAATGTGAGTTTTATGGAAATCCTTTCATATTAACTCAAAATTATTACAAATCATAAAAAAACCTCGAAATTAGAACTACGCAGAGTGGTCATTTAATTTCCAAACATTTTTTCATGTGCCACTGACACTTGTCATTATATTGGAAAATATTTTTATTAGAGTTTGGTATTAAGTGATATTATATAGCTCAGCAATCTGCGATTTCTAAAAAGTATATAGACATAAGATCTATATTACCAAAATACCAGAGTTTAATAGAATGCGATATCGAAATTTGTCACTTGACGGAATGGGATATTGGCTCTTAACAAATTGCGATATTCACTCAACATTTCACATTTCGCATTTCGCATTTCGGCTTTTTGTAATCAACTTTTCGCTATCGAATTTTTTCATTTCAGCTTTTCGCGTTTTTGCATTTCTACTCTTCGGCATTTCGCATTTCTCTATTCTTAGAAACCGCCGATACCATGCGTACATTTTAGTAAGACAAATAATTTTATGGATTTTCCATTTATTTTTTATGATTTCAAGATTCGTTACACTTGTAATTTATCTTTTAAAACTACAAAAGGATTGATGAAAGGTTTTATGCCATTTTCATAAACTTTCTTGTTTTATTAAAAAATCAAAGAGTAGAAAAAAGCTTATCCTATTTTATTTAAAAAAAGAAGGATTATATTCTAAGATTTTAAAGGGTCTCCATTATTATTTCTCCTAAATCTAAAGATGATTGGGGGTTGTTGAGTATGACAACAATTGGCGACACACTGGACAAAACAATTAATCTCTGTAAGATGTCAATCTTTATCAAGAAATTTCTTTAGAAAGTTTAAAAATGATTGAAATCTAGGTCGATATAGATAACTTTGCAATGAAATAATTCTTTTTATCGTAAAGTTTCTCAATGTTTGAGATAGATGATCATATTTTTTGTATAAATAAATCGCTAATAGGTTGAAAAGATAAACTAAAAACTATTAGAAGCTTAGCGTACTGAATAAACTTATTAGTCTTTGGTACAACCATTGCTTCCAGTAGGCATCCATAGCCTCGACAGGTTTACCATTTAACCAAAATGAAACAGTATCCCATCCATATTATAATAACATTCTTTAGAGGCAATGAATTTCCTTTTTTCCTTTTTTTCTTTTTTATATTTATATTTTTTTAATTTAAAGTCATTATCCTGGTTTGGTAGCCAGAAAATGATAATGTCATTCACAAGTTGTAATAAAATTGAACAAGACGACTCGTGATGAGATCTCTTGCCTCAAAGTCTGGTGACTAAGAGCCTCTATCTTGGTTTGGTTGCCAATAGCGATAATGTTAATTTTATTAGTTTCCCTATGATCATGGACCATGGTAAGCATGCTCATGATGAGACCTCTTAACTTTTAAGTTTTTTTATATTATTGAATTACACTCTAATTTTTTAAAAAATAAATGGATGGGGAGGTTTCATTTACTATTTACGAGTCTTGGATGACCTCTTTAAGTAAAATATGCTAAAAAATTCATAATAATTTATGCTTTTATAAAGATAAATTTTCAAAAACAATTCACAACAAATATATTTTTTAAAGAGTTTCAAACCAAAATATTTCACAAGTAAATGATTATTTCTTTCAAAGCTTTAAAATAGATTCAATAATTAGATTCCAGTTTAAAGTTTTGTTTTCTAAATTATTCCCTAAATAAGTTTAACAATTCAAAAATAAAGAGAAACTTCCAATTTGTTTTTCAAAAGCGTATTATTTTTTTTTTGTTAAGCTTGGCAAGTCCTCTTTTTTCCATTCATTTATAAGAAAATTTACAACATGTAGATTGGCTAGGTGGCCTCAACATTCCCATTGGGAAATCAAGTCTGTTGGCCACCTATTCACATTGTATGCCATCCAAAAATAGAAAAGTTTTAGTCTCTCTATCCAAGCTATATATGTCTTTGTTTCATGACCATACTCTAGATTTCTACCTATACATATTCTCGCATAACTAAAAGTAAAAGTTATCCGCATAGAAAACAAAATTAAACAAGGGAGATTATCTAGTCATTTTCTTCATCTGAGGCTAATTCCACTGGCACAGGGTCTTTGACATTTGATCTAGGCATCTCAGACAGTTCCAAGATACATGGGACATGTCTCTCAATTCTTCCCAGCCTGATATCCTGCTTGTGAAGTTGAAATTGAATTTTCTGGAATTCTTGTTTGTAGCTCAACATACCTTGGACAAAAATGACCATACCCACCGAGATCTACTCCATAGCCTTACCCAGGAGGCTTTTCATCAGCCAATAAAGGTATAAGGTATGCTTAAATTATGTTATCTTGCTTCTAGTGGTACCTGGGTCTAGGACTAGGGTCCTCCAGTCATCCATGTCCTCCTCTGTCTCGCTTCCCTTCTTACCTTCCTCTTCCCATTCCTCTAAAATCTTCTAAATTCCTTCATCAGTGCCCTCACGATATGCCTCGGAAGCTTCACTGATAATCTTTTCTACCGATTTTATCCCCCTGCGAGGCTCAGATGTGCTCATTTCCTTTTCATTTCTGGGCACTTGGGCTCGTCTACCATGACCATGACTTTTCACAGGTCGAGCCATGTTGGAGATGCCCAAGACCTATTCAGAGCATCAATTCGTTAACAAAAAATAATTCAATATGATATGGAAATGCTCCCATCCCTAAGTTGAATTACCAATGCTAACCGTCACACCCTTCTCCTCCCCTTTCCCTTTGGTATCAGTACCAGGGCCTTCATGGTCATAGGTCCATTCCCCAGGATGGGCGAACCTCGAGCTACTAACAATGTGCCCTCATCACCATACCCATCTCCTCACAACCGTGGTCAGGTTATCTTCCCCTCAGCAAGACCCAACTAGTGAACTCTACCACTTACCAACATTATGCTGACCATGATTTGAAAACCCTTTCCCCTCTACCCAAGATACAAGCACATAGCCTGTGGCATTTTCTTACCCTTCTTCCCACTTGAGAATCCTAGAAATTCCCTCTCTGCAATAGTTTCTATCTATTTCCTAGTAGTTGCATTGGCATCGACAGCAGGGGACCATTCTTAGGCAACAACATAGATGACACCCACTCCCCTTAGCACCTGGCTCATAATCTCTACCCATATGAAACCTCCTAGCATCTCCGCTCAGTTCTTGGCCAACAATTCCCAGAAGCCCCTTGCAAGACAAAATAAGTTTGACACAGAGGGAGATTGAATCAATACTTGGAAGTGGCAGAACATAGATTCAGAATTGAGTCAACACAAACAGGAACCACCCCCAATTCCACCGGCAATTCTCAACTTCCTAATTAACATTCCTAATTTTCCCCCACTCCCACCAGCTGAAACCCAACCAGGTCAACATTGCAATGGAAGAGATGAGCCGAAAAACATACCCATGGAAACTTGTTGGCCTTCTACAAGCTTCAGGCTGAGAGTGGCATCACGTGGCCCTTCTAGAGCTCCAACTCCCCCATTCACACACAAACACAACAACAACACCCATCTATCTACCCTTTCCTCCATTAAGACCTGCTCCTTCTCCACCTTCGCTGCCACCTTTCCCACCTCCCTTGCATGCAATCATGCCAAGGGCCACTGCACCCATCACCTTGAGCGTGTGGGGGGTAGTGGTATAGTACTCAAGGGCACTCTTCATTAATCCCGTCTGTTGTCACAACCATCGGCTCGCACCCTGATCAGGGTAAAAGCGTAGTATTTTTAGTAACAAAAGGAAATAATATATAAAAAATATTTACATATGCTACAAAAGAACTCATGTTCTTTCAAGAAAAATATATTTTGAGTATAAGTCCATTAATAGGAAGAAATTCCTTCTTCACTTGTAAATCTTGCAAGATGAAAGCTGATGGACCTATCTTCTCAAAAATTTGAAAGGGGCCAAGCCAGAGTTTTTGATATTTTGTATGTTTTCCTTTCTTCTCATGCAACTTATCCCATTTCAAAACCGTCTCCGATTTCAAAATTTTTATCTTTAACTGAATTGACATCAAATGAAGCTTTGACCAATTGTTTATTGTGAGCATGGACTAGCTTAGATTTATTTCTTTCTTCTTCTAGCTTTAGGATTTGAGACATTCATAACTGTAAACCAGAAGAAGGTTGTTCTTCAATGAATTGAACTAGTGCTATTGAGGGGAGAGCTAGATTTGGAGGTAGGATAGCTTCTTTCCCATATACCAAATGAAAAGGAGAAGTACCTATTGAGGTTTTTTGAGTTATTAAATCATCTCATAAAGGAAATATTAAAGCTTTTATCAGGTTCTTCGATTTTGGCCGATAGTTCGTTTGATGATCCTTATAAAATTTTTATTAGTGGATTCTGCTAATCCATTTCCCTAAGGGTAATAATTTGCAGAATACTTAAGTTTAAATCCTCTCTTTAAAGAAAATTAAGTCGTTGCATTTCTAGAAAAATAAGAAGTGTTGTAAAAAATAAGAGCATGACGGATACCAAACCTGGTAATAATAAATTGTTCAACGAATTCAATGATGCTCTTAGAATTGGCTAGCTTCATAGGTATTGCCTCTACCCATTTCGTAAAATAATCTGTTGCAGTCAAAATGTACCTATGTTATTTGGAAGAATGAGGAACAATCTCACTTATTATGTCCAGTCCCCATTGCTCAAAAGGTTGTTCGATTTTGACTGGTTGCAAGGAATGGAGGGTTTCCTCTATCTTCCTAAAGAGGTTTGAAAATTTTTGCATCTTCTTACATACATGTGGGTATCTTTGAATAAAGTTGGCCAGTAATATCCAGCATGCAAAATTTTGTGATTTTTTGTATCTCCACTATAATGTCCACCTGCCGGTCCATCATGCAGTTCCTATAAGACCTTTTCTACTTCATTTTTTTCTAGACATCTTAATAAAACAGAATCACAATTTTTCTTGAATAACACATCATTGATTAGTTGATATTGATTGGATTTCAATCTCAAGGCTCTCTTTTTCTTAACATCTAGTTCAAGTGGAGCATAACCATTTTTCAAATAAAATATTAAGTCAACATATTGAGATTGAGTAGTAACAGGAAGTACCTCTGTAATTTGTTAAATATATCTGTTACTTAATATGTTGATGTATCATTCATTCGTGTGACTAACCTGCAAAAACCTTGACCCTTTACAATTTTAGCAAGTTTGATTTCTAGATCATATTCTTGCAATGCAGTTACCCAGTTAGCTCTCTTTTCTCCTAACTCCTTTTGAATAAGCAATTGCCTGACTGCTGAGAAAGGAACAATAACTTTAACATGAGTTTTTATAAGAAAAGGTCTAAAATATTTGATAGCTTTGTAAACTATGAAGGCTTGCTTTTCTACTGTTAAATAATTTAATTCAATGCCCTGAAAATTTGAGGTAACAAAATCAATAGGAGATACAACTTTCTGTTCATTGGTTATGTTAAGACCATTGCATATGATAATTCAGAGGATGTATATAAAACATATTGATCAGAAAAATTGGGGGTTGATAGAGAGGGGGCATCAATTACTTCTTGTTTGATTTCTTTAAATGCTTCTCTTTCACGATCACCCCATTTAAAAAGTGAATCTTTTTTTATCGTTGTTTGTAATGGTAGGAAAATTTGAGAAAATTCGGGGACAAATCTCTTAACAAAATTGATTTGGCCAAGAAAAGATTGCATTGGTTTTTTGATATGTGGTAATGGAATTTCTGAATTTGTTTTAATTCTTTCTGTATCAATAAAAATTCCATGTTTGGATACAATAAAACCAAGGAGTTTACCTTCACTAAGAGAAAAAAAATGATTTCTTGGGGTTTAGAGAAATTCCATACGTTCTGTTTCTTTCAAAGATCTGCTTTAAATCATGCAAATGATTATTTCTCTTATTTGAATATATGTTAATATCATCAAGATATACCACAATAGTTTTATTAATCAACCCTTTGAAAGCAATGTCCATCCCTCTCTGGAACATATCTCCTCCATTCATTAATCCAAAAGTCATTTCATGATATGCATATGTTCTCCACTTTGTTATGAATGTACTTTTTAATCTGCCTTCTAGATGAACAAAGATCTGATTATATCCTAAAAATCCATCTAAAAAATTCATTACTTCAAAACTAACAACTAATTGCAGAACTTGTTCCATTGATGGCAAGGGAAAATTGTCTTTTTGACATGCCTAATTTAAATTCCTGAAATCAATACAAATGTGAATATCGCCATTCTTCTTTCTAACCGATACAAGATTGGGAACCCATTTGGAATGCCTCATTGGAAAGATTATTTTAGCTTTTAAATGTTTATTCAGATTGCTTTTAATCTGAGTTTCGAAATTCGGGTGTATCTTCCTGAGTTTTTGCTGAATGGGTTTAACATATGGTACCATTTGGATGATGTGTTGAATGGAGGCATCGTATGTTTTCGGATATTGATAATTCCAAGCAAAAGGTATCTTTATATTTCTTCAACAAATGAATAAATGCATTTCTTTCTTCAGATGAGAGACCAATACCTAAGTTAATATTTTGGGGTTTTATATCAGATCCTAGGTTAACTAATTCAAATCTCAAAGTTGAACTTTGAAGTTTGTAGTTGTTGACATTTTCAAATATGTCTTTAAGATCATAAAGATTCTCAAGCTTAACTACAGGTTTTGTCAGAGCATTTTTTTCTTTTGATTTATTCAATTGAGAATGATGTTCATCATCATCAATTACTTGGTCAATATAAGATTCTTCGTATGTTAAAAAGTTTAGGATATCTCTATCATCATTGAATACTCGCCAATTGGTGATATTATCGGGAATGGATGGGCAAAAAATAAACTCTCTATAAAATCTGCCTAGACTAAAATCTTTAGATGGGATTAATTTAGATGCATTGTTGGCCAAAAGATCAACACTGGCATTCTCTATTCTTGGTATTGGTGAAATATTAAAGGCTACAAAGTGTGAAGTAAGATTTTGAATTAAGGATTGATAATGCCTAAGGTGATTTGCAACACAATGGGTATTGTTTTTGACTATTTTATAACAATTTTAGAATCACCAAAGACTTGAAGATATTCAACACCAAGATTTATTGCTTTATACAATCCTTGTACTAATGCTTCATATTCTGAAATACTATCAGTACATTAAAATTCTAGCCTACATGCTAGCATATTTTTTTCACCAGTGCGGCTTATTAATATACATCCAACTCTTTCACCTTCACTAGATTTAGAGCCATCAAAATAAATTGTCCAAAATAAATATTCATGTTTTTTTACAACAATATCTACAACATTAATACACTTAGTCAAATATGTTTGCGAATAATTTTCAATTTGAGAAGAAACAAAGTTTTCTAAAAAAGGAGATTCCTGAGCTGTAAAACTTCCAAAGAATATTCTGAAGAATAATTTCCAAGGATGTTATTCATAAAAACTACAGGCTCATTCTCTTCATCCAAATTAGTAATTGAGTGTTTCATATGCTTTTCTCTATCTACCCGAATCTGATTTGGTTTGTCGTTATAAGGAAGCCAGATATGCGACCAATCTGTGGCGAAATAACCATGTAATTTCTTAGACCAATCCATGCTTAAGATAAGACCATAGAATTTAGGAATATGAGAAATCAATATATCAATAATCTGACAAACCCTTCAATTTTAGGATAATATTATTAAAATATAATTTAATTCTCCTAAGACCTTGACTTTGGTTCTATCTAATTTCACAATTTGCACAACAAATTTTTCAGGTGTTATGTTCAGTTTGAGACAGACTGAATATGGAATTATATTTGAAGAAGCATTTGAGTCTATAAGGAAATTGTTAACATTTTTATTGAAAATCTCAAAGGTCAATAAGAAAGGAGGGGTATGAGAATTGGACTAATCTCCAATTAGAATTGCATTTTAGGCATCAATCTTGTTAGGAGTATCATCTGGAGGCTTTCCTTTTCCTAATGAGGCTTTTGTGGTTGGAAAAGGAGATGTAAGGACAACATTTAATTCTTTGAGAAAAAACTTTTGTTGTTGCTTAAGTTTACTTACCTCATACATGGAAATATTAGCTTTTACTTTCTTCATATCTTCCACAATATTATAATCTATATCTTTATAAAAAACAATAATAGTTTTTGATGTGGAAGGAGAATTGAAGGAGGATGGGATGGATTCAGTAGATTTGGGAGGAGATTTCTTCACTGTGTTTTTATCCTTATTGATGGGAGTAACTATTCTTTGTTTTGCACTTGAAGAAGGTGAATCAATGGATTTTTTACTTCTAGTCTCTACAGATAAGGCTTCTTCTTCTTCCTCATTTTCGGATATAGTGAGGATGAAATCCCATAATCCATGTGCTTCGACTAGCTCTTCTTCTTCTTGGAATTTGTCAGCAGATAATGTTGTTTATTCCTCTTCCTCCTCTTGATCAAATTGAACATTTGATATGACATTATGAGGTTGAGGGTTTTCTATCTGGGATCTCCTAAAGATCGGAAAGGATTTTTAGAAGACTCAGCTACCTATTTTTTGATATCTACCATGTCATTTGACATAGATTTAAGAACTTTTTGTAATTCTTCAAGATCAAAAGGATATTTAGGAGTTTTCTTCTTTGGTTCCTCTTTGAAAGTCACTTTCTTAGATTTCCTCTCTTCTTGAGAAGTTTTCTTTTCTAAGGCAAGAATCCTTTTTCTACAACTATTGACTCTTTCATATTATCAACTAAAGTGGCTCTATTAGCCATGTCTACAGAAATTGTGATATTAGAAGGAAGAGCAGAAATATACCATTCAATTTGAACATCAACACCAGGTTTAGAGGTATCTGGAATTTTATTTAACAATTTATTAAACCTAGAATAGAAGTCTTTGATTTTCTCATTGGGGTTGGCTTTAAGATTGGATATATCATTAATTAGAGTAAAATTTGTGCTATCATGACCAAACTTTGTCAAAAATTGTTCTTCAAATATATCCCAAATAGTGGTGGTAATGAGAAGTACCATGAACCTGCAGATCCTTCAAGGATATATTGGAATAATATCACTACACAGTCTTCTGCTACTACTCCATTAAGATTAATGGCGAGCATAAAATTATGGAGATGCTCTTCAGCAGGAAGTCCATCGTAAGGATTCAAATTTGGTAACCATCTTGTAGGATGCTTAGGTAGAGGATGGATAGGTGATGCCATCTAAACAGCTCCAGGACTAGTCCATGGTCTAGATGCTTATGGGTTTTGTTGCCTACTTGCCATTATGGGAATTTGAATCGAAGAAGTTGTACTAGTAGAAGAGGTTGACTGTGTGGAAAAAGTCGCCCCTACGCTAGTACTACTTGAACTAGCACCTATTGGTTGGGAATGGGAAATAGAGATGAAAGGATTGGTTGGATGAGAAGAAGCTAATGAGGTGGAATGAAATAAAGGTGTTTTTGGTGGAGATAAAGATAAAATCTCACTAGTGCATGATTGGACTTCAGAATTTTTGGTCCTTCTTCTGTGGGAAGTTAAGGGAAATTTAAATGGAGTTATCCCAAATTTCTCACTTTGAGAATGAGTCAAAGTACATGAAGTGGGAAAAGATGAGGAGATTTGGTCCAATTTCTTGTTTTAAGGAGATTTAATATAGTAATAGAATGAAAACTAAAGAAATGATTTTATAACTAATTTTAAAACTAATAAATAAACTTACTTTAGTTATTTCCCAAGATAGTACATCTTTGTATGTGATTCGAAGAAAGATTTCACAAAGTAAATAACAATATAGATCATTCAATAATTTAATGAAAAGAAAGCATATATGATAAACTAAATTAATTAAATAGCTAATTAATTTAGTTAGTTAAAAGAAAACCACATAAAAACTTCGTATTATCTCATACATAATCATAAATAATTCAATCCTGCACATCAATAGTGATAATGACTGATTTTTTTCAAAGCATTTATATAATGAAATAACACATAAGAGATTCACTATCTAATTCAATAATATAATGACATCACAAACATAATAGTAACCAATGCATTAGCGCTTTGCTTATGAAAAAGATAGCTTTTAGGCTCAACTTCTTAATTAGATAAATTTGGATCAAACAATAGTGCAAGTTCAAAGTTGTCTTCTCAAAATTCTGGACCCCTTTCTAAATGCATGAAAGGGGTTTAAATAACCTATTAATATTACAAAAATAGTAAGCTTAAAATAAAAAATTTCAAAAAGCTTCAACAAACTATGTTGAGATAAAGGACATCTAAATTAGCGATATCTTGCAACAAGAACTCATGACCGTGCTCCAAATTGATTCTTCATATGCTCTCTGAGATCGTATATGTCCGTGAGCGACTTCAGTTGAGGGGGATTTACTGGTTTCATGCGCATTTGTCCTGTAAACACTGAATCACTAAGCACTAGAAGAAACTGTATTGTTGCATTCAAGAGACACCTCAGCACGAGCCACCAACTATGAGGCTTCACTAGAAAATTCAAATAACTTTCAAGATTGGCCTTTGATAAACTCTGAATGTCTTGAACCTTCTTTTTAGATGTTTCCTACCAAGATTGTTTTAAAGCTTTGACATATGGAAAGGTGTCCTTTGGGCATTACTGAATTAGATTGGCTTGTAATAAGCTATCTATAATGTATTCAGTGAAATTTGAGGCAAGATTTATGGCTTTGATAATAGCCATTTTTGCCCATTTCATTTTGTTGTCCCAGTCACTGAACATGATATCCTTCTATGATTCTTCTATCTGAGGAATTTCATATGATCTTCCCTGAGCACTGTCTTGCTAATCTATATAATCAAAAAAATTCTCATCGATATCCTCATAAAATGTCCTCAAATCGAATAGTTGATTTACTAAAGAATTGTTGGTCTTTGAGAAGTCATGAATTATAACTAATTTATGAAAGAAGATAGCATGTTGCTTTTTTAGGAGTATGTCTACTTCTTATGCTTCCTCGCGGACTTCATTTACATCTGGATTTTCTCTCAGCTAGTCTATCCTTTGTTGCAACTGTAGTATCTAATCATCCTTTTCCTTTACATCAGATTCAATTTGTATCTTTAAATCATTAAATCTTTTCTTCAAATCAGTAACATTTTCTTGCCATTGTTGCTCAATCACTTGCTTTTCAATCTGGAAAGTTTGTTCTCGAAAATTCCTTTCATCCTTTTCTTTCATTATTAGTTGTATTTCTACATCTTTATCAATGGTAGCACTAATGTAAGCTCCTATGAACTGAGATAATCTATTCAATTCCTTGTCAGGAGTTGTTTGAGTTCCTTTCCAAAGAACTTGAAAAGGAGTCTCATTTGTAACTAGCGCTTTCGATTATTGTAGATTTCTTTTATTCCTTGACCTGCTCATTACTACATTATGCTTTGGACTATAAAATATGTTCAAAAGTAGGATTTCTTCAATCTTGAGGACTATCTCGACAGTAGGAAATGCAGGGATTATTTTCATATCATTGGCAATAGTTGATTGATTCACAATCTTAGTATTAGCATTATTCTTGGGAATTTTGGGAATAGTATTCTCTTGGGAAGCCTCAAAATTAAACAGGGTTGTCCTTGTAGTTTCTAGAACCTATTCTATTTGAAGTGAATCGGAACCTGAAATTAGAACATCAAAATTAGAACTATGCAGAGTGGTCATTTAATTTCCAAACATTTGTTCACGTAATGTTGAAACTTGTCATTATATCAGAAAATATTTTGATTGATATTTGGTATCGGGTGATATTACATACCTCAATGATCTGTGATTTCTGAAAAGTATATAGGCGTAGGATCTATATTAGTGAAATACGAGAGTTTAACAGAATGTGATATCGACATCCATCAATTAATGGAATGGGATATCGACTCTTAACGGATTGCGATATCGACTCAGAATTTCGAATTTCTCATTTCAGATTTCAGCCTTTTGCAATCAAATTTTCGCTATCGGCTTATTGGCTTTATGCATTTCGGCTTTTCACAATTTCGCATTTCAGCTTTTAAGCATTTCACATTCCGCTATTCTTTGAAACCTTTGATATCATCCATACCTTTTAGTAAGACCAATTCTTTTATTTGTTATTATTTTGGGATTGGTTACACTTGTAATTTATCTTCTAAAACTAGAAAATGATTCCTAAAAGGTTTTATGCCATTTTCATAAACTTTCTTGTTTTATTCAAAAATCAAAGAGTAAAAATAAAACTTTTCCTATTTTATTTAAACATAGAAGGATTCTATCCTAAAACTTTGAAAGGGTCCCCATTATTCTTTCTGCTAAGTCTAAAGATAATGGGGGGATATTGAGTACCACAACAAACACAAAGGCCAAAAATGAAGGAAAAAGGGACACTTGGTAGTAGTTTCCAAAATAAGTCAAGTGCCTCCTTCGGATTGCTAAAAGTAGATCACTATTTTATAGGGATTCTTTTTCTCTTTTTGATTTTTTATTTTTCAGGAAAAAGTTGTCATGCATTACCCAGAGAGATTTCATAGTTTTGGGAAGTACTGGGCAACTCACTGGCTCATGCACTAGATAGCTTCTCAGCAATAGGTTTCTACGCAATTTTTGGGTTGAGTGGCTCTAGGCTACCTCTCATGATTTGTGCAATTTTCTAGCTTAAGGCTGGTTGTCAACTAACTCTGTGTAAATTTGGAGTTTAGGGTTCATTGTCAGCTTAAACTGTGGAATTCCTGATAGCAAGGCTAGTTTCCCTCAAGGATTGCGTAGTTCTCTAAGTCAAGGCTGGAACTAGGTGGAAACAAAGTCAAGAGATCAGCTTGTGGGTTAGATAGTAAACCAAGTGATAAAACATAAGCCATGATGCAAAGAATGAGGCTCAATCAAAGCACAAGAACCTAGGTCAGTGCGAGATGAGTTGTTGTAGTTTATAAGGGAGGCTCCAAAATGAAGCATAGGAAAACATTTTGGAGGGTGGTTGTAGCTACTACAAAAAGTGGTTTCCAAACTACATTCCACTCTCTTTTAAAGAGGGAATCAAGTAAGACAATTCAATGACTATGGATGAAGCCATTAGAAAGGCTAGAATTGTCTACCAACACTCCAAGCAAACAAATGAAAAACTAAAAACTTGATCGAACAAAAAGAATGAAAAAATGGGTTAGGGTGGAAAGGGTGGAAAATCAAGGCCATATAAATAGCATGGTAAAAATAGTCAGAACTGGAACTTTAGGAGAAATAGCAACCAAGTATCAAGAAACCCATCCATTGTTTGGGTTGTGGAGAAACCTGCAGAACATCCAAGAGGCCTCCATTTTCAAGGATGTGGCTTGAAATAGAACAAGCATCAATGCAACTTTGGAAGGATGCGAAGCAAAGCATCAGTCAACAATTGATGAGATAGAATGTGCTATTTTTAATCAATCTATTTCTATATTAATATACCCTGGTGCTATCTTGAGTTATGTTAGCCCTTAGGTTGTAGAAAATTGTAAGTTGAAGTTTGAAAAATATAGAAATTCATGGTTGGCTCAACTAGTTATGAGAACTAAAAGAAAGGTTACTAATTGGGTGAAAGAATGTCTAGTGATGCTAAATGAATAATAGACTGCTATGAATTTAAATATACTACCATTAGGCTCATATGATGTTATTGTGGGGATGGATTGGCTAAAGGGACATAAGGAAATTGTTAATTTCCTTGATAAAATTTTCACCTACACATCAAAAAATGGTGAAACTCAAATTATCAAGGCCATACCCAAGCCAATTTTTGTATGCTAGATATCAACATTAAAGTCAAAGAGGGTTGCAAGGAAGAGATGCCAAATTTTTTCCATTCAGGAAGAGGACCACTTCTCGAACAAATTAGCTAAACTTATAAGTGAGTTGGAAGTTGTCCAAGGTTACCAGGATGTGTTTCCTCATAAAATTCTAGTTCTTCCACCAAAAAGGGAGATATATTTTTCCATAGAGTTGATAGCAGGGGTAGCACCAATATCGAAGGCTCCTTATTGAATGAGTGTACCAGAGTTGATGGAGTTGAAGATGCATTGTAAAAATTACTAAATAAATGGTACATCAGACCTACTGTGACATTGTGGGGTCCACCAACCTTTTTGTTAAGAAAAAAGATATAACCTTTATGCCTTCTATTGATTATCATCAACTGAAAATTTTGACTATTAAAAATAAATATCCCTTAACAAGAGTAGATAATTTGTTTAACCAAGTCAAGTGAGAAATAATGTTCTCTTAGAATAATTAAACTATTATTCAAGTCATAAAATTATGGAATATTAGAATTAGGAACCTAGAGGCATGATCACTAAACTCTTAAAAGAAAATACAATGACCATATTTTATTGAGCAATGAGTTAAGAATATGAGACAATAGTTTTAAAAGTATATAAATATTTTTATATATTCATTCTATAAGTGTGCAAAGAAAAACCAGTTTTGCTGCCATATGCTTTCGGCTAATTGAGGGAAGCAAACCATAATATATAAATGAATTATAAAACCCTCGCATAAAAGAGAATACATGTATTGAGTGTTTTTTTTTTTTTTAATTACAAGATAATTGCCTACAAGTGTTAGGACCTTTCCCTTAAACAATCCTTACAATACATATAAATAAGAAGTAGCATGACTACATCCAGTTTGGGGACAGTTTTTTTTAATTAACATGTAATCTCAAAAAGTCTGGAGTAAGCTAAAGGGTTGTAACAACATGAAAAACTTGGAAATAAGTAAAGAAATAAATGAGGACATGTAACCCCAGGGTGGGATGAGAAACCTTAAAATACAGAGATGCCTTCAACATTCAAAATTTTTATACCATGGATGCATACCTAAAATATTGTAGAGTGCAATTAGTGCATATCCAAAACCCTCATGTGGAATTCATTAAAGAAAAGAGATTGTATATCAAGGTGTTCTCTCTACAATCAACACCCTCAAAAAAATTTCCTACACTTGAATTTTGGAGCCTACTAAGGATATTATGATTTGTCATCAATGGTCACTTCATTGTTGATTGATGTTGTGCTAAGTGTTTAAGTATTCTTCCTAGTTTTAACTGTCAAAGCCACTTGCTCATGCATGCTTAGTCCGTAATGAATTAATAAGTTCACTTTATTTATGCAATATTGAACTAGCATGGCACAGTTCTTGTGTGATGTTCAACCCATTTCGATAGTGTGTGTGCACTTTCACTGATAACCTCTCTCTCTTTGGCTGCAATTCTACTTCTATTTCGGCGAGTTTTCCCAACTTTTGCTATTGCACACCTTTGTGTTCACTAGTGTCACTTTCACTTTTGAGTTTGTCACTCTTGCTTGATTTCACTTTAGCAAGTCTCATTTTCATGTTATCTTTACTCTACCATGTTTCACCTCCAATTTCCTTAGCTTTTTCAAGTGTTGTTTGCACATTTTCTTACTATCGCAAGTGTCGCTTCTTACTATTTTCTCTCATGTATGTGTCACAGCTTTGTACATTACTAAAGGTAGTTATAGCACACTATTTCTCATTATATGGTCCTGTATATCATTAGGATATCTGTTGGACACGTTCCTGCAACTTAGCACAACTTTTGGCCAGAGTCGATACTTCTATCACAACTTGCGTTTTAAGTGTTGCAATGTGTCGCCTTAAGTGTTGCACTTAGAAATAAGTGTCACTTTACAGTTGTTTCAAGTTATGATTGTTGTTAATGACTCTTGTGCATTTCCAGGGCTAGTATTGATGCCATTCATGTGTGTGATCCATGTTTGGGTTTTCTTTGGATTCTTTTCCCTCTCTCACTCTACTTGTCCCACACTTAGCCATTTTGGAGTCCTTCTAGGTCCTATTGCCCAAAGCAAGTTATGAAAGATTTAATCCTTCACCAGGTGATGAGGATGGCCTATTCGTGAGCCTTGTCAATTAGATATATCCCTCCTAGATTTTTTCCATTGAGTATTTTCATGGTCATATCGTATGCCTACACATTCAGAACCTTCAAAGCATATTCATCCAACCCTTCTTGCTTGTACTATCTCACTACACTAAGTTTTGAGAAAATCTACCTTGTATAGCACATGAAGCACTTCTAGTGACTCTCTCCAAAATCAAACTGCACCATACAAGGTCTCTCCCATATCACAGTGCATGAAGCTTCTCCCTGGGAAAATTGACATGATCTTTCTTACTTGCCTTAGCCAACTGCACAATATTCTCTTCTAGTGAGCCCTCCTAGACACAAAGTGCATCTTTAGGTAACAGTAAACCACGGTTGGAGAAAATTGTGCCTATAAGAATTTTGTCCCTTCAAAAGTGCACTTCAGAAGAACAAGGACCTTCTCTACCTTCAAAAGCATACTTTGAAAGAACAAGGACCTTCTCTCCCTTCAACAGTGCACTTTGGAAGAACAAGGACCTTCTCTCCCTTCAAAAGTACACTTCAGGAAAGCAAGGTGCACTTTCAAAGAAAATGGTCTCGTTGAGTGCACTTTGGGAAAGAAAGGTGCATTTTGGAAGAACAAGGACCCTTTGAGCACACTTCAGGAAAACAAGCACCCTTTGTCCCCTCAAAAGCACACTTTGGGGAAACAAGGGACCCTTGAGCATGCTTTAGGAAAACAAGGCCTTTCAAGGCATACTTTGGGAAAAAAGTCCCTCACTTACCCTTCAGAAGAACATAACACATTCTCAAGAAAAAGGTGAGACATCCTTATACATTGTCTTTGTGCCCTGCATTGTCATTGAGCCTCTCTGGTGCATGGCACACTATCAAGAAAAAGTGGTCCCTCCCTGTCCCTTGTAACATCGGATTGTGCCCAAGAAATTTCCTTCTCTCTCCCTAAGTGCATGGTGCACTTTTAGTAAATAGTGACATCATCCCTTGCTCACTATCTAGCTCAACTATGCTTTCATTGTCTCCTACTCCTTTGAGCCTAGCCCATGGCACCATTTTAGTTAACAAGCTCATCACACTATCCCTTTCACTTTCCCACTATGTTGGACCTTGAAGAATCCATCGTCAAAATGCATGGAGTAGTCTTAGTGAGTAGTATTGCCTTCCACAACCAATGTTAATTTAAACGGCACTCTTCTCACGAAGTCCTTCCTTCTAATTCGTTTCATAGGCATTTATAAGCAACTTCATCCATGAGTAAGGTATAGTTAGGATAGATTATTTAAAGAATTATTTTTCCTTATCATCAGTAATGTTCATTGGTAGGTGTACCTTCTCACCATGACAAGGTGATTCTCAAGGAATATGTAAAGGATAAGAATTAAATAAGCACTTGCAGAGAAGAAGCACAAAGAAGAATACCCAGGAAGACATAAAGTAGATATTGGACAATGATAGAGCGAAGATATTTTATGTTACCTATGAATGTCCCAACATGGATCCAAGACCCTTTGGAAGGCAAGGATGAAGGAAAAATTTGATCTTTCATGAAGATTGAAGACAAATAAACATATAGAACAACTTGTCATTGACACCCCATTGTGAACCCCATGTCATCATTTTCATGTTGTCACTTGTAGAATTGTCATCTTTATGTCAAATGTGTCCATGTGTTATGCCACATCATCATGTGGAATGCAATGATGTATTCTAAAGAAAAGGAAAAAAATGTAATGTGTGGAAGTCCAAGTGTCATCTATGGAATATAAAAAATCACATAGTCATATAGGGACAAAAGAGGATTTAGGAGAAATTCATGAGTTGTTTAGAAGTCCAAAGGACATATTAGAAGTCTAAGAGTCATGAGGATAATTCAAGAGTCAAGGGGAGATGAAAGGTTATTCCTCTCATTATAAATACAACCTCATAACTCAAGAAAAATGGTTTTGGAGGCTTAGGATTTGGAGAGCTAGTCTTGGTTTCTCTAACTTGGTGTAGGAGAGAAAATTATTCTTTGGAGAAGAAAGAAGTCACTTAATGTTCCACTATTGGAACTAGTTTCTCACTATTGTAACTATGTAATTGGATCTTTCACCTAATATTGAAGCTCATTGAGCCAACATACTTCCATGCATGTATCCTAGATGTTTTAAGACTATTATTTGGATGTTTGCAATATGTGTTATATTCATATGTACTAAGGAAATTGAACTACTTCATTGGCTTTGGTACTTATCTTGTTGAATGTATGTTGCATTTTCTTTAATGATCGTTGTGTCTATGTGAACTATTTCTCTAGATGACTAAAAAATATTTTCATTCTCTCATGTGTCTCTCTTAGGTTATTACTGTTACTTCCTTTTAGAGACTAATTCTTGTCTCCCACTTTTGAATGCCTCCTTTTACACATTATAATTGGTGTATCACAATGTAAACTTGATTGTTGATTTCAAAGGCTATGCATTAATACTTATGTTATCCATGGAAACAAAGACAAAACTTTGGGTTATGTTGGTCAGGATGGTACTATGGATATGGCTCCTACTTCAAATGGTGTGAGGTCTAATTGGGACTTCACAATGTGGATACCCCATGTATGTTGGCGATATAAATCACTATCAACATTCTAGTGCTAGAAGGATGACCAGATGAGAATTTGTCCCCATCGACTCTATTTTCAATCTCAATCTTAAATGGCTCATCCCAAAAACATAATCCTAGAGTGTTTTTCTAGCCTACCCCATGGTAAACTTTTCATCTACGAGGAACAAATTTATGACTTGTCTCAATTGAAGTTTGATGGTGAGGGTGATATATCCACAGCCAAGCATTTCTTTCATTATTTCCAGTTTTTTGAATCTCACGAAATCAAAGATGAAGATATTTCTTATGTTATTTTCTTCCTCACACTTGAAGGTCGAATAAATCAATGGTGTTATACCCTACCATTTACTTCCATCCATTCATTTGATCAATTCCTTAAGAAGGTTCATCAAGCTTTTGATAGGCATGATTACTAAGATGTTCTTAAGATGATCAATCAACTAAGAATGTACCCCAATGAATCAATTGAGGGTTTTTCTAATCGATTCCTTCATTTATGTATGAATTTCCTGGAGATGATACAAATTGGGATTTCCTTAAAAGGAAGTTTGAAGTTTTGGCTAAAATTTATTTACGTGATGAATCTAAACCCCCTTATGTTTCTACTCTCCCACCTTCTGTAAAACATGAGACACCTTTAATTTCATAAGAGGAACCTACTATTCCTTGTGTTCCTTGTCCCCCTCATTTTCCATTATTAATCAGGATACCTCTATGTATTAATGATCAAGTTGGGAAATATATAAATCAAGCTCCCAATCCATCTTCTCAACCTCCATCCACTATTCATGATCCATATCCAATGGAGGAACCTTTGGAATGGTTCATGGAGCCTAAGGTGAAGGCTAATCCCTTGATTTCTCAAGATGATATTAATGCTCATAAGTCCAGCCTTGAATCTGTTTGGGATGTTTTTCCTCCTCTATAATCTCATTTTAATGACCCCTTGCCCCTTGAAATGCTTGATCAATCTCTTTCAAACTCTTTTGATTTTCATTTTACGAATCCAAGTAGTGATTAGGTGCAAGGTTGTCACTTTTCATATGTAGAGGAGAAAAAAAAGTGAATATTCTTCGATGTTTCCTTTCTCTTTCAAATTCTTCATTGTCAAAATGGTATTCCTCCATCCTTGGATGATTTTGTGTCTATTAAGCTCGGTAGACAATCGAATGAAATTAATTTTCCTGAACATTCAAAAAATATTTGGTAACCATCATCCTGATAATGATGATTCCATTGATGTATATGATGGTGAGTGCCCAAATGCATCTATTGATCTTTCACCTTCTCAAGAAGAACTTGATTTAAAATATCCAAAATCTCATTCAGTAAAAGAAGATTGTCTTATGGAAACTACTTCTTCAACACACCATCCCTTGTGACCTATTATTTGTAATGCACTAACTTGTGATGAAGGTACTCCATGCTCTTCAATTTCATAATCTAATGATTTGGATTTTGAATTCACACATGGTAGTGAGATCATCCATGATGAGGAATAAGGTAAGACACTCATCAAGTATCCATTCCATTCATTATCATTTCCAGTCTTGCATGAAGAAAAATCTTCAGTTCAGGTTACTCATGAGATTTGTCCAGTCTATCCATCCTTAGAGGTGCAATTACAAGAATATTTTTACTTGAGTAATCTATTTGTTGACGTTGATAAATATAATCAAATAAGTTAAATAAATATCTTCCATCTAGATGGTAATGATTTGATTGAAATTACTGGTAGTAGTTGTCCATACCCCATGCATGATCTGATCCAATCATCAAAATGCATTTCTATAATTATTGAAAGCTCCAATAATTTTCAAGGAGTTAAGGCATGCCAACTTCCATTGATGGTTATGTTAGCTTCTCGTGATGCTGGTAAGGTCCCCGAACTAAGTCATATCTAGATTTTCTCGCCAAATTATTTTTTTTGCACAGTTTCATTGAATGTAAATTCTTTCTCGAAAGATTTTTGGTGTTTCAGACATATATTTTCTAACTTTCAATATTTGGTTTTTGATCGGATTGAAGATTTTGTTTCAGACAGTTCATCTCCATGCAAAACTCTTGTATCAAATTTGGGTTTGAAGTGTATACCTTTCATTGATGGATAGAACTATCAAGTTTATCATTATAAATATTATCATTGATTGAAGGATTCATACTTATCATATTATTTTGAAGATAATTAGCTCCCATTTTTTCTTGTGAATGTTCTAATGCTAATAATGTTCTTCATGGCATCATATACCCTTTTGGGTGTTGGTGAATGCTTAAATTATCTCGTGAGTCAAATTCCTCTATTTGGTGTACATGCTTCCCACTGTATCTTAATTGGTTTCATGTGTTTTCTATACTAGAATTCATTTTAAATTCTTTTGATTATTGTAACAAGTTACAAGGAAATGATTTGTCACATTCAACATATGAGGAACATGATCCTATTGTTCCAAAAATTTTCAAATTTGTTCAAATTGGTCTATCTTTATTGTCTACTAATCGAGAATCTTATGGCTTAGTTAATTCATCTAATCATAATTATGGTTCTAGCAACTATCATCTGACTAATCATTTCCCCATCAGTGTATCTCATGATAGTTTTTTTGCATCCACTGATCGTTATGGTTTATCATATTACTATTTGGATCCTTGTCAAGAATTTGAGGCACTTCAGCCTTCGTTGATTATTATCTCATGACCTCACTATCTTGACAAGCCTTATGGACATGATCACGTTCATTTTCCCTTACAAGATTCTCATCTTGATTCCATGTCATCAACATAAAAATCATTTTTTCAAGGATTTCAGGTTTTTCAAGAGGATTTTTTTTAGTTTCATGATCCAATTTATGATTGGTTGCAAGCATATTACTTAGCAAGCCCTTATGCTAAAAATATGCTTCAATCTTTTCTGATGTTTGCTAAGGAGTGCAACACAGATGCGGGTACATTAACAAGAAGTTTTTGAGGTTTGTTTGGTTGTGGTTCCAATAAAAAATGTAAGGTGGTAGGCTAGTTAAGGTTACTTTCTATGGCACATATTTATTATTTTAGAAAATACCTTCAACCTTTTGTGCAAGTTATTCAAGTTCTTATCTTCTCTTTTGCACATTGTTTTATATCAGTTTTTAATTGCTTGTATCTTTGTGATTGCAGGTTGGGAGCAGTTACGATGGTTACACTAGAAATTTAATTACACTTAGCCTTGATCTTCTAGCCAGTTAGGCCAGGAGTATCTCTAGTTGCATTCTAGTTTCCTTTTCACTCATCTTGCACTTATTCTACATATAGTCTATGAATTTATTCTGTTCGTGTTTTCTATTATGCATGTTTCCTTCTAGTTGAGGAGTGAAACATGTTGTAAGAATGTATTTGTGTGTAACTAAGTATGTAAGTGTAATAGGTAAACTTGTATTATAAAATCAGAATGGTGTACAATACCTTCGTGGTGGTTTGCCTATATAGGCATTGACTAGCCATGAAGGATGAATAGTCACGTCTTTCAACTATTATATCTTCATAAAGAATAATGTTTTTAATAAATTAATAATTATTTTAATATTATTTATTTTATGAATATTTCATTCATAACATTGCCACCCCCTTTATATATGCTTTTTCCTCAAAGCATAAACAGAAGGGTTTCATCTAGTTGAACATGTTGTTATGGAGTGACATCCTTACATTGACTGGTGAAGTCCTCATGAGTATTTGTACCTTCCTTGATGTTGGGATTGTTAATACCATATAATTTATAATGTCGTCCTTTCCAGTTAAACTCCATGCATTTTTCTTCAAGGTTTGTAATATAGTCTCCTAGTTGTATTAACCATTTTGCACCTAGAACTATGTCCATTTCTTTGAGTGGTAGGTAAATAGATCTATTTGTAGCTCTAGTTCTTGTATCTAGATTTAAACCTCTAGGAATTAGCGACAGACATAGTTAGGTCCTTGATTGGGTATATACAAAGATCAAGTTTTTTAGCAAGATCAATGTCTATACAATTGTGAGTACTACCAGAATCTACAAGTATATTGACATTTATGCCTCTTATGAGCCCTTTAAGCTTAAGGGTTTTAGGGCGTAATCCCCTTTTCATGTGTGTTGGTAAAGTATTAAGCCTTATTTCATATTGGAGACCGATTTCTCTACTTTCGAAGGTGTAGTGGAACATATTTTGTAGTGACTAGTTGTTTTTGACTTTTTGAAGAATTTCTTTCTTCACCCTAATTTTGTTGGACACGTGAGATTGTGGCTAATGATGGTTTCACAGAATCTGAATCTTAATTGTGTATAATAATGATTTATTCATCAGGCTTTTGTACTTCAAATTTCTTCCCATCTACTATTTTTTAGTAGCATAAGGATGTGTCTTCACATTTATGTCTTGACACCCAATTTTATCCACACTTGCGACAATTATTTTTCTTTTCTATCCTTTTCTCTAACTCACTACTTGAAGAGTATGATCATTTATCAACCCCATAAGTATACAATTTCTTGTTAAGGTATCTGTGTTCTGATGTCCATTTGTCTCCACATACCTACATTTGTTTGTTCCTTCTTTTTTTTTCTATGAGTATTGTTGTTGGTCTTCATAAACTTCCTTAAATGATGAAATTATAAACTTATGTTTTTGTTCAATAACCTTAGCAACATGTCTAGCTTCTTCGATAGGTTTAGGTTTCTATAATTTCAATTCTGCACGGATATACTCCTTAAGTCTACATTTATACATTTTTAACAGTTCTTCATTTGTAAATCCCCATTGTCTTAGAGCTAATACTTTCCATTCATGGGTGTATTCACTAATCGATCCTTTTTTCTTGAGATGAACAATTTTTTTCGTAGATATCATCTTCTTCCTCATCATGAAACCCTTTTAGCAAGGCATCCACAAAATTTTTCCAAAGCAATGAATGGGTTTCACATTTCTTGGACCACCATAGGAACCAATCATATGCCTCAACTTCCAAATTGTTGGATGTAGTCATAATTTTGTCTCCTTCAGCTATTGGCGGGTTTGACTAAAAAATGGGCTCCATTTTATTAACCCAAACAATAGCGCATGTATGGTCTTTACCATCATATTTTGGGATCTCCCTATTAATTAAGTGTATATATATATATATATATATATATATATATATATATATATATATATATATATATATATATATATATATATATATATATATATATATATATATATAGATATATATATATAACTCTTTTAATTCAAATATATAAAAATTTATGATTATGTAACTTATGTTATATGTTAATATATATAACATAAGGTATAGCCGAGTAAAAATAAGCTACAAGTCAACTTAGGTTTCGAACAATGTGATGGTCAAGGCCTAAGGTAAGAAACAATGATTTATTTTTCTATGGAAGTGGGGAACAATGATGTCAGGAGAAAGCGGTGGTCAGAATGTCAGGATGAGCTAGTAAAAAAAAATAACAGAGTGGTAGTTTGGGTTGCGATAGGGGACAGAGCATTGTAAGGTAAGGAAATGTGCAACTTCAGGTTCACCTTGATGCAAGGATGTGGTCGGGATGAGAGTTTCGACAGGGTGACATAACACAAAAAATGACAACGTATCAAGGTAACCGGTGGCAAGGGTGTCGATGACACAGGGTAAGGGTAGATGTGGAGATGGTCTGGAGAAGGATGGCTCATTATCTTTTGGCTATGCATAATGTTGATGGTGTAGAAACACACATGTGGAAAAACGAAATAGACATATCAGTGTTTGGAGGTCGTTTGACTCATGTATCGAATAGGCCAGAAGACTAAACTGAAGGTTGAGGAGTGAAACCTTTTTTAAGAATGTATTTGAGTCTAATTGTATATGTAAGTGTAATAAGTAAAATTGTATTAATGATAAAATCTAAATGGTGTACGATATATTCGTCGTAGTTTCTTTATATAGGCATTGACTGGCCACGAAGGATGACTAGGCATGTCTTTTGATTATTACCTCTTCATAAATAATAATGTTTTTAATAAATTAATTATTATTTTAATATTATTTATTTTATGAATATTTCATTCATAACACTAGCCAAATAGGCCAGGAGTAGCTCTAGTTGCATTCTAGATTCCTTTTCACTCATGCTACACTTGCTCTCCATCTAGTCTCTACATTTGTTTTGGTTTCTTATTTTATGTTCTCCATGTTTCCTTCAAGTTTAGTCTCCATTTTCTTTACTCTTTTGGCCTTGTTTCTTTGTTGCGTTGTGTCTTGCATTTTCTCTTCTGTTGTGTTTAATAAGACTTTGCATGAAAGATGCTCTTGTTTAGCTCAAAAGACAATGTGGAAAAACTTGAAAAGGAAAATTGTGAGGACAAACAATGCTTGTATAATATATTACCTCTTCTCTATTTAGGTTTATATATATTTAAATTCAATGATGTTTGAATAGAAAGTATGATTCCTTCTAGATGCAAAGCCTTTGGTCGAACTATGAAGCATGTATCTTTATTAGGATCTTCCATTTTGACTCATCCTCGTATTATCTGGTGTTTTGACCTGTCGACTATATCAAGCAGAGAAAGGAAAGGAGAAAAACTTTAAAATGACCATATTAACTTCTGTTATCTTTCAAATCCCTTAAAAAAGGAACAAGATCTAATTCTTTCAATAATCCAAGATCCCTCTTCCACCTATGCTATAAAATCTCAATAAATGTTACAATCATATCTTTAAGAAAACAATATAGAGGTGAAGAAGAGAAAGGCTTCCTACATAGAGAGGTGAAGCAAGCAACCTTGTTGGGGAACTGAACAGGCTTGCTGGAAACGAAGTGATGCTTGTGTCTCCTTATGTTGACTCTAATATGGTACTAAATAGGCTCTTTGGAAGTAGAGAAACATTGGGGAATGTGCTTAAAAATCTCAGTATACTTATTATCCATCTCACCTATTGAAAAGATTGAGGTATGACTAGTCTATGTTAATATGTTTAAAGCTGAGAAAGGAAAAGAAGAGGCTATATTTTCAACTAGGATAACTGAAAAATCTAGGGTAATCTACATGGTGAATCAATACTTTTTGAAGGATTGAGACCTTGCACTTAAAGGTAAAACATGAACTAAGAAGTTGGAGTTCTACTAGTGTTTCACCAAGTGTTGATGTTGCGATAAACACCCTCAAAAACTTTACCTACCCATGAATTTTGGAGCCTATTGAGGATCTTATGATCTTTCATCTATAGTCACTTCATTATTGATTGACGTTGTACAAATTGTTTAAGCCTTATTCCCAATTTTAATTGTCGAAGTCACTTGCTCACACATGCTTAGTACGCAATGAATTCATAAGCACAGTTCCCTTATGCAATATTGAACAAGCATGGCATAGTCCTTGTGAAAAATTCAACGCATGTTGACAGTGTATGCATACTTTCATTGACAATCTCCCTCACTTTGGTTGCAATTGGACTTCTATTTCGGTGATTTTTCCCAACTGTCACTTTTTCATACCACTCTATTCACAAGTGTCGTTTTCACTTTCGTGGTTTAAAATTTGACTTGCTTTTGCTTTAAAATTTTCATTTTCATTTATATTTTCTCTGGAATGTTTCACCTTCAATTTCCTTAGCTTTTGAAAGTGTCATTTTCACATTTTCCTACTATCACAAGTGTCACTTCTTACTATTTTCTCTCTTGTACCTGTCACACCTTTGCACATCACTAGAGGTAGTTCTAGCATACTATTCTACATTAGATGGTCTTGCATATCATTATAATATTCATTAGACACATTCCTACAACTTAGTGCACTTTTTAGTCATAGTTGATACTTCTATCACAACTTTTGTTCTAAGTGTCACAATGTGTCACCTTAATTGTTGCACTTAGAAATAAGTGTCGCTTTGTTGTTTTTTGAAGGTGTGATTGTTTTTCATGGGTCATATGCATTTCCATGGCTTTTATTGATGTCATTCATGTGTTTGATCCATGTTTGGGTTTTTTTTGGATTATTTTACCGCTCTCACTCTACTGGTCCCACAGTTAGCCATTTTGGAGTCCTTATAGGTCCCACTGCCGAGTGCAAGTTATGAAAGCTTCAATCCTTCACCAGGTGATGAGAATAGATTATTCATGATCCTCATCAATCAAATATCTCCCTTGTAAATTTGTTCATTGATTATTTTCATGGTCATCTCCCATGGTTGCACCTTCAAAACCTTCAAAGCATAGTCACTTAAACCTTCTTGCTTGTACTGACTCACTACATTGAGTTTTTAGGAACTTTACCTTGTATAGCACATGAAGCACTTCTATGGCTCTCTATAAAAGAAAACTGTGCCATACAAGGTCAATCCCCTCTCACAGTGCATGAAGACTCTCCTAGGAAAAGTTACTCGATATTTGTTACTTTCCTTAGCCAAGTGCACCATCTTCTCTTCTAGTGAACCCTCCTTGGAACATAGTGCATATTTAGTGAACAAGCAGCCATTGCTAGAGAAAAATGTTCCTAGTAGAAGTTTGTGCCTTCAAAAGTGAAGTTTAAAAGAACAAGGAGCTTCCCTCCCTTCAAAAGAGAACTTTGAAATAACAAGTACCATCTCTCCCTTCAAAAGCACACTTTGGAAGTACAAGGACCTTCTCTCCCTTCAAAAGTGTGCTTCATGAAAGCAAGGCATACTTTGGAAGAACAAGGAATATTTGAGCGAAATTTGGGTAAACAAGGCACACTTTGGAAGAACAAGGACACTTTAAGTGCACTTTGCGAAAACAATCCCTCACTGCCCCTTCAAAAGCACATAGTGCACTCTCAAGCAATAGTGAGGCATCCATATCCACTGTCTCTATGCCCTATGCTCTCACTGAACCTCTCCGATAAATGTTGCACTATCAAACAAGAGTGGCCCCTCCTTATCCCTTATAACCGCGCCTTGCGTTGAAGTAGTCTATTTATGTTTCCCGGAGCACATGGCACACTTTTAGTAAATAGTGAGGTCATCGTTTGCTCATTTTCTAGCTCAAATACTCTTTCACTATCTCCTAATCCTTTGATCCTAGTGCATGGCACAATTTTAGTAAACAAGGCCATCACACTAATAGGAAAATGTTAGGGGAAAAATCTTGCAAATGGTCTATTTTTGGACATTTTCTAAAAAAACTGTTCTCCAATTTGGTTAAAAATTCACGTAATTTTTACATATATATGATTAAATGGATGATATTTGCCAATAATTTACTAATTTTAATAGTAAAGTAAATTATTTTTATTGAATATTTTCCTACATTCTATACATATGAATTTTCAAACCAGAATAGTTGCCCACCATACTATATATAGCAAAATATTTAAATCCTTAAAAAATACCTTGACCACATTGTCCCTTGAACTAGCCCAATATGTTTGACCTTGAAGAATCCCTCCTCATAGTTCATGACACATTCTTAGTGAACAATGGTGCCTTCTTCTACCATTGTTAAGTTCAACTATGCTCTTCTCATCAATCCCTTCCTTCTCTAGTCTTTTCACCGGCCTTCACAAGCAACTCTTTCCATGAGAAAGGTAGAGATAAGATATATGATTTCAAGAATTATTTTCCATTTTCATGAGTGATATTCATTGGAAATTGTACCTTCTCAGCATGAAAAGGTGATTCTCAAGGAAGATTTCAAGGATAAGAAGTAAAGAAGCACTTTCAAAGAAGAAGCACAAAGAAGAACAACCATGAAGACATGAAGTAGATATTGAACCATGACAGAATGAAGATATTTCATATTATCCTAGAAGGTCCCAACATAGATCTAAGACCCTTTGGAGGTTAAGCAAGAAGGACAGATCAAATCTTTCATGAAGATTGAAGATAAAGCAACAAAGAGAACACCTTGGCATTACCACCTCAACATGAACCCCATGTCATCATTGTCAAGTTGTAACTTGAACAAGTGTCATATCTATCTCAAATGTGTCCATGTGTCATGCCATGTCATCATGTGGAATGTAATGATGTATTTTGAAGAAAAGGACAAAACGTAATGTGTGGAATTTCAAGAGTCATGAGCGTATTTCAAGAGTCAAGGGGAGATGAAAGGTCATTCCTCTTATTATAAATACAACCTCATAACTCAAGCAAAAGGAATTTGGAGGCTTAGGCTTTGGAGATATAGCATTGGCTTCTCTAACTTTGCATAGGAGAGAAAATTATTCTTTGTAGAAGTAAGAAGTCACTTAATGTTCCACTATTGGATCTAGTGCCTCACTATTTCAACTGTGTACTTGAATATTTCACCTAATATTGAAGCTCATTGAACTAACATACTTCCATTCATGTATCGCATATTTTTTGAGAATATTCTTTGGATGTTTTTGGTATGTGTTATATTGATATGTACTAAGGAAATTTAACTACTTCATTGGCTTTGGTACTTATCTTGTTGAATGTATGTTGTATTTTCTTTAATGATCTTTGTGTCTATGTGAGCTATTTCGCTAGATGACTAATGAATCTTTTCATGATCTCGCATGTCTCTCTTAGGTTAGTACCACTACTTCCTTTTAGACATTCACTCTTGTCTCCCACTTGTGAAGGCTTTCTTTTACACATTACAATTGTTGTATCACAATGTCAACTTCCTTGCTTATTTTCAAGGCTATGTGTTAATCTCTTATGTTATCCATGGAAACTAAGACAAACCTTTGTGTTATGGTGGTCAGGATGATACTTCGGATGTGGCTCCTACTCCAAATGGCGTGAGGTCTAATTGGGACTTCACATTGGGGAGACCCCCTGTACGTTGGGGATATCCACCACCATCAACATAAGGGTTTTAGTAACTTTGGTTTACCTATAAATGTTTGGAGAGAGTTTCCATATATTTGCAAGAGTAAGAGGAAGAATAAAATATTTTATACTACTTTAATGTGTTGTAAGAATGAAAAATATGTATCGAATTCTTGAATAAGATAACATCATAATTTACCACGAGGATTTTTCCTTATTGCATCTCCTAGAACTGCAAGAGATGAAAAGAATCCTAGACCAAATTAATTATTTTGGACATAAAAAATATTGACATGGAGCCATGATACTTGTAGGAACAAATAGTGTTGGTTAATGTGAAATGTGGAAATAACATCAAAGTAAATTTAAAAACCCCACAACAAAAGAGAAATTAAGGTAAGGATATGGGTAGAAATTTACCAAGCAGAAAAACCAAAGCCATGTTAAGGCTTGAATTTGACTATATTAAGACATGGATGATCATCCAAGAAAGACTAAGTGATTTTTGTTTTCTTGTTGGAAGGGTAAAATTCTCCATAATTATAGTAGGGTTACACTGAACATGTCAAGCTTAATTAACTACTAGTGTAGCAACACAATTAATGAATGATGGGAGGGCTTGGCAGGGTAATTACCTTAACCATCACATAAGCTACTTACATTATCGATCATCTTAGGCCAGATCTGCACTATCGAAATATTACTTTTGGATACGGTTTGTGTAGACATTGTGGACCCCAAGCCACACAACGCATATTCACATGAAGTTATCCTATGTGGAAACCATTTTCAATTGTGATCGGATGAGCATATGTGTTTGTAGAACTTGTGATATGAACCATGACATAATAATTGTGATGAGTATGTGAAACACTAAGAGAACCCAATAATATTATTATAAACATATAAGTGTTGCGCTAGTGACACATGAAATAATTTAATATACTTAAAACGAGGTGCTAACATTGTTAAAGTCAGTCGCAAACAAAATTGCATGAAGAACAAATGATAGGATATATGGGTAAATAATTAATTAAACCTCAAACGATATAAGTGTTTATATGTATAGACTTATATATATGCATATGGGAGGAGCTATATAAATATAAAGAACATTTCTTGATGTCATAACTAAAGAACAAGGCGTCTTAAGCCTTGATTCACCGAGACTTATTTTTTGACCCCAAAAATTAAGTAGAGAATTTCCATAGTGGGTATGTACGCAATAAATATTTGAAAGAAACATTATGGGAACTGAATAACGTTTATAAATGTTAATGATATCTTGAAAAGTGTAGGATTTGGAAACTCACATGGTATCTAAATGCAATGATAATTATGTATTGTGAAAGTCATTTAACTTTAAAAAATATTTCGCTATGATGAATTTGTACGATATTTGTACATTTTTGTTCCGCGTAAAGATGGGAGAGATGTTATAGTTTCATTGTGACATTGGATATATTATAATTGGATATATTATAATTTAATGTAACAAATATAACATTGTGACAATGTGTGTCACATTTCAATGTTGGATAGATTTTTGTATGATTCACATGTCACATTATTATTATTATTATTATTCGTCAATTTTATCAATATTAATATTTTTATTATTAATCATTTTTAAATTTAAATTTTTATTTTGACGAACCAAGGATGACCCTAGTTGACTAGAGTTGACAATGTTTGACTTTGGTCAAACATGGATGATTATAATTGAATATTGTTGAGTTACGTTGACTGAGGGAAACTATGAGTGAATAAGGTTGACTATTTTTAAATATGGTAAAGATAGGGTTGACCAAGTGTGATCATGACCATCTATTTAAATAATGACTATAAATGTTGAATTTGGTTAACTATGTTGACTAATGTGGTTGTCTATGTTTGACTATTAATATTAATGAAAATAGTGATAGGAAATTATGTTTGATTAAAATTGAAGAGTGTTGACTGTCAAACATACACAAACATAGTTGAACATAGTCAACCACATAAGTATCTTTAACTAATTTGTAATGTCGTAATGTGACATTGGATAAATTGCAATGTAATGTAACATTGTGGCAATCATTGTCACATTGCAACAATGTTGCATAGCTGGACGTTGGATAGATTTTTGTAACATTCTGATATCACAACATGTTTGATTATTAATATTAATAGGTGATTACGTTCAACCAATGTCGAAGAATGTTGACTATCAAACAAAGTCAAATATAGTTGAACATAGTCAACAACATTAGTAAATGTGGTTGATTAATTTTGTAATGTCACTTTGCGACATTCAATAAATTGCAATGTAATGTAACATTGTGACAATGTTTGTCATATTGCGATGTTTGATAGATTCCATTTCGATGTCACAATATTATTATTATTATCAGTCAACTTTATTAATATTAATATAGTTATTATTAAACATTTTTAAATCTTTATTTTGACCAACCAAGGATGACCTTAGTTGGCTAAGGTTGACCAAGTTTGATTATGGTCAACTATTTAAACAATGCCTATAAAGATTAACTTTGTTTGAATATGTTGAGTAATTTGGTCGACTATGTTTGACTATTAATATTAATCAATAATAATAATAGGCGATTATAATTGACCGAAGTTGAAGAGTATTAACTCTCAAACATAATCAAATATAGTCAAACATAGTCAATCATATTAGTAAACCATTGTGTTTTAAAGCATATTATTATTAAAATTATTAATCATTTTTAAAAATTGACTATGATTGACCATGGTTTGACTATGTCATCATCTTGAATCTAGGTATGTCAAGCATGATGTCTATGGTTAACTATAGGCATGTTTAACATAATGCCTATCTGTAATCATGGTTGAACATGATATTAATTTTTAGACAAATTTATAAAACATTTTTACTTTATTAATGTTAGTAAACGCGAGTTGTAAATGATGTTAATATTTAAAGAATTTTTTCGGAAGAAATCACATTGAAGATTTTGGTTGACCATTTTGAACCAACAAGTGTGGTTCATCTTCAGGACACGATGAAGAAACAGATCTAGGAAGAGGGTTAAATAAGGAGACAGGTCAACCTAACAGCTAGAAGATAACAACTATATTTGACTGGGGAAGGGAAAGAGGGGAAATGTTAATTTTTTTTTAATAAAAATATATATGTTTTTTTATTAATTTATTAATTGTTTATTTTAATGATATATATATATATATATATATATATATATATATATATATATATATATATATATATATATATATATATATATATAGATATATATATATATATATTCTTATTAACTTACTAACGGCTATAGTTGATGATAATTGACTCATTTATATTATAACCGAATGTAATAATCAAAGATTAAAAATAATAACTAATGCTTTTTATTATCATGTTATATTCAATTGAATTATAATATATTAATAAATAATATTTATATTATATATATTTAAATATATAAATATTATATGGTAACTAATATCTATCTATATATATATATATATGTAATATGGTTATTTATATTGAAATATGTAATGTTCAATAGTAGGTTAAGCCATTGAAATTGAGAGGACTTCTAATAATATTAATAGGGACGACAGCTGGAAAATTAGTAGCTATTGGATTCCCGCCCTCTCTTCTTAGTTTTTTCCATCTTTATCTAGGTCCCCCTTTTTTTTGGATTATTATTATTATGAACGATATTTTATGAGCATTATTATTATTTATACTATAGTTATAATATAATATAGATATTAATCCCTTTTTATTATTTTTTAATCTTTAATATAATATAGATATATTATACATTTAATATTTATTGGTAGTTTAATCTTTGATTATACTGTTATATATATAAATAAAATAAAATGAATGAGATAGTTCTAAAACCCTAATCTTTAGTTTCTTCATATATTTAGATTGTTATAAATAGTAAATTTTGATTCTTTATATTAACCTGTTATTAAATATTACATATTTCAATATAAATAACTATAATACATATTCATATATAATAATATTAGTTACTATACAATATTTATATATTTAAATATATATAATATAAATATTATTTACTAATATATTATAATTTAATTGAATATAACATAATAAAAAATAAAAAAAGATTAGTTATTATTTTTAATCATTGATTATTACATTCGATTTAATATAAATGAGTCAATTATCATGAAATATAACCATTAGTAAGTTAATAAGAATATAAGAATATATATATATATATATAATAAATTATTAAAAAAAAATATAATTTTATTAAAAAAAAAATAGCATTCCCCTTCTTTCTCTGCCCAAGTCAAATATAGTTGTTATCTTCTAGCTGTTAGGTTGACATGTCTCCTTATTTAACCCTCTTCCTAGATCTGTTTCTTCATCATGTCCTAGAGATGAACCACACTTGTTGGTTCGAAATGCGTCGACCAAAATCTTCAATGTGATTTCTTCTAAAAAATTCTTTATACATTATGATATGGATCATAGAAGCTTGAATTTGGATATTAATATCATTAAACATTTTTAAGGCTTGACTATGTTTGAGTAAAGTTGACCATGTTTGACCACAATTGACTATGGTTTCCTACAATTCAAAATCGTCAACCAAGGTTGACTAAGGATGCCTATGAGCAAACAAGATTAACTTTCTTTGAATATGGTAAACATATGGTTAATTAAGGTTGACAATGGTTGACTATTTAAACATTGACTATGAAGTTTGACTACAAATGTTAAATATGTTTGACTATGTCATCATGTTGACTCTAGATATGTGTCTATGGTTAATTATAGATATGTTAAACATAATCCCTATCATTAATCATGGTTGAACATGATGTTCATATTGACTATGTTTGACCAAGTCAATCATGATTATGAAGTATTAATGTTTAGATTAATATATGACTAATGTGTTAATTTATAGATTAATATATTAATGTATAATTATTATTATATTATTATAAATTTATTAAGGTATTAATAATATTATTAAGTTATTAATATTATTAATAAAATTATGAAACTTTATTATTATTATTATTATTATTAATATATATATATATATATATATATATATATATATATATATATATATATAAAATTTATTAATATTAACATTAGTCTTAAAAATTAAAATTAAAATTATTATACATATTAATATCAATATCAATATGGTTCATGAGGCACAATACTTGCTAAGGTTTTGCAAATGGGGTAGCAAGCTAAGTGGGCTTAATTGTGGGGAAAACTCCATAGTTAAGTGCGCTTGAGCTAGAGGCAATCTGGGATGGGTGACCTCCCAGGAAGTCCTGGTTACCGGGTGTAAGCCCCAGAAGTGATGATTGACACTATGTGATTCATTTCACTAGTTTCAATCCCACTTCTTCACCCCCATGAGCATCACTCAATGCAATGAGTGCTAAGTGAACTATTCAAAAATCATGAGAAATTAGTCAATTACGACTACCTCTCATGGAAATGGTCATATGTAAATGACTTACTTAACGCAGTTCAATCCCAGAAATGATATCTAATATAATGCATTGCGTAAACCCCCTAATACTTAAATTCAAAAAAGAGTGAAGGGATCTCTACTTGAATGGTTCATGAGGCACAATACTTGCTAAGGTTTTGTAAATGAGGTTGCAAGCTAAGTGGGCTTGATTGTGGGGAAAACTCCACAGTTAAGCGCACTTGAGCCAAAGGCGATCTGGGATGGGTGATCTCCCGGGAAGTCCTGATTACCTGCTGCAAGCCCCGGAAGTGATGATTGATGCTATGTGATTCATTTCACTAGTTTGAATCCCACTTCTTCACCCCTGTGAGCATCACCTGATGCAATGAGTGATAAGTGAACTATTCAAAAATCATGAGAAATTAGTCAATTACGACTACCTCTCATGGAAATGGTCATACGTGAATGACTTACTTAACGCATTTGAATCCCAAAAAAGAATATAATCAATATTATTGTTAATGTTAATACTTATATTAGTATAAATATTAGTATCAAGATTAATATTAACATGGCTTGAAATATCAAAATATTTAATATTAACGTTAATACTAATATTAATACTATAATAATAATATTAATGCCAAGACAATTGGACTCTGAGATGACTGTGCTATTATACTATTAAACATACAGCCTTGCCTAAAAAAATTGAATGTTTATAATGAAATATTGGCACCTCAGTCAGAAAGCTTTCCTTAAAGCCAAAAAGAATTCATTGATCAAGAAAAACCCTAAAGATCAAGTCTCAGGGGTTCATCTTTGTTTCATCCAAGGGACCACTAATAAGATTGCAAGGATTCTCAGGAAGCGTAATGTTTCCTCTATCTTTAGACCCCTTAGCACAATTTGTAGCTCCCTCCAGTCAGTAAAAGACCTGGTCAACCCCAAGGACATGAAAGGTGTCTAGGTTATTCCCTGTTCCTGTGGGACCCCCTACATTGGTGAGACGGGTCATTCTATTAATCAAAGGATTAATGAGCACTCAGTTGACTTAAAACATGGGAGGACCTGGTTGTCCGCCTTAGTAGAGCATGCTGAAAAGACGAAGCATCATGTATGCATTGAGGAGGCTCGTGTTATTGCTAGGGTTGCTCAGTTTCATCACTGAAAATTTAGGGAAGCCATTGAGATTGAAAAAAGGCCAAACAATCTCAATAGAGATGATAACTGTAAAATTAGCAGTTGTTGGATCCCTGCCATCTCTTCTTACCAGTTCCCCCTTCCCCTGCTCCTTTTGTTGTTCTTCCCCCTCGTTTTCTGGATTGTCGATTTTTCCTTTGTATCAACACTTTTTTTTGCTTGTTCTCTTTCCCTTCCTCTCGATTAATATTGAAAGATTTATTGTTTGCTTAATAAATAAAAATCCTTTTATAAAAACTTTCTTTTCCTAATGAGTGATGAAAGATTTTTATGATGAACTAACCTTCTTTAAAACAAGCATTCTTTATCCATATTGGTTTAGTTAATTTTTTTTTTTTTTTGAACTACCTTAATAAGTTATCCTTTAAGAATTATTCTTATTATATTAGATAAGGCTTAAGTTAATTTATTTTAATAGCTTTATGAATAAGATCGATTAATAGGTTTAACAATAGTTGTAGTTATGGTAATAAATATAACAATACTAAATTACAATTAGATTTTTAATTTTTATTAACCCCTTTGATTAAATATTGATTAAAAACTAACTTACAATTAATTAACTAAATATTTAATTATATAATTTTAATAAAATATGAAATATTTAATTATATAACTCTTATGTGTATTTAACGTAAACCCTTTTGATTCATGTTGATTAAATATGTTACCTTATTTATATATGTTTAAACTAACTTTCCATTAACTATTTAGTTATATGTAAATTTAAACCCCTTTTAATTTAATAATAGTAAAACTAACTTACTATTAATTTACTAATTATTTAATCTATTACCTAGTTTATATTTTATACTAAACTAACTTTTAATTAACTAACTAAATATTTATTTATATTACTTAAATAAATGTCATTTCAAGTAAATAATTAATTCCTATTGATTAATTTTTATTTAAATAGAGTTATGTTCTCTTGTACCTATCCCTTAGTCCAATCTACTAGCCATTTCCTAGTCAAATATAGCTGTTAGCTGGTCTAGCCTACTAGTTCAATATAGCCATTGCTTGGTCAAATATAGCAGTTGGATGTTCTGCTCTGACTATTTAACATGCAACCTAGATCTGATTCAACTTTTTTTGACAATGAACCACACTCGTTGGTTCGAAAGGCGTCGACAAATGCATTCGAATGTGATTTACGCTGAAAATTCTTCTCAAAAAAACCTCTCTTATCCAATCGTTGAATCCATATTTTAGTATATTTTAGACATTAGTACAAAGTAAAAACATAAAAGAAAGTGAGGGTCAAGGTTAGGGTCTCATGCTTATAGAATAAGCATTCAAGGTCATAAGATCACCATTGAATGCAAGAGGCGTTTCATTGTATTTTGATGTTTTTCATATTAGAGGGTCATTGAGTTTCTTCTAAAACCCATGCGCTACTACAAAATTAAACCCCCTCTGTGCTGATCTCTCTATCCAACCTCATCTATTCTACTATACCATGGAACAAAATGCACCCGAATAGAATGAAACAATTTTGTTTTCTTGGTGGCCCAATTTTAACTTATCCTAATAACCAACTAGAGGTTAAATTCGACCCCCCCTTGATTTCAACCCTAAATATGAGTTGATTTTTCAACCCTTTTAGAGTCTTCTTCGTAGTTCCTACATGGCTAGTTCATTTTCCATGAGTAATTATGTTTTATGTGGCATCCTCTCAAATTATAGTTTTCAATCACAATAGGTCAACTTCTAGGAGACATAGATTTCACAGACAAGTTTTGATTGGGGAAATTTGTATGTTTTGGAAAGGTATTGATCTGTATATTGTGGAATCTAGGCACATAGTAACTTTATAACCACAAAAGTTCATCGTTTAAGGCCTCAAAATGGCTCTTGAAGCTTTTCTTCCAAGATTTTCCAGACTAAGATGACTCATAAAAATGACCTACAAGTTGATTCCTCAAAATTTTCCTCTCCAAAAGAAATGAGGTGGATATAAATAATATAATAATCCAATCGATATCAAGATCATTATTTCTATTAACACTAATAGCAGCCATAATTTGATCATTGTTAAATTGAATGATTGCAAATATCTAAAACATATATTTAATACACAAAAGTTGAAAGTGCAAATGTTCAATTTTCTCAAGACCTAAAAGTTACTATGGATAAGTATTTGTTGCATTCAATGTTCATGCTATAGATATAGATGTTATCAATATTATTCTTGTATTATTTGATGTAATCAATTGGTATTATTAATATTAGTGTGCAAAATATGTTTATAAGATATGGTAGAAGAAAAAAAAATCAAATTATGAAATATGTTTTTACTAAATAAGAAGGGCCTAAGGCTTCACATGAGTAATTCTTTGTAGGGAAGCTAATTTTAGTAACTACAAACACTTTAGATACAAACGCTAAGGTTGAATTAGAGGAAGACCCTACATAAGCATGTGATGCAAATCTGCAAAAATAGGACAAATATGAAGAAAAATATAATGAGTTATATTATTCAAAGGAACCACATGTTCCAGATACAAATCGCAAAAACTAATAGCAAAGGTTGTTACATATGACCATCTTCAACAAGTTGAGAAAAAAAATAATCAAGGAAATGTTGTGAGAATTAGAAAACTTACTTTCGACCCATATGGAACCAAACACATGGAATCGAAGGACAAATTATAATCAAGATTCAGGTGGCAAGAAAGTGGTTGGACTGCATGTTGACATTTCACTAGGATGGATGGATGCTCATTCTTGATACCAATTGACTACATTACTTAGTGGATCACACTATATTGATTTTTCCCATATTTCAAGGATTAAATATGTCAAGCAAAATGAAATGTAAAATACGTAGGGAGTATAATATTGAGTACTTATCGAGGGACCCAATGGCATAATTACTATAATATTGTCATAATCGTGGAATATGCCCTCTATGTAGTTAGAGGAAATAACGTAATAATAAGAGGCAATGAGAATAAATCCAAAATCATACTTATGATAAACTAAATATACATCCAAAGGAAAATAGCTTGAGTGGTAGCTAGTGGGTTTAATTATGTCTCCACCGTTCTATTCCTAGAACATGTTATTGTTTGTGGAAAAAAATTTAACACGTTGAAAATTGTGACAAGTAATTCCTATATGTTCAAAGCATTAAGAAAAAATGAATATCTTAATATTGAGATGAATAATGGCAATTGTGGTGATTTAATCTTGGGCTTTGCCTAGAACAATACTCGAAAGTTACTGATTCACGAGTTACCATATATATATATGTGTGTGTATGGATGTATGTATGTATGTGTGTGTGTGGGGGAGAGAGAGAGAGAGAGAGAGATATTTAATGTTGGGTGGTATGATATTGTAGCAAGAATAAATTATCTAATGATTACTTATATAAGAATTATATGACGATGTTACCTTACCTTAATGGTTTTCTCCACATCTTGTGATTATTCTTTTATGGATGCATTTTATTTTTTTTAATTCAAAGATTTATCTTTTATCTATCAACATTTACTATGTTATAGTTAGACTTATACCCCATTTAGTAGTAGAAGCTTCCTCCTCTATACACATTTACAATGGTCAAAATACCTGGGACCCCTCCCATATATACAAAATCTCTACAACTACCATATTACCATTAAAGGTCATATACTCTTTTTAAAGAAATTAGGTAACGATTAAAAAAAAAAACACTTTATATTATAATCATTTTTTGTCTCTAAGTCATAATCTAATCGGATATTAAATCAAAACATTATAAGAAATATTAATAAAAAATTATTAATTTTCATGTTTACAAAAGATTTTTCGGCGAAGATCACAGGAGACATCATTTGTCGACGCGTTTCGAACCAACCAGTGTGGTTCATCGTCAGGACTTGTCCTCACGATGAACCACACTGGTTGGTTCGAAACGCGTCGACAAATGATGTCTCATGTGATCTTCGCTGAAAAATCTTTTGTAAACTTGATATGGATCACAGAAGCCTAAACTCTACTATTAATTTTCATATCAAATTATCTATTTTTTGCTTTTATAATATTGAAAAATATTTAAGCAAAATCACAAAATTCTTATGAAATAAACATTAAGCGCGTGAAAATCAATACATATGTAACTAAACAATAATATAGATTATTTCTGATTTTCAAAATAAACTTGGGAAATTCCAAAAATATTTGTTTTCAGGTTAATGTTAATGCTAATGCTTATTTAGCATACTTCGTCATAGTAGGCATGATAGATAGTACCGTGCAAAGGCTAGTTTAAAAGGAAGATGATTTTTAAAGAAGAGACAGTCATATTATAAACCATTCTCAAATTTTCCATTGTTAATTTGGAAATTATCAATTTTATATAAAAAAACAAATCTAATTTTTATATATAGTGTATTTTTATTAGATTATTTCGATATTTTATTATTTTTTTTTCAATTTATTTTATTAATTATCCATACAAACATTTATACACCATACCATAAAGAAATTCTTACACGACCACAAGAAGATCAATAACCTCGAAGATTAATAAAGATAAAATAACTAGTAGACAAAATCAAATAACTGCGAGGATTGATATGTTTAGCTAGTAGTAGTTGAGTACTCAACATATTCTTATCAACTTCGACAATATGCCTTGCGAAAGAATAATTTTGAACATTGGAGAGTATTGACTTCTTTAAGTATCATAGCGGATTGACTTCTTTAAGTATCATAGCGGTCTTTATAAGCTTATTTAATGGTAGTTGCAGAGTGTAATCAACCACCTAAGAAGACCCAATATTATAAAACAGATCTGACGAGTGGAGGCGTTGGTGCTTTTTTTGGATCAAAATAAGACGATCCTGTTCCGTTAGATTACTGACATTCATACACAATAGCGTAAAGAAATTGTTACACGACCACAAGAAGATCAATAACCTCGAAAATTAATGCAGATAAAATAACTAGTAGACAAAATCAAATAACTGCGGGGATTGATATGTTTAGCTAGTTGTAGTTGAGTATTCAACATATTCTTATCAACTTCGACTATATGCCTTGAAAAGACTAATTTTGAACATTGGAGGGTATTGACTTTTTAAGTATCATAGCGGCCTTGAAAGCTTATTTAATGATAGTTGCAGAGTGTAATCGACCACCTAAGAAGACCCAATATTCTAAAACAGATCTGACGATTGGAGGCGTTGGTGCTTTTCTTGGATCAAAATGAGACGATCCTGTTCCGTTAGATTACTGATAGTCAATGAAAAGTCCTTACGTTGCAGTTAAATATTTTATCGAACATCTTGAGAAACTTGTTTTGTGAAATTTTAGATATTATTAAACAACGCGAAACCATATGTTCAGGAGAATGAAAACGAAAGTTTCCGCGCACTAAGATACAATTTTCAGTGACAAACGGCTTCAAACCTAAGACAGATCAATGGAAGTATCGTGGGACTGATGATGTTTTTAATTTGCAAAGAGAGGCAAAGTTTTTTCTCAATTACAATCGTTTCTAATTGGCGTTGACACGTCGAATGGTCTACTTCCAAACGTCATGGACCTCGATTCCATTAATTCCAAATTCTTCTGGCTGTGGCCATGCAAAATCATTTTGAATGACTGGATGTTCATTCAACTGCCAAATATCATCCTCCCACAGAGACCCATAGAAAACTTCCGTGGTCTCAACATAGCTATGCACGGCATCCAAATACATAATATCGGGAATTGAATCTCCATCGGCATAGTTCATGATGATTCCAAGTTCTTCCGGAGTAAACTGGTCAATGAAAAAATCAAACTCTGCGCGACCATCGTCGTAACATGTGAAGTCTCCTATATCAGAAGTCACCAAGGTCACTTGACAGCTCCCGTCTGCAGTTAATTCGCCTTGCTTTCTTGAACCCATCTGATCAGCACTGCCCTCCTCCTCAACGCTGGAGTCGATATTGTGATCTGATTGGGTGTTCAACCCAATATCATTTTCCAGAAAATTTATATCCCCAATGATATCAACGTTCCTCTCTTCTGGACTACAAATATTGGCATCCAGACTGTCGATCTTGTCGGGCAACGGCATGAGATCACTGCCATTCGCTAAGGTTAATCCGCCATTGATTCGCTTCGCGCCTGTGAAAGCTAAACCCCCATTCCAATACTCATCTCTCCCTCGCTTGGACGCTGCCATATTTTGCAAAGAAATACTGTGATTAAAAATCAACAGATACGACAATAAAGAGCCAATTTGTGAGCCCAAAAATGGTCCACGATATATAGCTCGCTGGCAGCGGAAGAATCACAAGAGATCCCGCCAAGAAGCGGAGGTGGAAGCTTCCCCAACAATTCCAACCTAATCCAACGCTCTGTGTTTAAAAGCATTTTCCTTTTTTGCGGCTGTGTTGAAATGACATCCGTAGAAGCCGCGTAAAGCCAATACAGTGCCCAAAGGACTGAAGCTGAGGTAAAACGGCATTCGTAGGAGCCGCGTCGAACAAACGCGTGGCCAACATCACGACGGCTACCCAAGTTCATTTTCATTGAAACTGACCACTCTTTTCAGTGATGCAGATCTAAACCTCCTCGATACGGTGCAAGACGCGGTGCGTTTCCCTTTCGCATGAACCTGCACAAAGATGGCGACAACTTTGGCATCCTTTTTATGTACTTCGTGGAAACTGCAATCCAACGCGTTGTCCAAATGACGGTGCGCAAGCGAGTTCAGAAAAGTAAAAGTACAATCTCAATGCTGTCATATACTTTTGTCGTGATTTCTGGCTTTTTCTGTAATTACCGATATCCATACTCGAGTGCTTTTTTATGTTGATAGGTATTTTTCATTTGAATGTAATGTTGGTTGTTTAATCTTTTTTTAATCCAAATTTTATGATAAACGAAGGAAAAAAATTGTTTTAAATTTCAAATACTAAACCACTTCTATTTTTTAAATTTATGTTTATTTTTCATATTTATTTAGTAAAATAATAAAATTATTATACAAAATTTCAAATAAAAAAAATTATAATTATATAAATAAATAAATTTCTAAAAAATTATAATTAAACTAGAATTAATAATTAAGGAAAAATATTTCAACCATATTTATATGGCATAACCATATAAAATTTCTTGTATTATTTTTTTAAGTTAACTTTTAACTACAATTTGATTTAATGTATGAGGATTTCTTTCTTAAGAACTTAATCATCCCGGTATTAAATAATATAAACTTGATTTTAATAAATTAATAATTATTAGATTATATTAAGATAAAAATTTTAAATGCATAGGAGCTAGTATTCTAATAAGTCAACCTCTAACAAATAAGATGATATAAATTATTAATATATAATTACTTTACATTAATTCCATAATATTAAAATTCAATATTTTATTTTTAATTATTTCTTAACAGTTATTTTCAACTAAACAAAGAATACTTTAATGAAATAACTCCTTACCATTAATTCCATGACAATTAATTTCTTTACCTATTAACTAATTCACCAATCGATTGATTTCTCACCTAGTTCTGAGAATAAACCACATTAATTGGTAACAATATGATTAATCCGAAAAACTTTCATCTACATTATAAATCACAAAAATCTTAGATCTAACACATTTATTTATATAATAATTATACCAATTTATTATTATTTTAATATTAAAATATACCCATTAATTTCCTTTTTATAATTACTCATATCCTTATTTCTTTGCATGTACCATCTGATTTCTTTGACAATGAATTCATTTATACACATTTAACTTTACTGCAAATTCCAAAATATTTTGAGAATAGATAATGAAATTAAAAATGGCATTACAATGCTATGCTCATATGTACGGTGGAAATAAAAATAATACTTTATGTATTTATAATTATCTTCACCCGAGCCATACAAACAATATTAGCAATTTATATGTACCCTGTAAATAAAAAATACTTTATGTATTCATATTTATCTTCACCCGAGCCATACAAACACTATTAACAATTTATATATACCCGTGTAAATAAAAAGAATAATGTATGTATTTATATTTATCTTCACCTGAGCGATATAAACAATATTAACAATTTATAGATTGAAAAATATGTTATAAACCTTGAGGTTAACTGGTTTTCAACTTTCGTTTCATTTTTTTTTTGCTAAAGCAAGAGTCATGCCTTCTATATCATTAAATCAAGCATATTTTACAATATATACACACTTCCACCATACTCTGTGGACTAAGGCAAAAAAGGAATTTGCCCGAATGAAACAAAACCCTCAAACCCCAAAAAAAACCCTCGAAACCCTTTCGAGTACAGACAAAATGAAGCAATAGGAATAGCAGGGCAAATGAACCCTCCCCACATATAACCTCGCCAGCGTACATCTAACCTGCCTCTTTAATCGTTGCCATCCATTCTTCTTTTTTAATCTGACGGCGGAGATACATATCGCTCTAGGAAGAAGCAAGATGGTTAACCCCCCGCCCCACCAAACCGCACGATCAATCTTGATCGTAGATCGACCTTCCTAAATCGAACGGCTAAGCTGAGTATTGCATGCCTAAAGTTGCCAAACTTTAGTGTGCGATGAGGGTGGTTTTCGGACCTGGCCCTCATCCACGTGTCATGAGTTGTATGGCATCACTGCCAAATCTCCAAAACCACTTTTGGCTTGACAGTGGTGATCAACCCAAAACCACTCGGGAGGCGGTTTTATCTCCCAACTCTGGAAAATTGGGAAATGTTGCCACCAAAACATTTGCCGCCGGTTATTTCTCTCAACCTTTCTCAGGACTGAGAAAACCTTTCGCCAGACTCCAGGGATTTTTGGGGTTGTGATTACCAAAGCTGTTGTGGCCGACCGTGGCCAGCCTCCCACCATAGACCTGTCTGACCAAAATTGTGAATCCTTCAGATATCTGCTCATTGTGATTTGGCTTCCTTAGTTTTGTTCTGATACACTTCTTTATCCTCTTCCGCCTGGTTATGGCAAAGTTCTTTTAGGTTGCTCTGAGACATTGTGAGCCATTCCATCGAAATTCTGCTATCCTTACAGCTGACACCTTGGTTGGCTAGAATGTCCGCCAATTTGTTGGCCTTTCTACGCACATGGTTGAATCTGAGCGTGCGTAGTCCCTGAAGATGTCCCTGTATTTTATGGAGCACACGTAACAACCTCTAGTGTTTTTTCCAGCTCTGTTCCATCTCTTGGCCATGTTGATGACTAACTCTGAATCAGCTTCTATTATCACATTTTGACAGTTGTCCTGTTTTAGAAATTCTAAGCATTGCTCCAAAGCCATTAATTCCACCATGTTGTTGGTGGCTTTCCCTAAATGAAAATGGAAGAGGGAGATAATGCTTCCGGTTTCATCCCAAAGAACTCCTCCAAAGCCTGCCACTCTCAGGTTACCTTTTGAAGCTCCATCTATGTTATATTTCAAAAAACCTTCCGGAGGAGGATTCTAGAACTCTTTAACCGTTTCCCTCATGATTACTTTCTTGTTTAGACCTTGTGGAATGAGCCCTTACATGCCTAACTACCTGAAAACTCTCAATTCAGCATCTGAGGGAGGATTTTTGGGGAGATCCCTTACTGTGGTGCCTATTGTCTCCTTAAGCTGTTTCAAGATCTGCTCCAACAGGCAAAGAGAGGAATTCTTCTCTTCTTTGAAGATTCTTTTGTTTCTTTCTTTCCACACATTCCATATAATGAAACTTGGCAAAAGAGCCCAGGCAGAGTTAAGAACTTCATTATCCGAAAAATTATTCCTCCAATTGCTTAGGGTATTAGTGATACTTTCTTTGTCCCTGTCGGACTGATTGAAGATGGTGGCAAAAATATCCCATAACCTGGAGGTGAAAATGCAGCTATTGAGAAGATGTTCCATAGTCTCCTCTTGGGCTTCACAGAGCTGGCATCTGGAGGGTCCTAGCACACCCCTCTTTCTAATATTATCCCAGGTCAAGATTTTCCTGTGGTGAACCAGCCACATAAAGAGTTTGATCTTCATCCAGCCTTTGTGCCTCCATAGCTTCTGCCAGATCCTATCTGAAGCCTGGGACTCTAGCCCAAGGAGAATACCTTTTGCTTCCTTGATATTAAAGTTGCCCTCTTTGTTGTTGCCCCATCTTAGTTGATCCTGCCCTTCAGTTACTAAAATCATCCTCTAATCCAACATCCTCTTAAGGGTCTTTGATGTACTGTTGAGGGTTCTATCCTCCCTGCCATCTATTTTTCTCCAGGTTCTCCATTTTCCTGTATCGTGAGAATGCTCCCAAAAGTCCTTTACCTTTACTAATCCTTGATTGTCTATCTCATGCTTGAGGCACAAAAATTCCTCTTTCAATAGTGTTGGTTCATGTTGCCATTTGTCCTCCTAGAATAGTGCAATATCTACCCGTCTGATTTCCCATAAACTGTTTTTTTGAACCACCCTTCTGTTCTCCCAGGCCTTGTTCCATATGGGAGAGCCCTTCATATTTCTAGACATTCTTATGATATCAAAAGAATGCCAGGAGCTGGCATATTTTTCTTTCCAGATGCTTGCCCATTGAGCCTTTGGATCCTTAACCCACCTCCACCAAAGTTTGGCCCCTAGAGCGTTACTGAGAATCTCTAGGTTATCCAATCCTAGGCCTCCTTGGTCCTTGGGTTTACAGATCTTCTCCCATGAGACTAAAGCCCATTTTCCCCTTGTTTCCTCCTTGCCCCAAAGAAAATCTCTTTGGATATTTCTAAATTGCTGTAAGACTTCTTTTGGAGCTCAGAGAGCTAATAACATAAAGACTGGGATATCTTGGAGCATCGCCTTTGTAAGAACCAGTCTACCAGCTAGATTTAAAGACCTGAAGGTCCATTTCCTGACCTTATCTTGCATCTTGATGATTAACGGTTCCCAAATGCTCTTGTGCAAAGGTTTAGCTATTAGAGGAACTCCCAAGTACTTAGAGGGGAGGGATTCTCTTTGAAAGCCAAGAATTCTAGAGACATTTCTCTGAATGGCTATATGGGTGTTAAAGAAAAATATTTTTGATTTGGAAAGATTGACTTCCATACCTATTTCCATAGTAAAGTCATTCAAAATTTGTTTGTATGCTAGCACCTCCTTGACTGTGGGAATTCCCTGTAACATGGTATCATCTACAAATTGTTGATGAGTCAGAACTTGACCATTCTCCGATAGTTGGAGTCCTTGAATTTTTCCCGATACTCTAGCATGCTTAATGGACCAACCCAGTCCTTCCATCATGAGGATGAAGAGAAAAGGAGAGAGCGGATCTCCCTGTCTGAGGCCTCTAGAAGGAAGAAAAATTTCAGAGGGAGAGCCATTAACTAGAATTGAAAAGCTGGAGGAAGTCACTAGGGCCATTACCCATCTAACCCAATTATGATCAAATCCAAACGCAGTAAGCACTTTCTTGATATAAGTCTAGTTCACTTTATCATATGCTTTGGCAATGTCCAATTGCGTGATCATGCCCACTTTTTTTCACTAGTTAACGAGTGAACCACCTCGTGAGCTTGAATGATGTTATCTAGTATTTCTCTACCTTCCACATAACCGGATTTCCCCCGAAATCAGTGCTAGCAGAAAATGTTTGAGTCTGTTGGCCACGACCTTTGAAATTATCTTTTAAACTACATTGCATAAAGCAATGGGCCTATACCTCTCCAACATTTGAGCATTATCCTGTTGTGGAATCAGGGAGATGAAGGAGGTATTGAGTGCCTTCAAAATAGTTCTATTCAGCTTGGAATCTTCCACTACCCTTAAAATATCATTTTTGACAATATTCTAGCAAGCTTTGAAGAAATACACATTGAATCCATCCGGACCTGTAGCCTTTCCATTTTTCATTTCCTTGAGGATTTCACTGACCTCCTTTTCAGTTATAGGTATGTTAATATTATAGTTATCCTCTCTGGATACCAACTTAGGGATATGTTTGGTAAAGTCCTTGATGAAAGGATCCCTTACTAAAATGTTTTCCTGGGCTATACCTCAGAAGTGCTTAACTAACACTGCTTCTATCTCCTCATGGGATTGATGTATCTGCCCATCCTCATCCTTGATTGAAGAGATCCTGTTGTGAGTCCTATTCGCAATAGTGGATCTATGGAAAAATTTTGTGTTACGCTCTCCTTCTTTTAGGCATTGAACTCTCGATTTTTGTCTCCAAAAAATTTCCTCTTTTTTACACAAATTTTCCCATTCTTGATGATGCTTCTCAACTTGACCATTTTTGTTCTTATCAAAGCCTTCCTTGATCAAATCTTGGTTGAGCTCCTGAATTTTATTTTCCACAACTATCTTTCTTGCAAAAATATTACCAAATTCGTTCTTGTTCCAAGCTTTTAGCCTCAGCTTGATGTGCTTTAATCTTTTGTGTAGCAGGAACATTGTTGATCCCTGAATCTGCAAATCCTCTGCCCACCATTTTTCAATGTTGCTGATGAATTCTGGGTGTGAAAGCCAAATATTTTCAAATCTGAAAGGTATATTTCTTGGGGTACCTATGCCCTTGACCCCCATTTCTACTGGTCAGTGATCTGAGCCTCCAAAAGGAAGAATTCCTACTATTATTTCCTTATCTATAAGCATGAGATCCTCAAAGATAATGAATCTATCTAACTTGGAGGCTACCTAGTAATCCCTCCTCTTTTATTGCTCCATGTGAAGAGGCCATTGCTTGTCTCAATGTCAACCAGCTTCATGTTTTCTGAAAATATTTGGAAGGCTAATGAGTGTTTATTTAGAGCTCTTGTACCCCCTTTTTTCTCCGAGAGAGATCTAATCATATTGAAGTCCCCTCCCATGACCCAAGGTATTCCTGCATGTCTGACCTGGAGATCCACCAAGGATCTTAGAAACCTGAGTTTGTCATCTAACCTTTGAGGGCCATAAATATTCGTGGTTAAATAAGTGTCCTTGTCTCCTACAGGCTATATAACCACTGATAAATAATTCCTCGATGCCTCCGCATCAATTATTCCAATTTTTTTGGGATTCCAGAGAGTGAGGATACCCCCTGCAGTATTTTCTGCTTTAACTTCTAAAAACTCAAATCTATTGAGCCATTTACTATGGATTTTCCTTAACTTTTGAATGGAATATTTCGTTTCTTGGACGAAAATTATATCTGGAGCTGCCTGTTTCATTCTATTATTCAGCATTCTCTGTTTTCTCTTGCTGCCTAGACCTCTAATATTCCAAGTTGTGAATTTCATAATTAAAGATTGGTAAAGGAGTAACTGGTTAGATCTTTCATCTTACCTGAGTCTATCATAAGCTTTCCACATTCCATCAGTAGCTCGTTCTGCTTTTTCCTGCCTCTTTTTTTCCTGGATTTCTCGGTGCTAACCTCAGAGTCGTTTTTACTGTTTTCACACCTTCATTCCTTTGTCTTTCAATGTTTTTTACTCCCTCAAAACCCTTTTCCTGAGTTTTCCATAAGAATAACTACCGTAGGCGATTAAACTCTTAGTGTGGTAGTAATTCTACCCTGCTAGTTGTTCCCTGAATCAAGAACCCTTCTAGATCTAGGTTTTCTCTGTCAAAAGTCTCCTGTAGCTCATTGTCCTCCATTTCCATCTCACTCTAGGTCATTTCCTGATCCATTTCCAGTTCTGTATCACTCATCATGATCCCTTTCTGTTTTTCATTTTCCTGTGTCTGATCACGATCTTCTTCTTTCTCCTTCTTCTCATAACCTTCATTCATTGCTTAATCTTCTACTGCTATTTCTTCATCCTCTCCAAGAACTTGGAACTGGTTTTGACTAACCTTTTTTCCTTCATTTTGGTGGTTCTTTGGCCCATTTTTGCCACTTTTTCCTTTATGTACTACTTTGTGAAATCTATCAGTGTCATTCATTGTGTTAGTTTTGCTTTTGTTCTTTGCTTTACTGAGAGGGCAGTCTCTTAGAAGGTGCCTATGTTCGTAGCATCTACAACATCTAAATGGAATATGCTCGTAGTCTACTATCTGCACCCATTCCTCATCAAAAACCTCCAAGATGACCTCATCCGGAAGAGCTCCAGATAGATCCATCTCCACACATATCCTTGCAAAGGAGGTGTATTTCCTCTACTTGTGGCTTCAGAAGCCTTGACAAACCTTCCTAATTTATTGCCTATGGAAGCTAACGATTCTGTTTGCCAATAATCAAGTGGTAGAGAATATAGTCTTACCCAAACTAGGACTGAGGTAAAAGTTTCTCTCTCCGGTACAAAGTTCATCATCCATAGCCACATATAGAGCCCTGTTGCTGCATAGAAGTAGGGCCTACCTTCAAACACTCTGTATTTATCTTCAATGTTAGTGAACACCACAGTGAAGAATCCCTTGGACCCCAGATGAAGATCAATGCCCCCTTTGGGTTTCTAGTGGTATCTGATCCAAGTTTGTAAATCTTTTTCAGTGGGCCATAATCCCATGAATTTGCATATGATTGCATAAGTCCGCATGTGATCACTGTGCTCCTGCAGTGTTGAATCATTCAAAAGTACTCTAGGAGTGATTTAAGCTTTGGGTTTACATGGTTCCTTCTGATTTTTGTCTTTAATTCCCTGTTTTTTGTCATTTTCCTCCTTGTCTTTTGTGCTATCATTCTCCTTTGATTTGGTACCTTATGTTTCCTCTTCCCTGTTTCTTCTTCCTTCCTCAGCACTACCTCTGCCCTTTTCCAGAGGTTTCATGCCCTTATTGGCCACAGCCTCCTTGTAGGAGGGAGTGGAGCTCCCTCCTTTGCACCCATCCATGGAGAAAAACCTCTCTAGCAAACTCAAACCCTAGTCGCTTTCACTTCACTCCCGCCATCCTGGGTTATCCTCAACTTTCGTTTCATTGTTCTCACACTTGCAATGTTGGAAATTTAATTATTACATATTTGTATTTATATTTATCTTCACCCACTCCATGCAAACAATATTAAGAATTTGTATATTGAAAAATATGCTATACAATATTGCGTTAGGAATTTAATTCTTAAATAACTATTTTCAACTAAACATAGAATATTTTAATGAAATAACTCTTTACTATTAATTTTATAAAAATTAATTTTTCTACCTATTAACTAATTTATCAACAGTTAGTATTTATTTCTTATTATTTATTCTTTCTTATCAATTGATTTCTCACCCAATTTTGAGGATGAACTATATTAGTTCTCACCTAATTTCGAGGATAAACCACATTAATTGGTTCGAAATATTGACCAAATATTAACAATGTGATTAATCCAAAAAAACTTCTTCTACATTATGAATCACAAAAATCTCAAATCTAACACATTTACTTATATCATAATTATACCAATTTAATATTATTTTAATATTAAAATATACCTATTAATTTTTTTTTATAATTACACATATCCTTATTTCTTTACATATGCCATCTACCATCTAATTTCTTGGACCATGAATTCATTTATACACATCAATATTGTAAGAATATCCCAAGTAGACTAAATTTAACTTTATTGCAAATTCTAAAATATTTTGAGAATAGATGATGAAATTAAAAATTGCACTCCAATACTCCTATGTACCCTCGAAATAAAAATAATACTTTATGTATTTATATTTATCTTCACCCGAGCCGTACAAACAATATTAAAAATTTATATGTACCCTGTAAATAAAAAGAATATGTATTTATAATTATCTTCATCCGAGCCATACAAACAATTTTAACAATTTATATATACCCGTCTAAATAAAAAGAATATTGTATGTATTTATATTTATCTTCACCCGAGCCATACAAAAAAATATTAACAATTATAGATTGAAAAATATGTTATAAACCTCGAGGTTAATTGCTTTTCAACTTTCGTTTCATTGTTCTCACACTTGCGAAGTTAGAAATTTAATTATTACATATTTGTATTTATATTTGCCTTCACCCACTCCATGCAAACAATATTAAGAATTTGTATATTGAGAAATATGCTATACAACATTGTGTTAGGAATTTAATTCTTAAAATCTATGATAAATATTTAAGATCTAAGAAATTTGAATACTTATAAAAATAGAAAGAGTTGTTAGATTTTGAAGGATTAAATGTTGAAGGATGAAATTAAATGTTATAAAATTTTATATATATGTTTGAGTTAATTTAAGATAATGAATTTTAAAAGTTTTGAGTTCGCGGAAAACAATGAATTTTGGAGTTATTCACTTCCATATTTATTTAGGCTTTAATTAAGGGGATATCTAAATTAACTTGTGTTTTGAATATTTTTGCACTTCCAAAAGTACTGGTTGTTGAAGGTTCTTTCACTGCTATTGGCAATCTTCAATGGATCTTGGTGCAATTTTCCATCATCTCAATCCTCTATTGCATGAGTATTTCCTTGAGCAACAACTTGGTAGGATTTCTTACTTCATCATATCTCTTTTCTTTTTCTATGGGAGGCCACTTGGATTGACAAGAGTGATCATTCCCATGAGAATGTAGCTCAAGACAAAAATATTTGTACCCTAACCTCATCGAGGACATGCACCAAGAAATGACAAACAACATATTTTGATAATATCACTGATATATGTTGTACAAGGAACAAAGGGAAAATTTGGAAAGGAAACGAAACACACTCATAGATAAATATAGAAGAGAGCACAGTAATGTAGTGAAAACCAAACTTTTATTAATAAATAAAATAAAATAATATTGTAGAGGATAAACTAGATAGAATGTTGGTATTTGTCTCCATGGAGAGATGACAGTTACACGCAATAACAAAACACTTTCACAAGAGCATGAAAGAATGTCATTTTAACATAAAGGAAGAACCCTAGAGTTCTAAAATTTTAACCCTATAACCTGAAGTGGAGTTATAAATTTTGCATACATTCTTTGTTTAAGACACAGAGCCCTTGATTGGAAAGAACTATCCAAGCGTGACAACGTTTGGATGGGTCTAGGACATGCCATGGAACCCTTAGCCCCTTGAATGTCAAAGAAACATCATTTAGGGCCTCAAAATGACCCTAGAAGTTTCAGCCCAAAAAACCATAAAAAATTGCCTAGAAGATACAAAATTGTTGGATTAGTGAAATAGATGGTGGTCACCAATATCCATTTAGATCACTTGTGGAAAATTATTCATTGAAGAGAATTATGAAACTGAGGATGGATAATGGTGGATAATTTTATGGGAATGAATTCAATGAATCTGTAAGAAGCGTAATATAGCAAGGTAGGACAATTTGTTGAAATGATGAATAAAATATTAATAGAAAAAGAAAGAAGCATGCTCAATGGTGTTGCATTAGGACAAGGACTCTAGGAACAGGTAATGGATACTACCTGTTACTTGGTAAATAGATCACCCTCATTATTGTTGGATGATAAGACTTCACATTAGATATGGCATAGTAAGAAACCATCTCTTAAACATATCAAAATATTTACATGTAATTCTTATGTACAGATTCCAAAGGAAAGTAGGAGCAAGTTGGATAATAAAGTTGATAAGTGTATCTTTATTTTATCTAAATATTGTTTGAAAGGATATAAGTTTTGGAACCCATAAATTAGGAAGGTTATGTATAGTCAAGACGTTGTATTTAGAGAAATCAGATATGTTCTCAAATAGGAAGTCCCACCAAGGAAGAAAGAACCAAAGAATGTAGATTTTGATCTGAAGGATGGTGGATCAAGGTTTATAGAAGAATATGAATTATAAGGAGAAGAGCCACATAATTTGGTATTGAGCAAATTAGTTTAGGAAATAATTAAACTATAAAGGTAAACTCCACTTGATTTCCTTTCAAATTTTTGTTTGTTTAGCACTAATGATGACTCTAGAACTATTAGAGAGGAAGCAGACTCACACGATGGAAAACCAATAATACCTCTGTTGAGGAATAATTTATCTTGTATTTGGGACAACTTGATGAAAACATTGGGATTCTATGTTGGCCAATAAGATAAGGATCAATATGATAAATCTATTCTCCCTCAAGTATTAGTAGAAGAATACTTGATTTTTCTCTATTATCAATACCATGATAAGTTAGTTGTAGGAAAATTTAATCCATGTGGAATGGAATATATATTGTTAAACATCTGTCGCAAAAAGGGGTATACAAGATAGTGGATTATTTTGGGAAATCCATTGTTGAAGTCTTGTAATGGGATCTATGTTAAAAAGCATTATGTTTAATTCACAAAGATATGTGGTTCTTTGTGCATATTGTATTATGGTGTGGTATGGTGTGTTCACTTTTATTTGTATGCATAGATTGCATAGATTATTTTCTTATCGTATCTAATATTTCATTGAAAAACTTTAGCATACATAGTGTTTTGCATAGGCTTCATGGATGGAGTCAACCATAGTACCTTGAATATTTCTTTCACCATTTGGGTTATATTCTAACCCACTAAAAATTTTGTGAGTTATGGGGTAATAATCCTTGACCCGCAAACAACAAGTAATAGTGTAATACAGTGTAGTCATGAATATCTTAATAAAGGCTATTTTCCTTTTAATATTCCATTTTGTTGTTATGATAGAATAAAAAATTTTGGTATCACAAATGAACCATGTCTCTCTCATGAGAAATCTTATGTTACTACATCGTTAGTTGAAAGTACATCTCCTTAAACAATCATTTGATTACATTATCTATCAACAGATACCAAGGGGGTATTGTATGTTATCTAATTCCTAAGCCAACTATGTTTTAAGTTAGCATTTATCTCATTAAATCAATATCATTAAAAATGCATGCATGTACATCAATAAACACATGGGTCAATAATAAAATCATTTGTAACCATAAGTAGCCACAAAACTATCTATCCATATATATATATATATATATATATATATATATATATAGAGAGAGAGAGAGAGAGAGAGAGAGAGAGAGAGAGAGAGAGAGAGAGAGAGAGAGAGAGAGAGAGAGATGCTACACAATTTACCAAAATTAGTCCATTGCCAAGACTAGGCACTTAGGCCCAAGTTTCCATCCCATACACAAGATGGAGATACTATATCTCCCATTAGGAATACAAGAGAAACTTCTAGGAGGGGATAGAATGGGCATTAGTCTTCATGCTAATAATAACATACAAAAAATCAAACTACATGTCTTAAGAGGCAACCAAGACTGCTAGGTACATCGATTATGTATCATCGTAGGCATCAATGAACCTTGTCCATCCACTATTGGGGTTACACTATGGTGATACCTTCTAACTTTCTCATCACCTCCCATAGTTCATTTTTATTTTCACCCTTCGTATCCTCCTCCAGGTCTATCTGAATGGGTGCAATGTGACAATGAAATAATGATTATCGAGGCAATCTCATACTAGACACATATATGAAATATTTAAACATTGGAAAAAATACATAATCCAAAATAAATTACATATGCAAAAGACACCAAAAAGCTATAAAATTTAAAAATATCCAAAAACATTTGCTTACTAAAGTCACCCCACTACTCATGATGTGGACGTGCTAGTTCTTGGTTGTACTGGAAGTTAATTGCAAAATATGCATGATTTTAAATCATAACATATTGGTCCTTCAACCAATCAAAGGAGTCCTAATTAAAATAATGGAATATTTCTCCAACACTTAAATAAGCCATCAAGTTGGTCTGTCGGGTCATGCATGGATTAGATGGGCCATTGAATAATGTCGATAGTCATAGCATCATAACTAGTACTCACTTGAAAAATAAATATACTAGTATACTCTTGTAGTTGAATTGATTTTATTTCCCTCTGCAATGTTTTGTTAGATGGAATTTAAAGTTTTTCAAATGAATGACACTCTAATTGAAAATGGATTATTTTAGATACTGCACTACTATATCTACTTGAACCTTAGATTCTTGGTGGGGGCCTATAGATCCTAGTACTTGGGTGGTGGAAAAAATGATGGTATGGAGAGTCACATCTATCACCTTCTTTATTTGGAGCTCTCTAACTCTTTTTTGAGCTTGTTGTTGACAATACTATACAATCTATTTATCTTTAATCTCCTCTAACCATCCTTGGCCACCTTATACTACTATCAAGGCCTCTTTCCTTGATAGTCTAGTAAAGAAATAAATATCCTCAATATTGAGTGTCAATGTTTAATTTTACATGGTGAACTATTGTTTATCAGGATCCCACATCTTAATTAGCCTATGCAGTAAGGGCACTTTTCCATTCATGTTTTGTGTGTGGAGAAAATGAGAAGTCCACAATCTCATTGCACACCTAGTGTTGGTTTATGTCAAAGAGAGACTAGGTCATCCACTTCATGTTCCTTCTCCTTCCACTTGATTGTTTTTGTTGGTACTTCTACAAAAATAATGATAAAAATTATTACTTTTGTCCATTAAAATAAAACTTCAAAAAATATGAAACAATTACATGAGATCTAAGGGCTATGATAAAATATCTCTGGGTCTACCTTATAGAGTGATCATCACTTTTCAATTTAAAATAGAGCAATGAACAACTCCTTAATCAACCTATATAATCAACACAAGATTATTCAAGCTCTCAAAGGAAATTGATGTCCCCTCGAGATATAGCTATGGGTAGAACTAAAATAAAATACATGAAAATAAAGAGGAAGTGTAGTTCTATTACCTAGAATAGATGGTGTTACAAATGATGTTCTATATTTCCTAAGATTTATAGTTGAAAAAGATATGTAGGGTGTTTGACTACAACAAGGTTAGAACTCCAAAATCCAATGTGAAAATGAACTAGTTTTACCCCAGAATGGATTCTTACGATGGGAAGTCATTAGAGAAGTCACGTTCACACTTGGGTTTAGTATGTATCACTTTCCAATTCATTCTTAATCCTTTTTTATCCCGTTTTTATGAGTTTCATGTGTACTAACATCAAATTGGAAATCTAAATTGATTTTTCCATAGGGATATGTTTCAAAATCACTAGTTATTGGTGGCATACACTAAAATCAACTGCATATAGTCAATCTAATGAAACGTATTTCCACTAAAATATTTCCTTGTGATGCAAAGGAATAATAGAAGAAACACAATGAATATAACATATTTCCACTAAAATAGCATATAAAGGATAAGATCAGAAAAGGATCAATATGGCTTCAAAGAGGCAAGGTAGGGTTAAGTAAAAAATAGTTGTAAATGATTGAATATGCACATGAAAATAAATACCAACATGTTGGCCCTAATTTTAATGTTAACATATGCATTTAATGCTATATTGCTCCTTTTATTATGTAATTAAATGTAATCCCTTCAAATAGGGTAATAATATATGGACATGAAATATCTATAAGATGTAGACTTTAAGCTAATCCTAACCATATTTACCATAAAATTAAAGAAGAAAGATCAATTATAAAAATAAACACCTATTAGACTAGTGCCTTTATGTTGTTGGGCAATGGAGTCAATTAGGGAAACTTTAATGATTGAGGGCCAAGGATGACGATCTAGATGGATATAGGTGGCCATCCAACTCTTCCACTCGCTTAATGGTTATATATAGTTTTGGTAATTTTTCTATGGTTCTTTAGGTATGAGAATTTCAAGGCCATTGTGAGGACCCAAATAATGTTTTTTGGTGATTTTGGCGATGAGGGGTTGCATGGCATGCCTTGGTCCTCGCCAAAATTTATAATCTTTTGATATTCTTTCCAACTAGATATGATGTGCCCCATATGGATATTTTATGAAAAATTTATGCCTTTGAGAAGTTGATATACCAACTAACCATGTTGGGGCCCAAAACCCTTTTGGAACTTCATCTTCTAGGGTTATGGTTTTATAGGCCCGAGTTCTTTCTTTATTTTGAAAAGCCATTATTTTTCGAATGCATGTAACCACCATCTATGTCCCTCCAGAGATAAATACCACCATTCTAACCAATTTTTGTTCTACAATATTATGTTATTTTACTTATCAATAGAATCTGGTCTCTCACTATATTATTGTTCTCTCTACTATGCTTCTCTCTATGTGTTTAATTTCCTTTCCTTCTTTCATTTCATTCCTTGTAAAACACATATTAGTGTTATTAGAAAAATCTACTCGTTGTTGTTTCTTAGTGCATGTCCCAAATGAGGACATGGTACAGAGGGTTGGGTCTCAAGATACTTTTTTTCTTCTAGAAAGTCCTCTCTTATCATTAATGGTTGGTGAAAGCACTAATTGAAGCTTATAGAAACACCTTATTATTTATGCAATCTATTTAGACTTAATGGGTCTTTGGCCACATATCTCACATTGTATGCAATTTAAGAATGTCATGTATGGAAAAGGGAAAACAATTAATGATAGTGTTAATCAATTAATAATTGATAGAGAACTTAAATATATTTATTTGATAGTTGTTTCTATAGATGGAGCTTCAACAATGATTGGACATGAAAATGGCTTTTTTCATTTTTTAAAAACAACATTCCAAATCTTATTACAATTCATTTTGTAGCTAAGCGTAAGTCTCTATTAACAATAGATGCTTCTAAGAAAGTACCTGAACTATTATATGTTGAAAAAAAAAAACACGAACAAAGTGTATTCATGGGTTGAAAACTCACCAAATAGAAGTAATGGAATTAATGATTTTCTAAAAGTCATGAAAATTGATGTTCTTGGTGTTTTACAAATAGATCAAGTGAGATGGTTATATAGGGGAGAAGTTAATATAAGGCTTGTAACCCTTATGCCAACCGTTTTAACTTTTCCAAAAAACTTAAGGAATCATAGTACGATAAGATACGAAGTTACTCCATTCAGTTTTGTTTTTATAGGTTGGATCTAGGTGTATTGAACCAATTTAAAACTAATTTTCAAAAATCTAAGACAAATATTGGATTAGCTCTTGAAGTAACTATAAGTACATTTTCTACATGGTTTTTTAGAAAAGAAACATTTGCAAAGTGCACAAAGTATATTTCAAAAATTTTAAGTGGTTCTTAATATGAATATATTGAAATTAAAAATTAAAGGGTAGTTATAGTTAAAAATGAGTTATAATACATATGTATCATAGCTATAAATATTGACTATATCAATGAAAGGAAATAAACTATGAAACCTCATATTTGAGTTGTAGAAGAGAGTTGTCAACAACTCAAATAAGTTAATATTAAGTATCTCATAGACTCTTTGAATAAAATATTTCCACATGTTCATCATTTAAATGCAAAAAAATTGTTCATTCCTTGCAATTGTTGAGAAGAGTGTCATATTCATGAGAAAATTTCAAAGATTGAGCTTTTAAAAATTTAAAACTTTTTCAATATTTTCGACCAACCATATCAAAGGATAATGGATTTGTACCTTTATTTAATGAAAAAGAATGTAAAAGAGGATACACCCAGGATAATGGATTTGTACCTTTATTTAATGAAAAAGAATGTAAAAGAGGATACACCCTTTTAACGATTCATTAAATTTGGCTTGCGAGAGGTTCTCCATAAAAAAAGCATGGAAGTTGTTTCATGACATAAAATAATGGCACAAAACTTATCTTGATATGATGAAATTATGGCAAGCTATAAATAATATTCTTGTAAGTATAGTGGATTATGAAATGGGATTTTTTAAACAACACGTAATCAAGGACATTAGAAAATCAAGGTTGGGATTGAATACACTAGAAGGATTAATGAGAATATCTTTAAATAGACTTAGATTATCTAATATTGATTGGAATGTAATATACGGGATATGGAGAAATACAATGTAAAGAAGAGTTATTGAGTTTTGAGACTTAATAAGTTACTCTTCTTAATCTTTTGATATGACTTGTGTTTCTCTTGCAAAATAATTATAAATGTGTATGGAACCTTCTTAGACATGTCAAGTGGTGGATTGAAGCCAAAATAACTTTAGTATGTTGAGTTTTGACTTAAGAAGAAGTTAAATCTCATATTTTCAAATCAGATCATATATGTGTTTTAGGGACTTGTGCATCAAGATGTACATAAGGTTTTTGTAAGATCATTGAAAATGTTTACTTTCCAATGAAATATAATTTCAAAATGAATATGAAGACTCTCCTTATAAAAAGGTTGATCAAAATGAGGCAACATTATTTAAATAGTCAATACTTTCATTATCTTTTTCACTATAAACTTTAACATTTGAAAGTACAAAGTTTAAACTATCACATAAATTAAATATAAACAATGTGTATGCTCATTAAACATGTTGCTTCACACAGGTTAGATTGGGAGCATAATGGGATGGAAACTTCGTTGGAGATTTTTCTAAAGCTGTAGAAAAATGTCCAATTTTCATTCCACTCTGCCATTCGACTATGCTCTAATGTGTATGCTGCCATATTAGATATAGGACATATAAATACTTAGTAAATTGTAATTAACCATATACTCATATTTCATATATTTTTTCTAATTAAATTTTTCTTCTTACACAGATAATTTTTTAAGTTTTATCTTTAAGTGAAAACATTTGTCACTAGTCATGGAAGTTGAAACATTGGTGGCCATTTTATGAGAAAATAAATGAGTAAGAACCGTAAATAAAAAATAAATATCTTGATGATTTAAAAATGATTTTTTCAAAGGAGTCGTATTTATAATTTTTTTTTTTTTTTCTCATGTAATTTAATTGTTGTTTGGTGTTATTCTCATAATTCATTTCAAACTTTTGTAAGAAGAATTGGCTGTTATTCATTCATGTTGTTTGAGATTATTAGTGCATTTGGAGTTTAGCAATTTTGAATTTTGAATTTTGAATTTTTAAAATCATATTCTTAAAATATAACCACATTTATTTTCATAAAATGTCTAATCTTATTTATATTTAATTTACATTTTTTTATTATATTTTTAAAATTTTATTAAAGAAATGCATATAACAACGCATATAATTTGATAATAATAAATTTATTTAAAACATAAAATGATAAGCATGAAAACACAAACACCGTTTCTTAAAATTTTGATTTTATAATGAACATATATTTGATATTCCAACCCTCGAAAGTGATAATTTTGCTATGAGTAAGTTCCCGGGAAGGTTTTCAAACGACGATTTCGTGGAAGAAGCAACATGTACAGGAAAAAACGTAGCAATAGCATGTTTGAGGAGTTCACTGGCTTCATCTTCGCTAGGATGTGTGCTCAGACATTGTACGCTAAGTTCAAGGTTACTTAGTAGCATGTTTGAGTTGGAGTTCACTGGCTTTATCTTCGCTAGGATGTGTGCTCAGACATTGTAACCTAAGTTCAAGAATACTTAGCTTAATTTGGTGGGAGTTATTTTTAAGTGAGAATTTGTTAGAGTTATTGATGGATTTTTGGTAGGAATTTGGTGGAAAACTTTGTGGTGAAATTTTTGTCATAATTTCTTGGAAAATTTTGCGATAAAAATTTGATTTGTTTTGTTTTGTTTTTTGATTGCATAAATAGATTCAGTGTAGTGAAAAACTCCTGGAGCATTTTTATTGTGCATCTTTCACTTATCAAATTTGTGATTTCATTAAATCCCCACCGGATTCTAAGCAAATTAGATCAAAAAATAAACTAGAAAACTTTTCAAAATGTCTCACTTAAAAACAACTAGCCCAATTAATACCTAACTAAAAATCTGAAAAAAAAACTCTAAAAATTCACACTTCAAAACAACTATAGATTAATAGCCTGAGCAGGGACTGGTATTTCACAAGAGAAACTAGCATATTTATGAATAAATAAAAGTTGATATGAACTTTAAACTTGAAGCCCTAAACTAATTATCAATACTAGGGAATATGTATTTGATGTCATGGAATTTTGGATTTAAACGATAGAATATAAGGGGCAACCCTTATCCCGATTGCAGATTTGTTGAACTTGTTGACATGGTTGTTTGGTCCCACCATCCAGGCCTAGAATTTCAAATCCCTTTCACCCGTCAAACAAACATTTCATGATGTTTTTGAATTTTCTATGCACTTCATTTTACGTTCTAAGTAAATTTGGAAATGTCAACCTCCCTAATTAGACAACCACTTTCCAAATTGTTTCATAGAGTGTAGAATGCCAACTAAAAACTGTAGCCTCTACCAACTAAAAACTACAACCTCTCCTCACAAATGTTGAGCGCATTGAATATTTTCCCTACACACATTGCTAATTGAGAAATTAAATAAATGGATACAAAGGAGTTATCAATTTCTATTGCTTTGAAACCATAGTATAAGTCTATTCGAGTTTTAGGGTAAGGAAAGCCTTCTTCGACATGGAAACCGTTGGAACTTGGCCTAATGATTACATTTCAGTTCTGAAATATCATCAACCTAAAGTTTTACAAGTCCAGAATAAAAGCTAATGCCTTTGACCTTTAACTTGGCCTAATGACTACATTTCAGTTCTGAAATATCATCAACCTAAAGTTTTACAAGTCCAGAATAAAAGCTAATGCCTTTGACCTTTAACCAGTTAACACTAGACAGTTATGCTGAAAATTTTCTCTGCAGTCCAACATGAAAGAACAATGAATCATTTATGTGGAACTGTGAAACAATAATAAAAAGTATATCTAATGATAATCAAACATGTATCTAACTGCGTATTCATGTTATATCCAAAATAATGGCCGAGACTTTCCAAGAGTAGATCCCTTTCAGTTATCCCTAAAATGCTTTCACTACTTTATGTAAATAGAGGCTGAGAAATAATAAAGAGAGAAATCAAACATTCAGTCTAGGGAAATACACATTAATAGTCTAGCGAATAAAAGGGAAGTAAAATATTCCAAAGAATTATGCAGGAGAGAAATCTAATAGTTAAGGAAAATACTCATCGAGTCAGATTGGTGAATTTGTATAACTTCCCTAATGGTGAATTCGTATAACTTCCCTATTGGGGAGACAATTATAAGTCCCACTTTAGCATCCCAAAGCACCGAGAGCTCATAAGCTTTCTTCAGTAGGCCATGCCTACACAAGGAGGCAAAGCACTAAGAGCTCACTGTTAGATCAGAGCATACATAACACACAGGGGATTTATACTCAGAGACTTAGATGGAAATAGCAGAGAATAATTCACAGATACAGACAAATGGAGAAACAACAGGGTTACTTAGTCAGAAACAACGAAATAGAGAAAACAATCACTAGAGAACAAAAATCACTTTGCATTACATAACAGGCTTGGGCCTTGGCTTGCTTTCCTTGGCCAGAGAAATTACAAATTTATAGAGGCAGAAGAAGGATCTAGAATCCTATGTGTGATTCAGATGGAGATCTAGAATGATCTAGAAACCACTAGCGGTGTAGGAGGATCTAGAATCCTGCATGTGATTCTAGAAACTAATGGCGGTGTAGAAATCCTGGAGATCTCGAACGATCTGATCTATAATCCTCCATGAATTCGGCTTCACACTTAACATTCTACCACTTGAAGCCAAATAAGAGTCATCAAGTCACACCGAGTCCTACCATGCCTCTACATAACTCATGTTTATTTTGTGCTAGAATCTTAGTGAGCATATCAGCAGCGTTCCTATCTGTATGGATCTTTTCCAAGGATAATTGTTCTTCCTCCAACACATGCCAGATCCAATGGTACCTGAAGTCAATGTGCTTAGTTTTTGAATGAAATGTTGGGTTTTTCGCCAAGTGAATGGCACTCTGACTATCACAATATAACACATACTTGTCTTGCTTTATTCCTATTTCTCCTAGGAATCGCTGCATCCACAACATCTCTTTACAAGCTTCTGTTGCATCTATGTACTCTGCTTCTGTTGTAGAGAGGGCTACTATTCTTTGTAGCCTTGACACCCAAGATACTTCTACCCCTGCAAATGTATAAAAATAACCTGTAGTGGACTTTCTGGTATCCATATATCCAGCCATATCTGCATCTGTAAATCCTTCAAGCACAGTTTCATCATGACCGAAACATAAAAAATAATGACTAGTACCCTTGAGATACCTTAAAATCCATTTTACTGCTTGCCAATGTTGTTTGCCTGGATTGGTAAGGAACCTACTCACTACTCCCACTGAATATGCAATGTCTACTCATGTGCATACCATGGCATACATTAAGCTGCCAACTGCTGAAGAATAAGGAATTATGCTCATCTCTTCTTTCTCTTTGTCATTACTAGGACATAATTCAGTACTCAGCTTGAAGTGGGCTGCAAGTGGTGTACCAACTGGCTTGGCATCCTTCACATTAAACCTGTCAAGCACCTTCTTGATATATTTTTCTTGTGACATCCACAACCATTTTTTTTCCTGTCATGCATAATCCGCATGCCCAATATCTGTTGTGCTAGTCCCCAATCCTTCATTGCAAATTTGCTACCCAAATCTTTCTTCAACCAATTGATCTTATTCTTATCATGCCCAACAATCAACATGTCATACATATAACAATTATATGATATAATTTCCTTGATCATACCTCTTGATGTAGACATAATGGTCAGCTTCTAACCTCTGAAAACCACGTTCCAACATGAATGAATCAAATTTCTTTTACCATTGTCGAGGTGCCTGTTTCAACCCATAGAGACTCTTCTTCAACCTACAAACAAGGCCTTCTTTGTCTTTCTCTATGAAGCCTTCTGGCTGCTCCATATAAATTTCTTCCTCCAATCCACCATGAAGGAAAGAGGTTTTTACATCTAACTGTTCACATTCTAGGTCTAAAGCAGCAACTAGACCAAGAATGACTCTAACGGATGACATTTTAACAACAGGTGAGAAAATTTCAATGAAGTCAATACCTTCTTTTTGGGCAAAACCTTTCACCATCAGTATTGCTTTATACCTCTCCTTCTTTTCATCACCTTCATGATTAATCCTGTACACCCATTTGTTTTGTAGAGCCTTTCTACCTTTTGGGAGGTTTACCAACTCCCAAGTTTTATTTTCCTGCAAAGATTTCATTTATTCTTCCATTTCTTTCTTCCATTCTTTACTGTGCTCGACTTTACAAGCTTCTTGAAAACAATTAGGTTCACCTTCATTAGTCAACAAAATATAGTTTGAAGGAGGATACCTTTGTGAAGGCTTATGAGGCCTAGAATATCTGTGAACCAACTGTGGTGGTGCATTATCAGGTTGAATCTCCAGGTTCCTGCAAGATTCCTTCTTCTTGTTGTTCATTATTTTCCACTTGTTGTTCTTCATGCTCCTAAATTTGCTATTGATTTTCTTGTATTGGTGCTATGTTTTCCTGTTGCTCTTTAAACCTGTCAATAACCTTCTTGACCTCCAACTCACTTAAGATCCTCTTGAACATTTCTGACTCATTAAATATAACATCCCTGCTTCTAATAATTTTATGTTTGATTGGATCGCATAGATGATAACCAAGACCTTCATCCACATATCCCAAAAAAATGCATTTCATAGATTTATTATCTAGCTTAGTTCTATTTTCTTTGGGAATATGTACGAATGCTTCACATCCAAAGATTTTCAAGTGGGAATAATTCAAATATTAACCAGTCCAAACTTCTTCAAGGATACCGCCATCCAAGGCTGTAGTTGGAGATCTGTTTATGAGGTAGAAAGCGGTCCTGACTGCTTCAGCCCAAAAATTCTTCTCCAAACCAGAATTGGACAACATACTTTGCACCTTTTCCATAATGGTGCGATTCATCCTTTCTACTACACCATTTTGTTAAGGAGTACCAGGCAGAGTCTTCTCATGCTTTATGCCAAACCTGTTACAATATTCCTTAAATGCATTTGAGTAATATTCTCCACCATTATTTATTCTTAAACACTTCATCATGTTAGTCTCTCTTTCAACAGCAACATGGAATTTTTGAAATATTCCAAACACTTCACTTTTATTTTTCATAGGATATGCCCAAACTTTCCTAGATGCATCATCTATAAATGTTACAAAATATGATGCTCCTCCTAATGATTTGATGTTAACAGGCCCAAACACATCCGAGTGTACCAATTCTAACACATTTTTCTTTCTGTCATGGCCACCTCTAAGGAATGAAACTCTTCTTTGTCTACCATATATACAATGCTCACAAAGATCAAGATTGTAGGATTTCAAACTTGGCAATAATTTTTTATCAACAAGGATTTTTAAACCCTTCTCGCTCATGTGACCTAAACGCTTATGCCACAGATCTGCTGAATTTCCTTCTTTTGTGATAGCAACCAAATCTGATTTTCCTATCAGTGTCTTTAGTGTGTATAATGTTCTTGTCTTGGGTCCTTTGGTCAGGACCAATGCACCTTTGCTAATTTTCGAGCCTCCTTTTCCAAAGCTTGTCGAATAACCTTCATCATCTAGTTGTCCCATAGAGATTAAACTCATGCGCATTTCTGGTACATGCATGAACTATTTCAACAATATATCTAGTTCATCTTTTATCTTGATCTTGACATCTCCCACTCCAACAATACTGCAAAAATGACTATTCCCGAAATGCACTCTACCATAATCACCAGGATTATATGAAACAAAACTATCTTTACATGGGGTTACATGGTGAGATGCCCCAGAGTCAAGGATCCAATCAAAGCTACTGCTAGATGTATGTACACATGCATCCTCTACTAAAACAGTAAACAACACATCACCATTTGTGGCTATAGTAGTAGTCTAACCTTCATTTGTTCTGGATGACTTGTGATTTGTACTAGACGGTCTCTACTCCTTTTGTCGTTTCTTCCAAAATCGACATTCTTTCTTCATGTGCTTGGGTTTTCCATAATGAAAGCAGATGATCATTCCTCTCCTTGATTTTGATCAGCCTCTCGATCTTGATCGCCCTTGCCGGCCTCGATCCATTCTCCTACCACAATCACCTAGAGCTAGAGCCTCTCCTCCCTGGTTTTCCACAATTGACTTGTGTCGAAGCTCCTCATTCATTAAATTGTTGCTGACATCATCGAACTTCAGGGTCCTTGTAGTTGTTGAAGTGCTCATAGCTACAATTAAATTTTCCCAGTTGTCTGGCATAGAACACATTAGCAAAATAGCTCTAATTTCATCATCTACAAAGATTTTAATAGAGGCAAGTTGATTAGTAATAATATGAAATGAATTCAAGTTCTCAGCAACTAAAGCACCCTCCTTCATTTTGAGATTATAAAACTTCTTCATCAAGAACACTTTTTTTGATGTCGTGTTCTTCTCATATAGATCATGGAGCTTCTTCCATAATCCTTCTGCTGTCTTTTCTCCATACACATTGAAATAAACATTCTTTGCTAAATATTGGCGGATTTTTGCAATCGCCTTTCTATCTAGCTTATTCTACTCTTCATTTGTCATCGATGAGGGTTTCTTTGTTGTGCCCTCAATCGGCAAATACTGATCCTTTAAAATCATTATATCCTCCATCTGTGATTTCCATAGGACAAAATTAGCCCTGCTTAACTTCTCCATATCTGTAAGTGTTGTCTCCATTTTCAATAAAATTCACGCCAAACAGCACGTTTCAACTCCAATATCCACTGATCTCCACTTTTCAAACTCCAGCAACATGTTTCATCATAGGTCCACGACCTTGTTTTTCTTGCAGCAACTGTCTTTTAGTTCCAGCGTTCCTCAGCTATTTCCTGGACAAATCCTTCAACAGCTCCAGTGGTAACAACCAACGTTTTAACGAATGCTACCAGAGCAAGGTGATGGCATTAAGCGGCTTGCACAGTGGATATTCGAACATAGCTCCGATACCAGTTGTACTAGACTTTACTGCATAACATATATAATTACAGAGAGGAATATATATAAGAAAATAACCAGCAAAAACCATAAACATATAAACACAAATGTTTCTCTGAGAAAACCCCAAATCCATGGAAAAACCCAACCTAATAAGATCTCATTAGCATTGGCCAAAACCCTTGCTAATCTGACCAAGTGAGCCTTCATCGCTCACCTCCAGGTCTTGCATTACAATGAAGTACTTCCAGCCTTTTATAAGCTCCATTACATATAATACCACGGGTAGAATACTATGGGTGCATAATACCATGTGCCCCAAAACCATCACTGTTTAACTTGGTCAACTTTGACTCTATCCTGAGTCAATTTTACCTAACACTCACAAGCTTTCTTCAACAGCCCATTCCTGTGCAAGGAGGCAAGGATGCATAGAAGGATGGAACTGTCAACTTAGTACTTTTGTGCACATTTCAGATCGAATTGAAACCCAATATTGGTTAATGATAACTAAACAAGCCCTTGAACCCCAAAAGTTCAGAATGAGAATCCGATAACAATAAGGAAAAAATAATACTAATTACAGACGTATACCAATTGTTTTTCATTCATAGGGGTTTGGTATCCTAATAAATAGGAGCATAAATCAGTGTTAAAATGTCACAGCATTTGGTGTTCTCACCAATCTATTGAGTGTTAATAATGTATTATAATTTGTACCAATCCTATACTAGAATGAGGTATCATAATATTCTACTCTAGGCTACCTTTATTGGCGCTTAAGGTATTTTAGATTTTGATGGTTTGACTTTGAAATTGGAAGTCATTTTGATAGTTTACCTATTATAACACACGTCAAATCTGACGGTGAAAAATTTTCAACAACTATCAAATACATTTAAATCCAAAATACGTCCTATGAGACGTCAAATTCTAGGCCTGCCACCATCTCTGTCACCATTTATATTGATGGGCGTTTGGATTATTACCATAATTGTTTATGGCCAAAAACTTTTCTAGCTGAAAATCTCAACTGTACCATGTAGCTCATTATGTTACATATCATATATGTCCTTTGTCCTTCCCCATTTAGTGTGGAAATCGAGGCATCGTATTGGTGAGTAGGGATGGACGGGTCAATTTCCCATCACAAGGTGATTTTCCCATCAAATACAGCTTAAAATTTTACAAGACCATCAAATTTTTTTATTAAAGTTGTGAAAACTAGTAGGAAAACGTGAAAACCATCAAATTTGATGGGTAAGCTTATTTTGAAATTCCAACCCTGTTGGAAAGGAATAATACATCATGGGTCCATTAGGAAGGCACACATATAACCTGCACAAAAACAAATCGAGGTTGTACCAAATTATTTATGACACCAATAATTTTCCACGCAGCCAAACCAGGTTGGAAATGGTCATTTCCTTGCTTTTATTGTTAAGTGAAGGTATAACGCAGTCTAAGTTTCAATACAAGTGTATTGGCATTTGAAATCTCATTGTAAAGTGGACCTGTCTATCACCAAAAATAAATAGAACACACTTAAAATATTTAAGTTATGAATTTAATGGAATGTATTAATAATATCAATCAAGTAAATCTTTGCAAATGAGAAAATTAATAAAATTAATTTTAATAAAAAAAAATTAACATGGTTTTTTTTTCTAAATAAGTCTAAAATCTATTACTGTAACAAAATGATACAAGGAGGCTCTAGCCTCTGCAGTTCAGAGCCAAGGTTCATGGCATAATGCAGCAAAAACCAAAATTAAGACTGCCCAGAAGTGGGAAACCAGTCCAATCCAAAATAATTTTGCTGCCCGCGCAGGGGAAACCAGCATATGAACATGGAGCAATATTCTATTGAATTCACCTTCAAGACTAACTATTTTGCTCAAAAAATCAAAAGTAAACCCATAGGCATGGTTGTCGGGAACCTGAAAGCTGAAGATGCATGGTGAGTTAGGTGTCATTCGGTGCTGACGGGTGTTCTTCGATAATGAAACACCTGTAGGTGTCCTCGTCGTTTGGTAGCACACCCGTGTCATCCTTCGCCAGAGGTTCGCGATTTTGCTCCGCTGTAGGAGGCTTGCCCTGATCATTATCCCTCTTCTCCATTGTGCAGGTGGGGCGGCCTTCGTCACTAGAAGGCTCCTCTTGGAAGGTGACTGTGATGGTAGCCTTGATGAGTGGTCGATTCAGAGAGCAGTGGTACATGAATTGGGCTAAATGGATGGATTGCTGAGAGCTAGAAGGGATATTAGTAATTGGAATGGCGGTTTACAAAGGCGGGGAGTGGACAGCGTAAGGGCAGCCTCTATCGCTGCGAGTTTCAAAAAATGGGCTGAGACGTAATTTGACGAGGGGGAAGAAGAGACTGAGGCTGCTAAGGGAAAAGAACGGGCCAGTCTGCCTCTGCTGCTACCCCTTCTGCTACGCATTCGCTGGCACAGTCAAGGCATGATGGTGTGGGGATGAAGAGGTTGCCTGTGTGAGGTCTGCACTAAGAGGAGTTCTAAGGGTTGCTCAGAAAGTTCAGAATCGAAAGTTAGGTTGTAGGTCAAGCTCTGAGAGTAATGGTTGCCCTGTCCAAACTCTATGCAGCAAAGAATGTTGCATCGCCTGCCCGTTGCAGTGCGTGTACTTGGCTCCACTGCAGCCAGGGGGCACTTGCAACTCAGAGGCAGAGGAATAGAAATAGAGGAAGTGGGTCGAATATTACCTGAGGGTGCCATGATGCAGAGCCGAGGCGGGATGGCGCTGGTGAGTTGATTCGAGTGCCGCATTGAATGGCACTTACTGCTGCTGTGAGGCAGGTTTATTGCTTTGTGTGCGAGCTTACGGGTGGCCATGTGGCTATGCCATTTGCTGTCCCATTCCACCACCATCAGATCAATCCTTATGTACACCCACATCCGGGAAATTTTAATATAAAATTAATAAAAATAAATATATACATATATTTAAGGAAAAAAAATATGTATATGCAAATAAATAAATGAATGAATTAAAAATAAATTACAAGTTAGTAAATAAAATGTATTCATCACATAAAAATAACAATGGCCATAACAACTTTTTTTTAATTAAAAAATGTTGTTTTTTATATATATATATATTTATTTGGTTATTAAATATAGAAAAAATACTCAAATATTTATATTTATAATATGTATATTGATTTATATAGAAGCCTTTCAGATTACTCACATAATCATGAATTGGTTGACGTTTCGAACCAACTAATGTGGTCCATCCTCAGGACAAGGTGAAGAATCAGTGGATCTTAAGGAATAAATAATAAGGATGCATCATTTCCCAAAATTAGCTGCTGGTAAAGTAGTTAAATTAGTTTAAAAGGGTAAGTAAAATAATAAAATAATGAAATATATTTGTTAAAGACTAGCTGTTAGAAATAACAATAAAAATAAATTATTAAAATATTATAAATTGGTTATTATATTTAGAAGATGTTTAGTTAAATAAATTTTATTTTATAAATTTTATTTTAGTATGTTTGTGACATTTATAAAATAATTATATTTGATATAATAGTGTTAACCGATTTGATCCCCCACACACATACACACACACACACACACACACACACACACACATAGCCATAGATTAATTATATTATTTTAATTATTATATATAAAAAAAAATTATGGTATTATAATAATAATATTTATTATGTTACTATGAAATGATTATTTGGTTATACATATATAAGACATAAACACGCATCATTAAATAAAATATTGAAAGATATATGATTAAATAAAATATTGGAACAAAAATAAAGAGAAAATAACAAGTTACTTATAAGGTGAATTGGTACATTCCTAATGATCTCTTGCAATATCTTTTCACTTGCTAATTCTCTTTTTACATTTTTTAGGGTATAACTTATATGTTTTCATGAGACATTTTCCAACGTATAATTGATAATGTTTTTGTGTTAAATTTATTTAATTAATAATGTTTTTGTATGATATTAGTTAATATATAATTAATGTTTTGTGTTTTATTTATTTAACTAATAATGTTTTTGTATGATATTAGTTAATATATAATTTAATATAGTGGGAGATTTGATTAATTAGTAATGTCTTTATATAAGATTTGTTGTTATGCAATTGGCTCACAACTACCAGCGTCTAGCATTTCTGCAACTATACATTCAATTTCACTCTTTCGAGCATAGGGATATCTGTAAGGCCTGATCATTAGAGGAACACTTCTTGGAATCAAATGAATAGCATGATCATGATAACGAATAGGTGGGAGGCCATTGAGAGTCTCAAATACCTTGGAATGATTATCTAAGACATTTTGGAGATGTGGAGAAATAGATAATTTCGATGTGGGAACCTCTTGCGAACATAATTGTACAATTAAACCTTGTTTTTATTTCTTTAGAACATTTTTCATGTCGTTAGAGCTAATTATATTCCTTGATTTCCCCACGATACCCCTTAATTCAACCTCCTTTCCTTCCGAAAGAAGTTTCTAGAAAAGTTCTTAAAAATTAAAATTTATCGTACCCAAAGATTGTAGCCATTGGAATCATAGTACAACATCAGCACCACCCATTGGAATGGAAAGCATTGGACTATTCAATACATATTCTCCCATGGATAGATTGATATTATGGCACTTTCGAGAGAAATTTATGGTTCCTCCATTTGCAACCATCACTTGACACTTTGGTGCTGGATATAGGAAGCAATTCAATTCCTTGGCTATCTTACAATGAATAAAATTATGGGTACTTCCCGAATCAATCAACACTATTACCTTTTTCTTCTTGATATGTCCTTCTATCTTGAGAGTTTAAGGAGTGGTAATTCCAACCAATGCATTACAAGATATGGTCAGATTCATTTCTTCTTTCTCTAGGGATTTTTCTTGGTGTATATCCTCTTCTTTTGATGTTTCTTGTTCATTTTCTTCCTCCTCTTCACAATCTATGTAAAATAATTTCTTCTTAGCCCACTTATGACCTTTGGTGTATTTTCTATCGCAACTGTAACAAATCCCTTTTCCTCTTTTTTCTTCCAATTGTTGTGGTGTCAACCTTGTATGCTGTGGAAGGCTATGGGCAACAAAACTTCCATCCTTATAGTTGTGAGTGGTAGGCTTCCTTGCTGCCATACTTTTTCTTTCAATTTTTCTTTCCAACATGAATGCCTTCTCCAATGAATCAGGTTCCCAAAGGCGAAGCTCATGTTGCATGTTATCCTTTAAAGTCCCTATGAACACATCAATCCCATGCTCCTCTGGAATATATTTTACCCTTATATTCAATTTTTGGAAGTCCTCAATGTGCTACACCATTGAACCCTTTTGTTTGAGATTTATCAATTGGATAAAAAATGTGTTTCTTTTTGTATCCTCATAATGTGCTATCATTTCTTTCGTAAAAATTTCCCAAGTGACAATTTTTTTACGCGGGAAAAGCCATCGATACCATACAAACTGACTAGGTTCCAAATATAAAGTTGTAATGTGCAGCTTTTGTGTGTTTTGCACATTATGGAGATTGAAATATTGTTCGATCTGTAGTATCCATGTTACGAGATCCTTGCCATCAAACTTCCTCATATCAATATTTGGAACATGGTGGGTCTTCAATCTAATGTTAGAGTCTATGAAATGATGATTAACATTTCTTGTGTTCTCATCATGAGTTTCCTTTAATACCCTTTCACCATTAGTAAGTATTTCTTGTAGCAACTTTGTCAAATCTATCTTCAAATCTTCCATGTTTCCTTTAAGTTTTGATTTTATACCATCCATTTTAGCTTCCATTCAATCCATATTAGCTTCCATGCCATTCATCTAAGCTTCCATGTCTTCCTTTAAACCATCCATCTTAGCTTCTGTTACTTTTTGTGATAGTGAAATTTGTTTCACTTGGTCTCATAATTTTGATATATCATGTTGCATTTCTTCCTCTTCTTCATGATTCATGGTAGAGATTTTAGGTTTCTTACTAGGTGTCTCCATTTTCTTTCTTTAGGGCATAAACTAATGATCATTATGCTTAATTATGCCCTTTGAATTACTTCAAACTATTTTTTCAAACCAAACTTATGCATTTTTTTAAAAAGGACTACACACATTTTTTCACTTTTTATGATCTCGATCTTGAAATGACTATAACTCTGTAACTTTGGATCTCTAAGTTTTGAAATTTTGGCTCGTGATAGCCCTCTGAGTCCTCTTTGCAACCCCACAAGTCTAATCGCAATTGGATTCTCCAAGAAATAATTATGCCTAATAGCCTGTGATGACCTGATTATAGTCTTGTTTAGTAGAGAGAAATTGTAAGACATGCCACATGTCATTGTTTGGACCTACGACCCTGAAAATGATATTCAACAAACTAAAATTCCTCCTATTTCTGTCACATTTTACTAAATTTGAATCTGATGCTCAGAGAGAAATGTATGATGATTTTCCCAAGGTGACCTGATTGAGTTCGAATTCGGGATCCTGTAAAAACCATAACTTCCTCATTTCATATCTCCGAAAATATAGTGAGACAAGATCAGAAATTCAGTCACGATGTTCATCATGATTTCGGCTCAAATGGGTTTTAATTTCAAATTCTGAAGCTCGTGGAAAGAACTTTATCGCGAAAATGCCACGATGACGTGTTTGAAGTAGCGAAATCCTAGAATCCAAAGCTCTAATACCAATTTTTATGCAACCAGCTCAAAAAATAGAAGAAAAGATAGATAACGACATCAACGTCAACCTCTTCAAGGGGGAAACCTCCTTTAAATTACACAAATGAACAATTCTTGGATGATACAAATGACAAGACCTCATTTCTATATCTAGGAGTATAGGGGGTCACAATATAATCAGAGCCGACATAACAATAATAATGGAAGGGCACAACAATAACGATAGTGGGCTTTTATGGGGCACAATAATAAGGATATGGGGACAACATGGGCACAACAATAAGAATAAAGGGCTACAATGACAATAATAATACAGGAATACATTAGTATTATAGGGACCTAACATTTGTTAAGATATAATTTAGTGAAATGATCTTAACAACATCTTAAAACTAAAGAATACCAAAAGATGAGAGTATTTTTCCAAGGATTGTAGCTATGCGATTATGAAATTATACAAATTCATGAATATGAGTAACTTTATGTGAATATGAAGGTTTATTATTACGTTTTAGACATGATGAGGTTTATATAATTAAGGATTGGAGGATAAAGGAATTTGGAATATTATTTACAAGGGAAAAGAAATATACATATGACCGATAATTAGTTATAACTTGTGGTCAAAGACAATTTAGTAATTATTTTGTGTACTATTTTTCTTTTATACTTGACCTCGTTATAATACTTTTCGATAAGGTTAATGAAAGTAACAACCTAGTGATGATGGCATAATTTTCAAACACAATTCTAGTTTATATGAATGATGTGTTCAAATGTAAAATGGATTTGAGATGGTTGCTAAACCTAATGTTAGAAAATAGAGAGAGATCATATAGCAGTTACACGCAGCACAAAACAAACTTTGATATCTTTATTTATCACAATAGTTACACATATATAGGACATAAATCACTAACTTCAATGAATCTAGATCATGACTACAACTCATACATACAGAACAACAACTTCTAGTTTGACTCTTTGGAACTCACAATGACTACTTGCAACAACACATGGAAGCATTACTTCCAATACCCTCCCTTAATGCTTACATGGAAATATTGAAAACACGTATTACAACAACAAGTATAATCTATGTCTAACTAGTCTTCATCGACACTCACATCCACTTTGGAATCTTGCAAACATGGCTCTTTCACCACCACATCTTTGAGTTATTACTTGACCTCCATTTAAAACGTAACCACCTCTGACAATATTTTATGAACATTGCAAGATCAACAATATTGACACCTTGGCTCGTCGAGGCTTCCACAATAATATTCATCAAGTAATGAACCATCCTATGGACCAACCACAATCTGTCGGATATTTTTCTTTCGATTATCCATTGGTTGCTAGGATGGAGGTATGGATATTGAATGTGTTCAAAAGTTGATCAAACAACTTTACCTTAGTAACACACAAGAATTGATGTTTCAAACACCGGGGATTCTAGTTTAAAAACCACCCACCCTTTTTATAACCATAATTGAAATAAATAGAAAACTACTTCAACTCACACCACAAACATACAAACAAACACACATATTAAAATAATTTAAGTCTCTTAGTAATTCATCCGTGAATAGTTGAACCTTATGCAATGTAGTTGATGTACGTCTTGTCGATCATAAAAATGTTTGTCGATCTCAGAATCCAACCATGGTATTATTTTGGCACGATGAGCTCTTGTAATTGCCGAAAGTATTGGTCAATATAGAAGGTCCCTCGCTCAACCAAGTCCAATTCATTCTTGCATCTGCAAAACTTCATCTCTATTGTATAATAACAATCACCTCACTAAGCCTCACAACTTCCTCATGATCTTGTTGGCATGTGTTTGCACTTATTAAAAACCCCTTCATTTTTCTCAGTTGTGTTTCTCATTCCAAAGCTCATATACTAGATCAAATTCTTTATCCATGGAGAATGGGATGCCATTTGCAGTGGCTGACCTTTTCCAGTTTTCTAAGAAGCAACCTTCTAGAGGTGAGCAGGACATGACCTCTCCCTCAGTGAAATTTTTTTTCCATACCTTTTGATCTCACTATGGCATAAAAAGAACATTGTCACCCATCTCCATCAAGAACAACAATCTCTTCCTCAGATCCATAGTTATCAACAAGCTTTTACGCCATTCCCTATGTGACATGCAATGATAGGAAACACTTTAAGAAAAACAATAGACACGAAAACAACCTCGACGCCTAGAAGAATTACAAATTGAGAAATAGCGAGAGTGTAGTGTTATAGACTTTGATGGAAGATTGGCCCAATTCTCGTTCATCTTGCAAAACAATGATATGGTGGGATGCCACTCTAATGACAACAGTTGTAGCCACAATGATGCCCTAAAGAATTGGCCCTGGAATCCATGGTGAAACCTGTTTGTCTTTCTCTCAGCCGTTGAGGATGATCTTTGCCAAGTGAAATCCCAAAAATATGTTGTTTCACTTTGATATTTGAAAAATAGTGGAATTTCAGTGCACACTCGCTGCCAACTCCAGATGGAACAAACACGGAGGATCAAAAACCACTTCGAATTTAGATATACCAGGCCATCGTTATGGACACTGTTATTGACAAGTTTTTATAAGCTATGGGGAAACAAAACAATAAGTATTATTTTTCTAGCTCAAGATCCAAACTTGCTCAAACACACATTGAACAAATTTACAAAGAAAAATAAAATTTACTCACAGAAGACAATATATCAAACACTCTCTTGCATTATCTAATTACATAGAAATAATCTCAAGGCTTTCTCACATTTTCTTGGCCCTCCTGTGAAGGATTTAAGCGCTTTGATATCATTTTATAAAATAAAGAGAGATCAAATAGCGATTACACACAATACCAAACACACTTTGATATCTTTATTTATCACAACAGTTACACATATATAGGACATAAATCACTAACTTCGACACATCTAGATCATGATTACAACTCATACATAGGGAAAAAAACTTCTAGATTAACGCTTGGGAACTCACATTAACAACTTACAACAACACATGGAAGCATTACTTCCAATACCTAAATCCTAATTATTATTTATTGGATTTCCTTTCTTTGAGGACATTAATGTTATCCATTTTTTTATAACAATGTAATTTTCTTGTCAAAATAAATCTCATATTTGGAATGTCAAGCTATATTGAGAAATTTGAAAAATAGTTTTATTAAATGCATGGATTTCAATGTAAGAATTCCATTGGTCATGGAACCACTAATTATTTCCTTGGAGTATAAGAACAAAATTTAATGGAATGCTTCAATGATATATCATTGAATGTTGGCCTCTTATGATTAAAACAATGATGAGGTGATAAGATGATGGCTTAAATGCCATAATAACAACATTGTAAAAAGTGGTGATCATCCTCCACCTTCATAATTGTCACTTACTACATATCTAGAGCTACCTATAATAAAAGGTGGTGATTTCCTTAAAGGGGGACTCTATTCATAGTGATAGAGGGAGGGCTACAACATGGGTGATGTCTTATTGAAGCTTGTTGCCATATTAAAACAATGACTTTGAAGAAATGCATTATGATAGATGTAAAGCTATGACAACTCATTTAAGGTTGTTTCCAAATGAGAGCAAGCTTAGGCTAGCCCATCTAGAATTATTCCTAAGAAGGTATAGGCATAAAGGAACATGACGAAAGTCATGTTGATAGGAGGAAGAAAACATTACCATGGAAAGAAAGAAAGTGTGGTTGTGATAACTTTGTTATTTTAGCTATTAAAACAAAAATCAAGAATAAACCATAAAGAAAAAAAACAAATATAAAATAGATGAATTAAGGAAGAAAATAAACCTAAAAGAAGAGGCCCTCATCCAAGAATACACTAAAAAAGAAAGAAAGTAACAAAGTAAATGCACCAAAAATTTCCAAGATAAATGTCCTAAGCCTTTTTATATAACCCTAATTGAAGAAGGCATTTAAAAAAAAAAATTAAAAAAGTAACAAAGTAAATGTACCAAAGAAAAAAATCTAAGGTAAAAGTTATAAACCTTCTATATGACAACCACAATTGAAAACACAAACAATCAAGTGGATAATAAAAAAGCCATATTATTAACATGGAAAATAAGAATGTGTGGCCATGATAACCTTATTATTACAACCATTAATATAGAATTAGAAACTAAACCTTAATATAAATGTATATATAGAAAGAAGAAAATATGCCTAAAAGAAATAGAGGCTCTCATCTAAGAATATAATAATAATAAAAAGTCAACAAATAAAGTAACAAAGAAAATGAAAATATTCTAAACCTCTTATAATCTAATGCAAGAATACACTTAAAAAAATAAATGAAAAATTAACAAGATAAAAAAGTAATTTAAAAAAAAAAAATCTAAGATCATAAACCTCATATATATACATCTATAATTTGAGAGCATAAACATTTTGATGTAGATAAAAATACAACATTAACATGAAAGACAAACAAAAAATTAAAATTTCCCAAGATAACATTGTTATTATAGCCATCAAAATATAATATAAAATAAATAAAGTGAAGAAGAAAAACTATTTAAAAGAAGTAGAGGTCTTTGTCCAAGAATAAACTAAAAAAAAATAAAGAAAAAAAATATAATAGTAAATGAACTCATGCTCACTCGCCTTTGGATTAACTATAAATAATGCACTATTAAAGTGTTACTTCTTATAAGTGACAATTTTAAATTTCAAGTAGATAAGATAAAATAGTTAAAAATAAATACACCTAAAAAAATTTAAAATAAATTTCCTAATTTTTTTATATCTTTAAACAAAAAATTATAAATAACAATTTAAATATACAAAATATACTATATATATATATAATATATATGAAATTTTATTATCAATTCAGGAAAAAAACAAAAATAAATAAATAATGTTTTTTATTAATATTGTCAAATTTAAATATATAATCTGTTTTTTATATAATTGAATTTTTTTATTTATTTGTTTATATATAAAATAACTGATCATAATATATATTATTTTAACATAGTAAAATAATAATAATAATTTAATCTAATTTGTATTTAATATTATTCAACACACCTCAACATTGTTCATGTTTATACTAACAAAATGACTCCATTAATCTATTTAAAATACCATGCAGATAAACATGATTAATATGTAAACACTACTCATATAAAAAAACAAAAGACAATGAATATGGTGCAGATAAACATGATTAATATGTAAACACTACTCATATAAAAAAACAAAAGACAATGAATATGGTCTTGTAATAGCTATTAGTAAAATACATCTCAACCTACTTGAATGTTTGAGGATGAATGCTTTGAGAACATATAGATGCATGCATCCCTCATATGGACTATTGCTTGTTGCATAGAATAAGCATCATCTGCCATCAAACGATGAAATTTTTTGAACTTTGCAGTTGCCAATTCCAAATTTAAAATGTTCCCAGGTACAGTGATTTGAATGGCCTCCATAATTTTCTTCCATAAAGGAATGTTATCATTCAACATGGTCAAAAGCATGGTTTTGGACTCTATTGTTACCAAATAGGTAGACACGAAAGATGCATGAATCTAGAGCCTCTCTTCTTCAGTTTTTAAAATGTGGGAACTCTAGATGATCTCCTTTGCATTTATAGTAACACTCAAGAATTGTGTGCCTTACTAAACATCCCCATCAAAAATTTGTTGGCGACACCTTGCAACAATCAATTCATCAAATATTTGGGTAATTATAAGCTCTAAGGCTAGGGATATCCTGAAAGAGTGCTCCATAAATCATCTCCTACACTTGCTCACAAAGCCCCAACTCTTGCACCTACCTTGGCATTGTAGTAAGGGAACGAGGACATCAAAGTAAGGGATGGTAATCTCTTCTCCTTCCCCAATGTGTTGATGCATGAATAAAAATGGTGCTTCCCACTTCCACCTAGCTCGAGTTTGAAAAGTAGAAATGGTTTATGAAGGACTACAACAACTAGAGATTGCTAAAACAATAATCTTGTTGAGTGAGATTGGCTTTATATTTTTTTTATTTTTATTTTGAAGAAAACATATTCTGGATATCAACAACCAAAAATACATGGCCAGAAAGTTGGCTTTTGAGGTATTCATGAAGTGCTCTGCACAGGTGTTCAAAATTTAAATTTTAAATTTTAAATTTCAAATAGGAGGGTTCCATTAGTGAGGTGATGGATGGCCATCCCATTTGCAAAATCTTAATGACTCTTCCACCAAGTTGATATTGTTCATTAGTCTCGGCGAGCCCATATGAAATATGGATACAAACGTGAAGTGATTGTGTTTTTTCTGACTTCAGTAGGGGATGGGCTTTCATTTTTATGTAAATAGACAGTAACAATGATGAATAGGGGCCCAATTGGCACGTCATCAACTTGCAGGTTAAGAGAAAGAAGAAGTTATTGCTAATGATGCCCCTAAGTGATAAGGACATGCCTTGGATGTAGTCAAAATCCAAGACTCCATGGATTGTTGGGTGTAACATGTGAAAAATGTTGTAGCATAATTCATAAGTGAGTACCACTCTACTTGTGTATGAATGAGTAGAGAGAAAAATATGAAGGTTAGAAAAAATATGAATGCGATTTCAAATTCAATGGTGTAAAATGACCCAAAATGAAACAAATATATATATATATATATATATATATATATATATATATATATATATATATATATATATAGATATACACATACACATACACATACACATATATATATATATATATATATATATATACATATACATATGTATATGTGTATATATATATATATATATATATATATATATATATATATATATATATATATATATATATATATATAGATATGATTGGATTTAAAGTCTTCTATTACATTGAAATACTTGAAGTGTGGAGGTCCCCACCATTGGGTTGATCAACAAATCGATTAATGTTATCTATTTTTTTATAACAACCCAATTTGCTAGTCAATATAAGCTCAGATAACAAATGTCAAGCTATATTGAGAAAATTGAAAAATAGTTTTATTAAATGCATGAATTGCAATGTAAAAATTCCATTGGTCATGGAACCATTAGGTATCACTAGAGGGGGGAATATAACATGAGCAATGTCTTATTGTAGCTTGTTGCCATATTAAAACATTGACTTTGAGGAAGTGCATTATGATAGATGTAAAGCTATGACAACTCATTTAAGGTTGTTTCCACATGAGAGAATGCTTAGGCTAGCCTATCTAGAATTGTTCCTAAGAAGATATAGGCATAAAGGAACATGACGAAAGTCATGTTGATATGAGGAAGGAAACATTACCATGGAAAACAAGAAAGTGTGGGCTTGATAACATTGTTATTTTAGCCATTAAAACAAAAATGAAGAATAAACCATAAACTAAAAAAAATATATAAAATAGATCAAATAAAGAAGAAAATCCACCTAAAAGAAGAGGCCCTCATCCAAGAATATACTAAAAAAGAAAGAAAGTAACAAAGAAAATGTACCAAAACTTTCCAAGATAAATGTCCTAATCCTTTTTTATATAACCCTAATGGAAGAAGGCGTTTAAAAGAAAATATGAAAAATTAATAAAGTAACAAAGTAAATGTACTAAAGAAAAAAATCTAAGGTAAAAGTTATAAACTTTCTACATGACAACCACAATTGAAAACACAAACAATTAGGTGGATAATAAAAATTCCACATTATTAACATGGAAAATAAGAAAGTGTGGCCATGATAACCTTGTTATTACAACCATTAAATTAGACTTATAAAATGAACCATAATATATTATATGTATATATAGAAAAAACAAATATACCTAATAGAAAGAGGTTCTCATCCAAGAATATAATAAAAAATAAATAATTAACAAATAAAGTAACAAAGCAAATGCAAATATTCTAAACCTCTTATAACCTAATCCAAGAATACATTAAAAAAATAAATGAAAAATTAATAAAGTAACAAAGTAAATGTACCAAAAAAGTCTAAGATCATAAACCTCATATATATAAATCCATAATTTGAAAACATAAACAACTTCGTGCGAATAAAAAGACAACATTAACATGGAAGACAAAAAAAAGACCAAGATAACATTGTTATTATAGCCATTAAAATAAAATATAAAATAAATAAAATGAAGAAGAAAATCTATTTAAAAGAAGCATAAATATTTGTCCAAGCATAAAAAATAAATAAAAAAAATTAACATAGTAAATGCACCCATGCCCACTAGGCTTTGGATTGACCATGAATAGTGCACTATAAAAATATAACTTATTATAAGTGACAAATTCAAATTTCATGTGAATAAGAGAAAATAATTAAAAATAAATATACTTAAAAAATTTAAAATAAATTTTCTAAACCTTTTATATCTTTAAAAAAAATTATAAAACAAAAAATATTAAAATCAATAAATACAAATTTCATATATCTAAATAAGAAAATTTAAAAACTTTATACTCTAACACACATATAATTTAAAAAAATCAAATTTCATAAAAATCCATATATATATATATATATGGGGGGTAAATTCTCCATAAAAATTGTGAAGGTGATTAGATTGACTAAATTGATTAGATTTCTCATATATAGCAGATATTAGGGAGTTTTATTGTAAATTATAGGTTTGAAACATAAAATACAATAAATTAAAAATTCCAAAAAAATGGAATTTAAACACAATAAATAAAAAATTCCAAAAAAATCTGGAATTTAAATACAATAAGTTAAAAAAAAATCCAAAATTATGTAACAAATAGAAGTGAATGAGAATAGACACATTGGAAATAATTTATATAAATAACAGGTTTGGAACATAAACGCAATAAGCTAAAAATTCCAAAAAAAAAAAAATGGAATTTAAATAAAATAAATTAAAAAAAATCTAAAATTATGTAACAAAAAGATGTGAAATGAGAATAGACATATTAGAAATAATTTATCTTAATTGTAATTTAATGATGTTAATTGTAGTCTGGCATGATTGCAAGGTTTAGCAACAAAGCTAACAGTTATTAGTGAAATTTGATTATGATATGAATTTATAAAAATAATTTAAATATACAATATAGTTAATATTTTTTATTTTTGAGGTGATATATTAGTAATTCAAGTTAATAATTAAAGTATTTGCAATAAAGTGATTGCCTCCACATATTAGAAAGGTTTGATCAATTTCAAATATAATTTCCATTCATGGAAAGAAAAAAAACATATAAAAGTTGTTCAAAATCTTTGAAAAAATAAATAATATAAAATAGTAATTAAATGTACAATTGATACTGATCATATTTTTTTTTTATCGATAAAGACTAAATCTATTAAGAAAAATATAGTACAATCAGGAGAAGCAAGAGACCGGCAGACCGGAAATGATGGATCCATCAACCTCGGTCCCGGTAGAAAGATACAATCTCAGAGCTACATCAGATAATTTGAGAGCAAAAACTGACTAACTGACTTTTACCCCACAGGGTCAGAAACTACAACACAGTGTTTTTTCCCTTTCTTTTTGTTGACTTTTGTCCAGCCATCATGGGGAGAATGAGCTAGAACAACTTGAAGACTGGAATTCTCTATCTTCGGGAACTCCTTTTCTGATTCAGAGGAGGAAGTCTCATGGGCCCGTTTCTGGGAGATTGCTGTGACATGGGTGTGCCCCTTAGTATCCGTGGGCGGAACCATCGGCTGAATCGCCTGGTCCGGTTCTAAATCGCTTTCCTCATCCTCCATACTTGGGGAGCTAGAGCTCCCAGCTGGCGGCGGTGGACAGGGAGCCCAACGCTTGGGTTTGGATTTTGCGAAGATGCCCTTTTTCGTTCTTGCTGTCAGCGATGGGCAGGAGTTCTGCAGGTGCCCTATTAGGTGACAATGGCAGCATCGGAAGGCAGTGTTTTCGTAATCTACAAACTGGGTCCAAACAGAGTCATTGATCTTGAGATTAATTTTCTCTGGCAATCCCTTGCTTAAATCTAGTTCCACACATACTCTAGCATATGTGTAGAGACCTTGCCGTTCCCTCTTGTAATCTCCAATTAAAAAGCAACCCAGGGTGTTGCCTATTTGCCTGTATACTTCTGTGCGCCACAGGTGTATTGGGAGATTTGGAAGTCTGATCCATACAAGGGCTTTAGTGAAGACTGCAGAAGCTGGGTCAAAATCTGGGAACCATGGAGTTAAGAAGAGGCCTGCTGAACCCATGAACCAAGGGCCTTCCTCTAAGGCATTTTCGTAGTGCTCGGGGTTATCGAACAACACTATAAAATATCCCTTTGCACAGAAATGAACCTTGCAACGGTCAGTCCAGTTGTCATTGATCCAGTCATAAAGATCCTTTGAGCGTGGCCAGAGCCCATTGAATCTGCAGATGATGGCCCTTTCAGCAAATTTTTGGGTGTCATCTGCAAGGTCAGAGTAGGAGATCTCAACAGAGGGAACCTCCTCCAATTTGTCAACCAAGAAAGGCTTGGGTTTGGGAGGCTCCGGGGTTGCGGGTATCTCAGAGAAGACTGCAGCTTTGTAGGAGTATGGAGGAGCAGAAGAGGATTGCCCTGCAGCTCCACCTCTCAAGCGAAAGGAAAACACTAAAGAACTGTTGTTTTTTATGCTGTAAAAAGAGAGAGGAAGAGGATCTTCGAGCTGTTTACCTTGGAAAATAAGTCTCTGTAGGGCTGAGGGGATCCCAAGTCTGTGCTCCAGATTTGCTTTGAGGTTCTGCACCAGATCTGTAGGGTTTACCCATTGCAGAATGGTCTTGCCTAAGATCTGTGCTATTTGAACCTGAAAGGGGGCAGAGGAATTATCAAAAGATTTATGGAGCAGCACGGGGCCAGAATCTTTTGAGTCTCCCAGCTCTTGACGCAAAGGCGACAGCAGGAGAGAAAAAATCTCCTGCCTGAGGTTTCTTTGGCTCCGACTCGGATCTGCAGCGAAGGGAAGGGCTACCGATCTGTGGAGAGGCCCCTGATCAATGGAGGGGCCAGAGCTGCCATGGCTATGCGCTCTTGAGCTCAACACCTAGAAGTTCGCCTCTTCCTTCGGCTCAACCTCTGCTTGGATCTTCAACTCAGGTTCATGCCTCCAATAGATCCTGAATCGAGCCCTCCTTTCAGCAGCAAGTCCAAGCATAGGCCAGGCAGCGACCGAGGACAGGGAGGCGACAGCGGCTGCATCTTCGCAGTTGGGTTTCGGCTCCGTAACTTTGCTCAATGCCTGTTTCGGCTCCGACATTCTTATCTGGAGTAGATCTTCCCCTTCAGTGGTAGAGATCCAAGGCCAAACGGAGGTCGAGGGTGCTGTGGCGTCGGCGGTTGTAGGGTTCATCTCTCGTAGCCCTTGCGCGTCTGTTCTTTATTTGATCCCGCAACAGAATGATACTGATCATAATTAATAATGTGCAAATTATATATTATCATAAGAGTATTTTCAAGAGAATCCAGTTTTAAGCAATATTTAAGTATTATAATTAGTGCAAATGAAATATTGAGATTAAACTCACTTTTTTATATAAATAAAATATCTCACTTCATTTTCCCTTAATGAAATTATACTATACCTAAATATTTTTTCTTTGTTTTGTTTTTTAAATATATAATGAAAATGATGTATCTTCATTTTAAAATAAATTAACCAAATCAAAAAATGAAATTGAAACTTACAAATATGATAAATTCTCTACTCTAAATAATTAACCTCATCTATAGAAAATATAAATAAACACTTTATAAATTATGAAAAATTATGATTATATCTGGTTAAAAATAAGTTTAAAAATAACTAACATAAAAACCACATGCAAATATAAATAATTTTCTAACAATAGTATGATAGCTCTAATTACTCCAAAAAAAAGGCAAACATTTAATAATTTAAGTTAAGTTTACATTCTAAAAAATTCACCTGTATCATAGCTCTAATTACTCACCAAAAAAACAACCATGTAATAATCAAATTTAAGTTTACACTCTAAAAAGGTCTCCCTGTGAGCAAGATGTTGGACTAAATTAGTTGAATTCCATTAACATAAACACCTAGTTATGAGAAGGCACAAAGTTTTTTTTTTTTTTTAATGTAATTAATGGTTTCTCAAATATTCTGGACTACTCAAGCTGGATCAAGATCAAGAAAGAATAATTTAGGGGAATTTACAATTAATTTACAATAAGAAAGACTGGTAGTTGTGGAAATTATCAAAGGTTATTATCTTGGCAGTATTGGCCATAGAGATTCCATTGTGTACACAGGTTATTATCTTTGCAGTAGTGTCAATGAAGATTCTTGTTATGTACGCAAAGATTTCATTTAATTCATTCCCAATTGTCTTGCAAACATTTCACTTTCTTTGCTAGAAAATTTCATCATTGTAATTTTACAAGTTGACTAAAATTACATTAGATGAATGCTTTTTAATAGTACTCAAAGATTGGTCCAAACTTCCAATGAAGTGTCATTATCTGAAATACCCTTGTAAAATCGCTGGTAGAGAAAATCACATGTAGAAATTACAAAAGCCACTGAATATTCAAGGAATTAGGAAAATTTTCAAGATCTTTTCCAAGAGTGAGTTGTGATGTCCATTATGAATCCTCTTAGCCATTTTCCTGGGCTCCCATTCTGCTTTCTTTTCTCTTCTTTTAATTAAATTCTCCAAAAATTACATCAACAAAATCCCAAAGTTTACATTATCAAAGTGGCCCAGCAGAACCATGGTGGAAAGCCCACAACCCCAAAATTGAAACCTGACTAATACAAAAATTGAATGTGACATACCTGCAAACTTCGCTTTGCTTGAAGGGGAAGATCGAAGGTTCTACATAACATTTTCAAGAACTAGAGAAAAAGACGAGGGAAACGAAACACAACTTCAATAAAACAACATATTGTGGTTTGAAAACCCGCTGTCGGAACTGAATGACAACATGCATGATTATGCCCTTTCTCTGCGATGCGGCGAGCTAGTTGGATATATTTGGGCACCATGGTAACCCTCTTGGCATGGATTGCACACTATTTGTCACACCCCTACACCTTCAGTAGTCTTTCAACCGCTTATAGCAAGGTGCGGCCCCACCGAACGCTTTCTTTTCACCAATACTAACATTCGTGGACTACGCCTACTTTCACATTAACATTACTTAGCTTATGTTTCGAAACCAAGTAAACATACAATTATCCTTTATACTTAATGAAGCCCATACTCATTCATTATCATCATGCAATTATAACAAGAATATCAAAAATTGCAACAAGTATAAAGGGGAGGGGCAACTCCCGAACAAGTCTTCCCAACAATATATTATAACCAGGATTTCTCCAATAATACAATACAAGTAATGCTTGGCAAACTCCAAGCCAATACTTAGTTTCTTTTACAAAGCAGGCCAACAGCCTTTACAAAGAACATGTGCATGTCTTGCATGAGAGTGGGTGCTCACACGAGTCACTGAGACACTCTACCAAAACCCGGCACAAATCTGCACTTTAGAACGGCCTTGGGCGCACCTCGCCCAAACCACAACCGGCTCTAAATATCACCCAACTTGCGCACCTTAGAACTGCGCATGAGATATGCGCATCCACTATTGGACTGCACCCTTTTACCCTTGCTCCTCCTTAGAAGTGCGAACTCCAAGTGCGAGTTGTTGGATGTCAAATGACTCACAACGCAGGCTTATATATATGCGTTGTAACATTGTTTCATGGTGGGTGGTGGCACTCCAGCCGACCCCCAAACTTCTGTCCACACACCCCTGCGCACGCCCACACATGTGTCGGCCTAGCCACACAGCTCTCCCACGCTTGCAAGGTATAAGTCTTCATTCGCTCCACGCATTTCCTAAGTGTCGTAAATCGTCCACCATTTCATCGCATGTAGCTTGTTTGTTCGTCACATTTCTTCCGCAACATTGTTGCATGTCCGGTTAGCGCGCGCCCGTCGTGCACCCGCCCGTGCCATCGTGCACTACAACTTCGTCTGGTGCCCGTCGCACAATCGCCCAGAGGCCTTACATCCTCCTCCACCTGAAATCATTGTCATCCTCGACAACATACCATCCTGGTAGCCATCCACCAAGATCATCACTATCCATGATGTCGACCCCTCCACATAAGGCAAACATCCCTGCAACATATGTAGAACTCCATCTCCATCATGTCCCATCTTAGTGACCAACTGCCAGCAAGATAATCATACCAAGGTATACACCTCTACGGTATGTCCTCTATCAGATATCATCTCAATCCATGATCATCGACTCCTCTGTCACAATCTCCACTGCAACAACCTGTGTCGACCTCATCATGTGTCATCATGTGAACCTCTGTCATGATACTCCAACAAAATGCTAACACATCTCTGCACACTTCGCGACCCCATGTCTAAACTAGTTGGGTAGCTAATCCAACTGTCATACTCAAACCATGAGAGTGAACATCCTCATGCCATCATCAATTGTTCCTCAAAATATCCTGCCATATTCTTGACTCATCAAGAATCTACCTCCATAATCCATGCTCAGGTCCATGGAAACTCCATCCATCTGCAACATGTCATGATGCTTGATGCCAAGCCATCCCTGCACCATAAATCATACCCGCTCCATATGTTTAAGGGACACACTGCCATGACCAGCTAACAATGAGCCCCATCTTCTTCATCCATCTAAGAAGATGTAGAGGGAGTAGAGCCTGAAGGCTCTCCCTCACTAATCAATTCGATCCACCTGTCAGGATCCTCAATCTCCATCCTTTGTAGATAAGTAACTCGGTCTTCCCCCTAGACATCTGGCCTCACATATACCTCCTCATCATCATCATCATCCTCAACCAACTCTAGCCTTCTTGTCAAATCCAAGATGTTATATGAAAGTGATCTAATGACGAGTGACTGCTCTGTAAGCTTTGCCTCAACAATAGACAATTGCTCACTCATGTCCCCCATTCTCTTCTCATCCTCCATTTGCATCACTCCTAATTTACAATCAGGCCTTATCACACCAATGGTTAGCACACCAATGGGTACATCTTCCCTTCCATCATAAATGTAGAGCTTCCTCAAATGTGGAACAATCATAGCATCAAATTGCTTCATGAATTCCATCCCCAATACATCTTCATAGTCATCACTCCTCACTATAGTGAAGTCCACCTTCCCGGTCCATTCACCAAGTGTAGTGTCCACCCTCTCAGCTATACCAAGAATCTCAATAGGAGGAGAATTCACTGTCTTCATTTGTGCCTTTGCCGGTACAAATTTCAGCCCAATCCTTCTCGTAGTATCTTCGCTCATGAAGTTGTGAGAAGCCCCACTATCCACCATAGTGAGTACATCAGCACCTCCAACCTTCATTCGAACATACTCCAATTTGTTCCTCTCAGGATCTCTCCTAGAGACCACCTCCGTAGTAGCAGAAGCACCAAGTATCTGCATCATCCCCACAGAAGCACCTTCATTCTTCACATCAGATTGTGCAATAGCAGCCACCTTCGGTTTAGAAGGACAATTCTTCACCGTGTGTTGTCCAGCACATATCCAACACTTCAAGGCTTTCTTCGTCTTCGAACTATCATCTGATTTCGAAGCATCTTCCTTCTTCTTATCTTTCAGTTTATCGGACTTCTTCTTCCTATCATCAGAAGTCTCATCATAATGCTCCACTAACCTGTCAACAGCAGCAAAAGCTTCTTCAAGTGTCCTAATCTTCTGCCTCTTCACTTCATTGCGTGCCCAAGGCTTCAACCCAATAATGAAGTTGAACACCTTGTCCCTCTCCGCCATGTCAGGAAGTTCCAGAGCTGCACTTGCAAACTCCAGCTGATATTCTTGTAGGCTCCCGGTCTGCTTTATGTACTTAATCTTTGTCCTTTCTTCCCATGTTTCGTCCTGAGGACTGAAATGAGTCTGCAAAGCCTTCTTCATGTCATCCCACGAAGTAATGTCATCAACACTACCATTGGCAATCTGATCCAACCTCCTTTGCCACCACATATTAGCATCCTTTGTTAAGAACTGAGCAGCTACCTTGACCTTTGTCTCATCATCAGATAGACCCAACCGTTCCAAGTATTGCTCCATGTCCCATAGAAAGTTGCCAAGAGTCTTTGCATTCCTTGTGCCATCATAAGATTCTGGTTCCTTGACCTTCACATGAGGCACTCCTCCACCTGAGTTATGCCTCACAACCTTCTTCAATACTGCGATCTCATCCTTGGCTTCATCAAGAGTTTTCTTCAAGTTCATGATCTCTGCAAGACCCTGATCCCTTGCTTCTTCAACCTCCTTGACCCTTACTTCAAGTTGTGTACACATAAGATCAATGTACTCATACTGCGTCTGGAGTTCATCATGTTGTGTTCGGAGTTCATCGAGCTCTTCCTTTGTCTTCAAATTGGCCTCTTGTTATTTAGCGAACAAGTCCATCTTCTTATCCCAAGAAGTCTCCATACCCTCCATCGTTTCCAACACCTTTTCAATGAACCCAATAGTAGTATCCTTCACAACGTGACTAGACCCAGCCTGAGATTCAACTGCCATCTCTAACAGCTTCTTCCTCCTTTGCAATCTAGTTTCGACCATCCAACAGCTTCACCAAGTCACCTGAAATTAGAAGCAACCCTTGTTCCACTTGTGTGAAACGGTTTCCTTCACCTGCAAGCACCCTTTCCACTGTCACGAGCAACCCTGCTCAACGGCTTCAAACCGAAGTCTTGTTCTCACCTGTCAAGTGTATACCAGCTTCAATGCTTCAACACCTGAACCTGTTCACAAGCTTCCAACCTTTCACGAGCAAACCTTGCTCTGATACCAACTTCACTTCGGTGAAGTTGTGTAGCAGCTTCAACCAGGATATCAGCTGCTCTGATACCAACTGTCACGCCCCTACACTTGCGGTAGTCTTTCAACCGCTTATAGCGAGGTGCGGCACCACTGAACGCTTTCTTTTCACCAATACTAACATTCGTGGACTACGCCTACTTTCACATTAACACTACTTAGCTTGTGTTTCACAACCAAGTAAACATACAATTATCCTTTATACTTAATGAAGCCCATACTAATTCATTATCATCATGCAATTATAACAAGAATATCAACAATTGCAACAAGTATAAAGGGGAGGGGCAACTCCCGAACAAGTCTGCCCGACAATATATTATAACCAGTCTTTCTCCAATAATACAATACAAGTAATGCTTGGCAGGATCCAAGCCAATACTTAGTTTCTTTTACAAAGCAGGGAAACAACATTTACAAAGAACATGTGCATGTCTTGCACGAGAGTGGGTGCTCACACGAGTCACCGAGACACTCTACCAAAATCCGACACAAATCTACACTTTAGAACAGCCTTGGGCACACCTCACCCAACCCACAATCGTCTCTAAATATCACCCAACTTGCGCATCTTAGAACTGCGCATGAGATATGCGCATCCACTATTGGACTGTGCCCTTTTACCCTTGCTCCTCCTTAGAAGTGCGAACTCCAAGTGCGAGTTGTTGGATGTCAAATGACTCACAACACAAGCTTATATATATGCATTGTAACACTGTTTCATGGTGGGTGGTGGCACTCCAGCGAACCCCCAAACTTTTGTCCACACACCCCTGCGCGCGCCCACACATGTGTCGGCCTAGCCACAGAGCTCTTCCACGTTTGCAAGGTATAAGTCTTCATTCGCTCCACGCATTTCCTAAGTGTCGTAAACAGTCCACCCTTTCGTCGCATGTAGGTCATTTGTTCGTCTCATTTCTTCAGCAACATTGTCGCATGTCCGGTTAGCGCGCGCCCATCGTGCGCCCGCGCGCCCATGCCCCCGCCCGCGCCCTCGTGCACGGCGACTTCGCCCGGTGCCCCTCGCACAATCGCCCGAAGGCCTTACACTATTGGTGTCCTTGAACAACTGAACAAGATATGCCTCTGCTGCTACTTGCAATGCCGCCACGCTGACGAATGGAATCTCAAGTCCGTGTTGAAATCCTGGACAATCTCCCTTACAAGCCGCTAGAAGGGAAACATTCTTATAAGAAGCTCAGTGCTCTTCTGCTACTTTCGGGTTTCCCGAAGAGTAACAGTCCGGGGCTGAATTGGTGAGGCTTCTTCAGTCCATCGATGGCCGGTGCAGACTTCTTGGAAACCTTTGTTGGTAGCTGCTTGCGAGGAGCCTTCCCACCAGTTGATCTACGAGCAGTCTTCTTCTTTCAAGCCTCTCTTCAGTATCTCTTTTTTTGTCAGCAGATTGAACAAATCAGAAGCATAATAGTCACCGGCCAGCAGCGTCTTACTTTCTGCAATTACCTTGCATCAATTCAAACTAAACATTAATTTTGAAATAAGCTCCTGAGAGGCGGTAGCATAATACTCACCCGCCAGCCACATTTTACTTTCCGCAATTACCCTGCATCAATTCAAACTACACATTATTTTTGAAATAAGCTCTTGGAGAGGTGGTATACTGCACGGTTGATTTTGAATTTGAATTTCAAATTGAAACTCAAACCGGCCCAGGGATTCTCAAGTCCAATGTCTTTTTGAAGGGTCAATTTTGAATTTCAATTTCAAATTGAAACTCAAACTGCAGGGTTCTCAAGTACAATGAAAAGACACTGGACGGTAGGGGTTCTCCATTGCAAATTTTATGGAGTTTTCTGACTTCCTCGGTTGATGGGTCTCGAATTATGTAAACAGACGCCAATGGAGAAGGAGAGGTGCCCGGTTTGCCACGTCCACAAACCTAACAAACCTGAAATCGATATAAGCTTGGAAAATATAAGGAAGGATACTAATAATGTTAATCCGAGAATATTATGTTGGAAGATAATTTTTCCATGTTTAGTTTAGTTTAGAATTAGTTGTAGTTTTTTAGGTTGACGTTGAGAGAATATCTCAATTTTTATATTTATATTTGGAATTGGTTAGATCTCATAATATAAATATAGGATAAATATGTGTATGTGGCGTATTCTTGTAATTTGGAAAAGAAAATAATAAAATTATTAGTTTTTTTGTGTACCTCAACATTGTATCAGAGCTAGCTCTGTCTTAACTCCCTCTCGGGAGAGGAAGATGTACTCCCCACGAAGATGTAGTAACATGATGTCTAATCCTTCTCTGTAAATAAGGAGATTAATAAATGTGAGAGTTTTGTATGTTCTTCTGTGCTTTATTATGTTTGTAAGAATACTGTAGCAGAATTGTTGTGGGATGTGTGCAAGAAGATGTTCGTTTGATTAAGTGGAGGCTAGAGGATCTTGAATCTTCCTACTCTTCTTGGAGGAGGATGCGCAATTATATTTATAACCTTTTGTTGAAATTGTAATTTCAATTACCGTGTAGCGCCAATGACCATAAACAGTTTTTGGAAACCGCCAGTCTTCCATCGCACCGCTTTTCACCGAGCTGTGGTTTTCCTCCGGAGGGTAGCGATTACAATCAGCTGCAGACACGTGGATCAGCAGTTTTGGAAAACAACTTTTTTCCCAGAGCATAATGTTCGGCAAGAAGTGGCTGTGCGATATTGCTGTCAGTCGTCCGATTGAAAGCAAAGCTGACCACCGTCGATTGAAGCCAAAGGTTGTGTACAGGCCTGCAACATGAAGATTGATGTGAAGTGAAAGTTTTGAGTTTGACCGCCAATTTTTAGTAAAAGTAATTTAATGAAATTGTACTATGGTTGGTAAATATAGGTGAAATATTTAATTTTATTAATTATGAGAGTATGGCATAGAAAAATGAATTGTTATGTTTTTTGTTGAACTTGCAATGTAATGTGAAAAATGAAGCAGCGCGGAAAGGGAGAAATTTTTACACAGCAGTGTCAATTTCTCTTGGTAATGCACAATAGTGCAGAGATAATGTTTTTTTGTTGAGAGATGAAAATGTAATGAGACATGCAACAGCGTGAAGGTAACGCCATTTGTTTTTGTTTTGTTGACCATGAATGGTAGCGTAACAGAGCGCGAATGAAAGAGGGCAAATATTCATTTGGAGCATAGGGAGCACGCAGGAACGTGAAGAAATGTTTTTTGTTGTTATGAAACATGTAATATGCAGCAACATAGAAACATAGTGGTAGTGTTAATCCCTCTGCAATATAGCGCAGCAGCGCCCGAATGTAATTCCTGTTGTTGAAAAAGGAATACGCAGTAGTGTAAATATATCATGTTTTGTTTGTTGAATATGTAATGTAATATGCAGCACGCAGCAGTGCGAATGCAAGAGGAGTATGAAGAATTTTTACACAGCAGTGTAAATATTTTCAAGAAGAGTAAAAAGAAAAAGAGGTGAAATTTTTTTCACACAGCAGTGGATGTAAGAAATATTTACACAGAGCAGTGTAAATTTGTAAGCTGGGACAGAGTAATTGTTCCAGAAGTGACAGAGTAAATTTTTTTTTTTGTGGAGCTGAAGCATTCTTGGTGAAATCCTTCTGTAAGAGGAAGATTTATTTTTTGTAACAACATTCTTTTAATGAATACAAGTTTTTATGTGTGTGGGTAAAACTTTGTGTTCTGGAAACATTTTTTTTAGTTTCCGCTGTGTTGAAAAACAGAGCATTCTGTTCTGTTCAGTTTTTGTTTGGAATTACCAGAAATTCCCAACATGGTATTAGAGCTTGTCTAGGCTCTTTGAAGGTGTGAAAGAAGCTGAAGGAAGGATATCTTGTTGCAGCAGCTTCTCCAGTAGAGTGAAGACTCAGTCAAAAAAAAAATCCAAGGTATTTCTCAAGCTAGTTTTTGTGTTACTGTTGAAGACAGTCAGTTACTTTAGATACACAGTCAAGTATCTTGAAGCACAGTTAAGAGTGCAAGAAAAAAAATGGCGAGGTCAAGGAAGAAAGCCTCCAATCCTCCTAAGGATGTGTCTCCCTCTACTACTAAAATAGAAGACAATCAATTTGATGAGGCTCCAAGGCTCAATGCGAGCTTTAATATATGGGAAGCAAGAATGAGGATTTTCTTACAGTCTCAAGAGATTGAAATTTGGGAATCAGTGATTGATGATAGCAGGATGGATAGAGAATCCAAGGAGTACAATGCAAAAGCAACAAAAACAATCTTGAATTGGCTACCTGATTCTGTAAAGAAGAATCTAAGAAAACATTCATCAACAAAGGATATATGGGACAAACTTCATGACCTTCACTCAAAAGGAGCACTGACCATGACCATCAATCAAGAAGGAGATCCTGAACCCATCATAGAAGCTAAAAATGAGAATGATGACATCAAGGCTGAAGCAGACCTAGAAGATGAAAAGAATGAAAAGGACTTTGTAGAAGAGCTCCTTGCTCAACTTATGACTGCCATGGAAGAGATTAACAATTTGAAAAAGGAAAATGAGGCACTTAAGAAGATATCTCCAGTTCGTAACCAAGATCAAACAAGGAACAAAGTTGACCTCATCAAGCTTCAAGTACAAGAAAGGGATGAACAACTTGCCAAACTTAAGAAGGAATTTCATCAAAGCAAAAGGAAGCATCATGAAAAAGTCATATCCATGACAAATCAATTGAATAAAGCAAAGATGCAGGAAAATACCTTGTCAAGTCAACTTGAACAAAGGCACAAGAGCATGAACAAACTTGAAGAAGAGATTGGTCAGTACAAGGTAGAGGTCTCCTCCCTTAAGTCTCAATTACAAGAATCCAGGGAACAGGCACAAGGCGCTGAGAAGAGAATGGAGAGCAGTCAAGCAAAGAATGAAGAAATATTCAAAATGAGGTCAGATATCATCTCCCTTAAAATAGTAGCAGCTGAAGCTACTCGTATCAAGGAAGAAACTGAGGAACAACTTGCAAAGAAGAATAATGAGTGTGAAAGATTAGAAGAAGAGATTGTCCTCCTCAGAAAAAAGGTTGAAGGAATGAACAAAATCTTGAAGAGCTCTCAAGCCTTGGATGACATGCTCAGCTATCACAGATGTCCATCTGATAAATCAGGACTCGGGTATGCAGGTGCACCCTCAAACAAGAATGAAAATGCTTTAAGCAAAAGAGATGTGAAGAAGCCAGAAAGAAATTGTGATGCTCTTAGTTCCAGCAAAGGCAAGGAGAAAAATCAAAGCTACAATAAAAGAAATCCTATTCCAAGAAGAAATCTTACTCCAAGTAGAAAACCAGCTCCAAAAAGAAATGTAGATGATGTCAAAGAGGCAAGAGGCAATGGTTATCATCAAAGGATCTCAAGGTAGAAAGGCTTCAGAAGTACATCAAGGAAACCTCCATCTCCCAGGTACCAAAGTTCATTTTTTGGTTATTGTTATTCTTGTTCAAACTTTGGTCATATGGAAAAACACTGTAAAGCATCTCATAGAAATAGATTTTATAGTCTCCGACAACCTCCAAGAAATAATTTTACAGGAAGAAATCATGAAATCTTATTCATGAACAATGTAGAATGCTTCAAGTGTCATAACATTGGTCATATGGCACGTGATTGTAACTTAACATGGGCTCTTACACAAGCTAGAACCATGCAAAAGAAGAAAGTTACACAAGTATGGAGAAGGAAGGAAATACAGTCCGAAAGTCCTTTGAGCTCTCCAGCCAATCTAAGTTTTTTTTTAGAAGACTCTACCAAAAGGAGATGATGCATACAGTTAGGGGGAGCCTGTAATTCTTGATCATTATTGCTGAGAGCAAATGACCCACTGATTTTCCCAGAAAGCACAAGTGCAGATCATGCCCCAATGGATATAGCCAGCTACAAAGACAGTACTCTGATTCTCTAGAACAGTAATTAGGCATAGTTTTGTGGCTCAAGATTGATTGGAGTGCCTGAGCACAGTGGTGAAAGCGATGAAAGGAAAGTTGATACAAATAGGCAGAAAAGCTTTGAATTTTTGATGAAATGTCTGGGTATGACTGATAACCCAGTAATCGAAATTAAAGGGGAGTGTTGAAATTGTAATTTCAACTGCCGTGCAGCGCCAACGACCATAAACAGTTTTTGGAAACCGCCAGTCTTCCATCGCACCGCTTTTCATCGAGAAGTGGTTTTCCTCCGGAGGGCAGCGATTATAATCAGCTGCAGACACATGGATCAGCAATTTTGGAAAACAACTTTTTCCCTGGAGCATAATGTTCGACAAGAAGTGGCTGTGCGATATTGTCATCAGCCGTCAGATTGAAAGCAAAGCTGACCACCGTCGATTGAAGCCAAAGGTTGTGTACAGGCCTGCAACATGGAGATTGACGTGAAGTGAAAGTTTTTTAGTTTGACTGCCAGTTTTCAGTAAAAGTAATTTAATGAAATTGTACTATGGTTGGTAAATATAGGTGAAAGATTTAATTTTATTAACTATGGGAGTATGGCATAGAAAAATGAATTGTTATGTTTTTTGTTGAACTTGCAATGTAATGTGAAAAACGCAGCAGCGTGGAAAGGGAGAAATTTTTACACAGCAGTGTCAATTTCTCTTGGTAATGCACAACAGTGCAGAGATAATGTTTCTTTGTTGAGAGATGAAAATGTAATGAGACACGCAGCAGCGTGAAGGTAATGTCATTTGTTTTTGTTTTGTTGACCATGAATGGTAGCGTAGCAGAGCGCGAATGAAAGAGGGCAAATATGCATAGGGAGCATAGGGAGCACGCAGCAGCGTGAAGAAATGTTTTTTGTTGTTTTGAAACATGTAATATGCAGCAGCATAGAAACAGAGTGGTAGTAGTGTTAATCCCTCTGCAATATAGTGCAGCAGCGCCCGAATGTAATTTCTGTTGTTGAAAAAGGAATACGCAACAACGTAAATATATCATGTTTTGTTTGTTGAATATCTAATGTAATATGCAGCACGCACCAGTGCGAATGCAAGAGGAGTATGAAGAATTTTTACACAGCAGTGTAAATTTGTAAGCTGTAATTGTTCCAAAAGTGACAGAGTAAATTATTTTTGGTGTAGCTGAAGTGTTCTTGGTGAAATCCCTCTGTAAAAAGAAGATGTTTTTTTTGTAACAACAGTCTTTTATGTGTGTGGGTAAAACTATGTGTTCTGGAAACATTTTTTTTAGTTTCCACTATATTGAAAAACAGAGTATTCTGTTCTCTTCAGTTTTTGTTTGGAATTACTAGAAATTCCCAACACTTTTCACTTCCACTTCGTTCCGGATCACGAGAGGCTTCGAGCGACGCGTAACTACTGGACGGTGCTGCTCGAAACTATCATGAGGAGAAAGAACATGGATAACTCTGGAGATTCAGATAACTGGTATTTTTCGTCTATTGCTTTCAATAAGAAAGGCGAGGTGGTATTTTCTGTCTATTTCTTTCAATAAGAAATGCGAGGCAGGGGAAGATGGAGGAATTGATTGAGAGTGGATTGAAATTGAAGAGACCAGAGGACATGGATGAAGTGTGTTGATTGATAAAAATAGCATTGTGGTGTATTCAGAGCAAATGGGCATTGAGGCCTTTAATGGGAACTGTGGTTTTAATACTGTAAGGAGATTGAAAGTTATTGGATCTTCAAAGGATCGATGATGGGATCATCGATAATTCTTTTATGGACGACGTTTTAAGAAAATGTATGCAGAACTGCGAGAACATTTTTTAAAAGGATAAAAATAATTAAATAACGCGAAACTACAAGTTCAAGTAAGGGAAAACGAAGAAACTGCATCGGCCTTCATCTTGTAAGATACAATTTTGAGTGACACGCTACAGAGAACTTCAAAACTAGGCCAGTTTAAAGAAAACGGTTCGAAACACTCCTGCAAGGAATATGCTTTTAACATACAATCCGAGGCAAAGTTTCTTACTTGTCAATACATTACAATTACCATCTTTCCTCATTGGTGGTCGCAAGTTAGATTGCTTCCCCTAATTCCAAATTCTCTGATTCGGCGGTGCAAAATCATTCGTAATGGCTGGATGTTCATTCAACAGCCAAATATCACCCCCCTACAGAGAACCATAGGAAGCCTCCCTACTCTAAATATAGCCATGCAAGGTGTCCGACCACATGATATCTGGCACTGAATCTCGATCGAGATAGTTCTGCATCATGATTCAAAATTCATTCGGAGTAATATGGTGTACGAATAAATCAGGGTCTGCAAGAACATCGTAGTGATAGGTGAACGTCATAGTCATAGGTGATAGATCTGACGTCACCGAACTCGTCACTTCAGAATTCTCCTCCACAGTTAATCCGCCTTTCCTATTTGAACCCATCTGATCAGTGCTGTGTTTTTCATGGGTGGACTCGAAATTATTATCTGCTTGAACCTTCAATCCAATTTCATCTTCCGGAGATTTTATAACTCTAGTGAGCATCATTTTTGCTTCGACTTCATTTACAGCATCGATCTCTTCATTATTATTAGTCAATATTATTCAAATTTATTGAGAAGAATTTATAGTAAAAATCATATCATAATCCATATTGTAAATCTTTTCAATACAGGTACGGGCTCACTGTCATAACCCAATGTTTTGCTATTGGTTCTCTTCGCACCTGGCGAAGCCAATCCACCATTTTTATATTGATTTCTTCTTTGCTTATTCTGAAAAGCTTGAGAGCAGGCGGCCATCCCGGCAAACAAATGCTATCATTAAAACACAACTGATACTTCAATAGAGAGCCTTTTTTGTACCAGAGATCCTTCTTCCTTCGGGACCTTTGAGAGATAATGCAAAGAATTAGGTTACTAATTTTTTCTACTACGCACCACATCATGGTCTACAAATATATATAGATAGTTGATAGAAGATGGATCACAGGAAATTCCGCATGATGATGGAAGCTTCCCGAGGAACACAATCTAACATGTTGTTGTATTTTTCGTTCGTACACGTCGTTGAAACTTGAAAGGGCATTCAAACGGTCCAATGAAATCAGCGCTCGCAGTCCAAAAGATACCGCCCAAGCACATAAAAACGCGTAGTCTAACTAGCCAAAGAAATTTCCCGGAAATTCCAGTTATATTTAGAGAAAATCTGGTAAGGATTTTTGTAAATCCAATTTATAGTTGTTAAACTTCAAATTTTTAAGTGTCCTCAAAGCTTTTGATGGTGTTGAATCCATTTCCACCCTCAAAAACACGATTCTAACCCTATGTCTATAAGATTTTTTGAAATTTTTTTGCCTAAATTTAGGCCACTTTTGCCCGTCCGAGCAATTCCTCCGCCTATGACTTCTATTTTCATATTAATTTGAATCTCATACTTTTGTAAATCCAAGTTATAGTTGTTAAACTTCAAATTTTTAAGTGTCCTCAAAGTTTTTGATGGTGTTGAATCCATTTCCACGCTCAAAAACACGATTCTAACGCTGTGTCTATAAGATTTTTTGAAATTTTTTTGCCTAAATTTAGGCCACTTTTGCCCGTCCGAGCAATTCCTCCGCCTATGACTTCCATTTTCATATTAATTTGAATCTCATACTTTCAACACAATCGTTTTCATATTAATTTGGATCTCATACTTTCAACAGGGTGCACTTTGAGATAATGGCAATGTTCATTGGTGACAATATATTTAGCATTTATATAATAGTTAAGAGTATTTATATAATGGTTAAGAGTATATGTTTTTTTAAAGAGGTCATATGTTATAGGGTAGAATATGTATGCTATTATAGATTTCGCAAGTCAAATTGAGATGGGTTTCTTGTCTCATAGACAAAAAATCTTATATATCAATTTGGTGTTGCCTTGACGGTAAACTTAAAATTACAAAATAATAATATTTTACATTCAACTTTAAATTAGATAATAATCAAAATATAAACAACACTGACTCACCACAACATATCTCACATCTATATAATATTTGAAATGTTAATAAAGTTTATAATAATCGAAATATATACAATACTGACTCACCCCAACATATCTCACATCTATATCATATTTAAAATGTTAATAAAGTTTATATATAATATCGTTTAAGATTTTTATTTAATAAAATTTAAATTTTAAATTTGATTGATTAATCTGCCCCACTTCCCATGTAACGATCCTCAATATTCAAAAATCGAAAATGAGGTCGATCTTTCATATAATATGAGATTCATTAATACATTTCAATCACTTTATTAACTTAATTGTTTTCGTATTGAATTTTTAATTATTATATTAATAAATCAAATTTTTTTAATAAAGTATTTTAAAGTTTTTTAGATTGGGTTTTTTTGTTAGTTTTTTTAAAATTTGACAAGAATTTATTGAAATGAAAAGTTTGATAAGTAATCTCTTCACAATCGTGTTTTATGGATTTTTCAGGGTGTTGAATTTGTTAAATTTCCATACGGAAATCTATATTCACATTAATCAAATAATGTTACAAATAAATATATGAAATGTTGTCTCAAGATAGGGAAACTATCTTGTACACACAATCTATTGGTTGAGAGAATATCTCAACCACACACAAATCTAGGAAACAAAATAGGAACATACTCCTCTAGATAAAAGAATCACAACTAAGACAAGTAAGAATTACATATTCCAACAGAATCTATATATACAATCAACGAGTTTAACACAAATCAAGATTTCACCTCAACTTTTTTTGCCCAAATTTCAGCACCGGAAAATCCAAAAAATCACACTAAAGACAACTCCATTTGTAATAGTTATTTTATATATATTTTTAACATTTAATATTTAATATTTATATTTTATTATTATCTTTATAGTTTAAACCAATTTAGTGATTAGCCATTTGTTTCTTTTTAAAACTACCATGTTTGAATTTAACTCTGAGTAAAGTATGTATATCTCTATAAATTTTAATGCTTTAAAACGAAAACACTAATTGTATTGAATTTTTTTTTTAATATTTTATTTTGTAATTTTCCCAATCTTAATGCCTTAAATGGAAAATACTAATTGGATTTATTATTATTATTATTATTATTATTATTTTGTATTTTGCACAATCTTAATGTCTTAAAGGTTTTTGAGTAATGTTGTCATTCTAAACCCTAAACCACTTATATTCTTTCCATAATTATTTTATTATAAAATAATTAAAACAAGTGAAATAGGCATCATGGCTCCTTAGTAACTGTAGCTTATGTAAGAAGTAGAGAACATTTATGGGGTGAATGTGATCATATAACTTCATTACATTCAGTGCATGATTTAATCACCACAATATACGTGGAGGAGGAATCAAATTGCTAATAATTTATTGGTACATGACAACATAGTTTTATGAAAAAATATGACAATGATTAAATAATTAAACTAAAAAATATATTATAATTAATAAAATATGTCAATAGAAAAAGGTGAAAAAAAGATGACAACAATTAAATAATTAAGCTAAAAAATAAATTATAATTAATAAAATATGTCAATGGAAAAAGGTGAAAAAACATTGGTATTAGAAAAAAAAAACATTGTTACTACAAAAAATACAACAATGAATAGAAAGCAAGCAAGAAATAATTATATGTTAATAAATATTTATTTTTAAAAATAAGCATGATAATGTATGGAAAAAAAAATATTAATTATGAAAAAATCAATATATTTTTCCATAAATAAAAAAGGTGCTTCATAAATAGTGTGAAGATACAATTTACTTATCTTAATTGACAAGTCCAAATGATATAGCATTATATATCGGGGATCAGTTGAACCCTGCATGGAAACAAAGTTGTGACAATAATTCCAATTTCTAAAACAATTGGGCGAAAAACAAGTGCAGAAAAAAATAGTACATAAATTTAATTGAAATGGAAAAATAAGAAATACACAATCTTATATACTACTACGAATATTCCTTCACTCTCAAATCCTAATCATCCATATTTTGAAATAAATATGCCTATCGACTTAATTAGTCTTTATTCCTTTTGCTTTCCTCAAACATTCTACATGAAAACCAATGCATATGTTCTGTTGGTCACTGGTCTCGCCCTACTTATGGCCACATTGTTATTTAGTGAGGTTCTAATAGTTATGGTGGTTGCTCCTCCTGAACATTAGCACAACCCTCATGATTGAACTCCGCCAAGTCCATATGTTCATTTTTTTGTTAGAGTTGAACTACTCGACTACCGAAACTCTATGCCCAAAGTCAAACTATTAAATCCATCTAATTCATTGGGATCCATCCCTCACTCCTGTATATAGGCACATCAAACCTCGCCAAATCAGGAGAATAAACCTAAGCATTCAACAAAACAGCCATCAAATGAGATGGTCACAAAATTGAAACAATTTGTGATGCAAGAGCATCCAGCTAAGGGCATCATGACCGGGGGTTGGTCTCAGCCAAGAAGGATAGGTTCAAAAACTTTAATTTCATTTACGTTTCATGAATAAAACAATGTCTAGGAATTAGTTTGTTTTATTATTAATTAGTTAAGAAGCATTAGAAACAGTACAGTTAGGGTAGTGTCATAACAGTTACATTGTTTTGTCATTTTCTTAGTCTATCTTACAGATGTTTGTTCATGAACAAAAAGTATAATATTGTAACTCCTACAATACAAGAAAACCCAACAAGATTATCAACTATGTAACTACAAAGGGTAACTGTATGGTAACTGAGAACAGTTTGAGTAACTGTTCCAGCACAATATAAAAATCAATGTAATACAATCATGGAGGGGTTCAACACATGAGAACAGAAATATAATATAGAGAATAATTTCTTTCATCCAAGAACATTCGAGTCCATCTGTAACAGTTCACTGTAATATTCATTTACTTTTTCCCTTAATCATTGAGTAAGCCAAACTAAGCAAACATTGTGCATTCCTATACTTTCCTTTTAATTTTCTTTCTTAAAGAACAGAATGCAGACAAAGAAATTGCATGAGTATTTTCTAGCACAAAGGCTACCAATCAAGAGAGGGAAAATGAATCATGGAGAGACAACATACCTAAAGAGAACTGCGAGTAGAGGAGACCACCGTGACTGTGACCTGTAGCATGCAAACCCATTAATCAAATTCAACAACCAGAAGAACCTCAATAAAATGAGAATAGTGGAGCAGAAACAAGTTTAGCAACTGAACAAACAAAGATAGTAGCCATTCTCTTACACAGATGAGCAGAACCGTCACACTGTGCCCAAGGAACCGAGCAACGAAGCCACCAGAACAAGCGAGGGTGCTATACCAACAAGCAACACAACCCATAGCTAGGCACACTCATAGCTCTTGGCTCACCTCCATGCATTTGCAGCACGAAACCTAACTTCCAGACCAAACCCTTAGCGCAGCAAAGTCACAAGAGAAAAAATGAAGACATGACATAGAAGGTAGGGTTTTGGCGTAAACCAAAGAGCATGAACAATAACTAAGGTAAGTACCACCGACATAGCAGAATTGAAGTATGTCATAAATGCCAACCAATGCAATCCAGAACCATCCTATGATTAAACCCTAATCACAAGTGTTAAGTCCCAAATCATTCTTTAAATCATTTAATTGTTGATTAGTGTAGTCATATATTATTGTCGACCATTATAGTGTGGAATTGCGGGCTGGTCCCATCAATTTGTATAAAAAAATTAAAATGTATGCACAGACATTTGGCCATAGTGTTAATTACATTTTCTGCACCGTCTATTAAAATTTTGAAACTTGATTAAATGCAAAAATCATGAAATTAGGGTTTGAGGTAAATTGTAACTTTATTTTGTAGGAAGAACCCAAATATCTACCGTCAACTTAATTTTGTTAATTACAAAATTGAAATTCCGAAAGGTCAATTCCAATACATAAACACCCTAATAATGGGATCTATATTTACTTTGAAAATATTATTGCATTGGAAAAGAGTATTGAGATTGTAGGAAAATAATGTTGATGGGATGATCTAGAGAATTCAAAGTATGATTAATTTGTAAGAGTATTTTATTACACATAATTTTTTGTAAAAGTATATATAAGATCTTTATTATATAGAAATGGAGGAGGCCCACTCTCAGTTAAGGATAACTATGTTTGCTGGATAGATGTAAGTGTAATATTCCTTTACTTGATTTGGTCAAAATTAATAGAATCTGTCCGTGGTATTTTCTCATTATATAAACTGATGGTATTTGCCTTCATTTTTCGAGGGAAAATAATCAACCGATGGTATTTGCCTTCATTTTTCGAGGGAAAATAATAAAGTAGGGTCTTTAGATAGTCCACCAAGCCTATAAAATGGGATAGAAGCTAAGCATTTGGATAATTTGGGTTTATTTATCTTGTTGTATTTTTCTTGAGAACTTGGCGTGGCCCGTTCCAGTTTGATCCCAGGGATGAAAACCCCTTGAGTGTTTTTTTGTCTGGTGGATTCATCCATGGTCCATGATTGTGCTTCATTGCATTTGTCTTCTCTTTTGATAAGCAGTCATGCATGCATTACAGGGGCTTGAAATTCATTGTATGGGCATGTACCATTTCTTTTCGTTATTAGTATAAATAAACGTTGCATTTCAAAATCTCGTTGTGTTTAGTGTTTTGTTTGCAATTATTTTTAACTAGAACACCTAGATGTGCCAGATTGGTTGATTATTTCACTTTTCGAGATATTATAGTGGTATCAAAGTTGTGCATCTTGCGAGCAATGGATTTTTTCAGCCTGAGTCACAGAACGCATCCCTTAGTGTCTCATGTCTCGTATTACGTGTCAGACACAAAAACCACCCTAAAACGTGTTGAAAACATTTTTCTTCGTGTCCATCAATCGAGACACATGTTTTGGATGGTTTCAAAACGTGCACTAACTTTTTTGGTTCTTAGGACGCATGTCCCATCATGCAACATGGTTTATTTTTGGGTTTTTTTGTCATTGTTGGTGACTGAAGTTGAGTTTTCTCGTCGCTTGAATCCAATTTGTTGTGCAATGTGAGGAATTCCATCAGATTCGAGTGTTGTGCTCACAACTTCACATCGACCTGGACCTCGAGATGTAGGAGACGAGCGTTCGCATGCTTTCTTGAGAGTTTGGAGCACTTATATTTCTTGTAAGTTGTGTTATAGCCTATGAAACTTAACTTAATTGTACATAAGTGACCATGTATAGATCGTGTGTTGAAATAAAAATCTCAGCTCCCTGTCATGTGCTCATTTCTCACTACACCTTCGAGGTCCAAAGGGAGGGAAAGCTCGATTAATGCTCTCGTCAACAATGAAGTTTGAACACATATAAAGTTATAGTTCATAAACTATCTTATGTGAAGTTTGAACATGATCAAACTTGTTTTAAGTTAATAACAAAAATTATAACATGAACAATGGACATTGAACTCTGAACATCATTGATGTAGTAAATTGATAAACTAACTAGTGAATTACTAAATTGTAAATAGTGTATATTAAATACTAAATAAATATCATCATGATTCATATCTATATGGATCAAGAACTATATTTTAGTTTTTTTAATATATATAAAACATGTCTCTCGTGTCCTATTTCCGGGGTCATTATGTCTTGTGTCAAATACTCATATGTACATGTTCTCCATTTCTCGTGTCCTCGTGTCATGTGACTTAGTTGTCATTATATCATAATTTTGTAAGTTTGAAATTCCTTGTCGTAGTTTCTGTGGATTTCTTTTCACCGTAGCCGACATTTTCCATCATCGGCAGTACTCGAGATCACCCTAGTTGGACTCTTATCTTCCAATAAATAATTGTTTGGAGATGATTTAGCCGAGGGGAAAGGTTTTAAGATTGGATATGGAATTTCTTATAAAGAAGATGATTATCAGGAGACCGCGCTCTTAGTTTCCCAGCAGAGATAGGGCCCCTATCAAATTCAAAGGGCCATGTGTTAAATCACTATTGTAATGAGGTTGCTCACCAGTTTAGAAGACATTCTTTGTTGCATTACGTCAACATCAGATTTATCAACGTTGAAATCAAGGTTGTGGGAATTACTGGCGCTTGTGATGTGACTGCGATTTGGCTAGTCGTAGCAGTTAAGACCAGGGCTGGAATGTTGACTGAATCAGAATGAGCAAGTGCATGGGTAGTATGGCTCGCATAAATTAAAATTTTGTGATCGAGCTATGAAAAAGCTTCATCTGCATACATAAATTTGAAGTAGGTTGTGCGTGGAAAATTCAATACTAAATAAAATTATTTCCAATATTCGTTATGTAAATGTGTTAGAAAACCCGCACAGATGAATCTAGCTAGTAAAGGTTGAACACACAACTTTGAAGAGAAAAAACACTAAAAGAAAATTGAAAGAACAAAAGAATGATTCATTAGAAAATAGGTTACAATGCTCATGATATAGCATTACTGGGTGAATATCCCAAGGTAATGCACCATAGTGGTGATCAATGAGAAGACTCAACACCTACAACAAGTTCGGGAGAGAATTAGCCAGTTGCGGAGTGAAAGAAGGAGAAAATCAGGGAGTAAATCATGCAGAAGGAATCTTGCATGTAGTCCCATGCTCTAACTAAGAGTCTGCATGTAGGTTTATAGTAGTTCCAACACCCCCCCTGAACACCACTATGGGGAAAAATAGAAAATGGGCCCTGGCAGCTAAGGCCAAAGGTCACCCAAAATACAGTGCAACTTGTACTAAAATTGAGGAAAGAGGGAAAACCTCGTGGGAAAATCCCTCCCTCAAAATACAATGTAATCAAAAGAAAAGAGGAAGAAAAGACAGTTGCTAAGCAACTATGTCCTTCACTCCAAGACGATCGCGCAGAGAGCAAAACTTCTGCTCAGTGAATGTCATGGTGAAGATGTCTGCAGTATGTTCTGTTGAAGGAAAGAACTGCAAATCAATGACCCGATCATGTACTAAGTCTTTGATGTAGTGCATATGGATCTTTATGTGCTTCGTTCACTGTCGTTGTACTGGATCCCTGCAAAATTTGAGAGTGCTCTAATTGTCACACCAGATGACAATGGGCTGATGGAACTGGATGCCCAACTCAGTGAGGAAGTGTTGTAGCCACAGAGCCTGAATGGTGATGTTGACTACTCCTCTATACTCGGCCTCAGCTGAAGAGAGAGCAATAACAGCCTGCATTTTGCTCTACCAACAGATAGGGCCAGATCCTAGAGTGAGTGAATATCTGGAGGTGGACTTGCGATCAATGTTGTCTCTCGCCCAATCAGAATCTGTGAAGCCAAGGAGATTCAATGCAGTGCCTGCTGCATAGTGAATCCTGAAGGTTATGGTGCCCTGCACATATCGGAGGATGCACTTGGAAGCATTCTAGTGTAGCTCATGCGGCTCCTGGATGTATCTGGAAACCGCCCCTACTGCATATGAGAGATCTGTTCTAGAGTGGGTGAGGTACAATAAGCTCCCCACTAGCTTTCGATAGAGAGTGTTGTCAACTAATGGAGTGTCATCTCCATCCTTAAGGCGGACCCCAGATAGAAAAGGACTCAGTGCTGGCTTGCAGTCAGTCATGTGAAACGTCTCGAGGAGATCTCGTGCATACTTAGCTTGAGATAGTTTGATGCTTGTGGCATCTTGGCTGATCTCAAGACCAAGAAAGAAGTGTAATGGACCCATGTCTGTCATCAAGAACCTATCAAGCAAGGCCCTCTTGACTGTAGCAATGGCTGAAGCCAAGCTGCCGGTAATTAGGAGATCATCCACATACAAAACTAAGATAAGAAGAGAATCATGTGTCTTGATCATGCAAACATTCATATTAGACTTACATCTTTTAATGTTTTGTGATAAGAGAAAAGAGTCCATCTTCGCATACCAAGCTCTCGGGGCTTGCTTAAGGCCGTAGAGAGATTTCTTTAGTCTGCAGACCAAAGATGCATCCTGAATGAAACCATGTGGCTGCTCCATGTAGATCTCCTCATATAGCTCTCCGTGAAGAAAGGCATTCTTCACATCCATCTGATGTACTTCCCACCCCTGGGCAACCGCAATGGCAAGTGTAAGGCATATGGAATCCATCTTTGCTACTGGAGCAAAGGTCTCGTCATAATCAATGCCATGCACTTGTTGGAAGCCTTTGGCTACTAGAATTTCTTTCCATCTGGTGATTTGCCCATTTGCAGCACTCTTGGTCTTGTAGACCCATTTGCATTGGACAAGTTTCCTTCCTGAAGGAAGGGGGACTAGATCCCAGGTCTGGTTCTCGAGGAGGGAGTTATACTCCTCCATGGCGGACTCCCAAGATGGATGCCCGACAGCCTCAACATAAGACTGTGGATTAGAAGAATGAACCAAATGACAATGCCAGGATGGCGATGGTTTAGTGGAAGTGAGGGCAAGAGGAGGCTCAATAAACTCTGAGCTATTCCTCTACAGATTAGAATTATCCCCCACAAGACCATTTCTAGTAGCTGGCTGGTATTGTGCATATATCTCATGCAAGCTCCTTGTTCTCTGATTTATGACAGGGGAATATGATTCACTGCTGGAAGCCCGATCTGGGCTTGGATGTGGATCATCATATGCATGCACTGGATTTGTATCTGAAGACTCTGTCTCTGCATCTACATGCTCTACCACGACATCTGCATGCTCTGTATCTACATCTGAGTGTACTGAGTCATCATCTCGGACATGAGGTAGATAAAAGGTGTTTGCATGCAGTAATTAAGGTGCATGCAAGAGACTTTCTTCAAATTTGACACTTTACTCAATGATGAGCTTGTCCGTACAGGAAATGAGGAGTCGGTATCCCTTCACACCATCAGGGTATCCAACAAAGATGCACTCAATGCTCTGTGGATCAAGAGCTTTCCTCTTTTTAGAGGGGATCCTGGCCATCCTCGAGAGTCAAAAACACTGAAGTGGGTGACCTCTGGTTTAGTGTTGCTCCAAGCCTCAAAGGGGGTCTAATCCTTAACAGACCTATGAGGAGATCTATTCTGGATGTAGTTAGCACAATTAAGTGCTTCAGCCCATAGCTTATGAGGCAATGACTTAACATGCAACATGCAGGAAGCCATCTCTTTGAGAGATCGGTTCTTTCTCTCAGAAACTTTGTTCTGCTACGGAGTGTATGGAACTGTGTACTACAACTGTATGCCGGACTGAAGGAAAAGGTTCTGAAGTGTTGTGTTAACATATTCCCCCCCATTGTTTATAGGGATGGCTTTGATCTTTCTCTCTGACTGTGCCTCAACTAGTGATTTGAAATCTTCAAAGCGCGCAAAAACTTCAGATTTGGCCCTGAGAAGATACACCTTAGTATACTGTGAGAAATCATCAATAAATGTAAGCACATAGCTTGCTTTGTTGATGGAAGGATGAGGAAAAGGCCCCATGAGATCACTATGGATTAGATCTAGAGGAGAGGATGCTTTGTGAGTCTTGCCGGTGTCAAACATTTCTCTAGGATGTTTGCCAAGGACACACCCTTCACCAACTCCTTTGGAGAAATTGATATTTGGCAAGCCTTCCACCATCTCATTCTTGCTTAGTTGCTGCATATACCTGTAATTTAAGTGACCAAACCTCTCATGCCAAAGCCTACTACTATCATCAACATGTGTAAGCAATAAGGAGGATTCAGATTCAATAAATTCAGGAAATATATACAGTTTGGCTCCATTGTTTACCTCATCAGTTGCAATTTTGGAGCTGCTGTGTAGGTCATATATGTTCACTGCATCTAGAGTGAATTCCACTCTCTTTCCAATGCCGGAATGAGTGATTTGATAAACTGAAAGTAGGTTTACCGAAATTTTTGGAACATGAAGCACATCTTCAAAGCTTCCGTGTAAAAGTTCCACTCTACCTTTTCCGATGACCTCAATAGGTGAGTCATCTCCCATGAGGATGGGAGGAACTTTGCATGCATCCAAAGAGGAATAGAATTCCTTTGCAGTAGCCATATGATGTGATGCACCAGAATCTATAATCGATGCATAAGGAGAAGAATTAATTGCAAGTAAAGCATGAAAATTGTTACCTTTCCCGCGTGGCACATCCTTAGTTTTCTTCTTGGCGCCCTAAAGGATGTGGTCCCCAAGGTTGTGCTTCTGAAGGATTTCTGCCATTTGGTCAATTTGTTTCTTCATGCAAGAGGATTCTGGATGGAATCCTCTTTGACAGTAGGTGCATTTGTTTCCTTTCTTCCCTTTCTCATTTCTCGAGCCGGAGGAGTCATTGAAGGGCTTGGTGTACCCTTCCTTCTTTGGATGGGAATGCGCCTTTCCTTTGTCTTTTTGCTACTAATTTTTCTGATTTGAATCAGATCTATGATTTTTATTGTGGTTGCCATCATGCACAGCAAGTGCATGCGCTTTGGGAGGTTTTATTTTCCACATGCTAATGAGTTTATCTTGCTCAAAAGTAAGGGACTCCATGAATTCTTTGAGAGAAGGCATAGTGTAGGATTTACCTGTTCAAAGCCTTACCGAATGAAATGTAGACACAAAGATGGAGTATTTCGGTTCGATCTTTGACATAATAGAGAGAACTTGGCTACTCTCCTCCTTGGATTTGTCAATTCCACAACCCTTAAGTTGCAGCAATAGATCATTATATTTGGTGAAGAAGTCTTGAATTCTCTCATAGTTCCATGGATCTAATGACAACAGCTCCACTTCGAGCAGATGTCCTTTCATCTCATCTTGTTTCCCGTAGAGTTCTTCAACCTTTGTCCAAATCTCATTGGGAGTATTGCAGGCAGATAGATGAAACTACAACTCTGGAGAGATGCACATGCATATGGATCCGTGGGCCTCATCCATGTGGTTGAGGTACCTGGATTTCTCTATGGCTGAAGTGGGTTCCACTTTTGCAGCCATGGTAGTCCTATACAACCCTTTTTGACGAAGTTATCGAGCCATTTGGTCCTTCCATTCATGATAGTTGTACGGTGTTAGGATCAATGCTTTGGGAAACTCCATTTTTTCTGTTGATCTTTGATCTCCAAGCTGTAATACCTGCAAAATAAAGTACTAGTGCACCTTTTATCTAGCAACCTGTGGGCTCTGATACCATGTGGAGGTTTGCCGTTACACCAAAACCCGCAGGTGTTGGTAAACATTACAACCAAGTAACTAGGATCCCCAAGGTGGAAATTACGAATTCCATAGAGGTGCGGTGATTCTTCCAATACCGCCCATTAAACAAAGCTTGGGGGAATCGAACCTGGGTCCAAGCTCCGATACCATGTAAATGTGTTAGAAAACCTGCACAGATGAATCTAGCCAGTAAAGTTTGAACACACAACTTTTCAGAGCAAAAACACTAAAAGAAAATCGAAAGAACAAAAGAATTATTCATTACAAAATAGGTTACAATGCTCATGATATAGCATTACTGGGTGAAGATCCAAAGGTAATGCACCATAGTGGTGATCAATGAGAAGACTGAACACCTACAACAAGTTCTAGAGAGAACTAGCCAGTTGCGGAGTGAAAGAAGGAGCAAATCAAGGAGTAAATCATGTAGAAGGAATATTGCATGTAGTCCCATGCTCTAACTAAGAGTCTGCATGTAGGTATGTAGTAGTTCCAACACGTTATGCAAGCAGAGTTTATTGACATTCAGGGCATTGTATTCCTCTGGTTTTATTTGAAGTTTAATTCATGGATGCACCAGGAGATCATGTATCACACCAAATTATCAATTAAAGGAATAAATTGATCAAATCATAAGCGATCAAATTGAAAGGCCAAATTCTTTGGTTGAATTGTTAACTGATTGGAGGTGCATTGGTCAAGACTGTAATCTTAGGATCATTCACCCAATTTCTGGTATGGATCGAAGGGGCCAGATGGTAGTTCCAGAGTTTGTGAAAGATCAGTCACATAAGGGTCGCAGGAGCCGTATATCCTAGAGGCTGGAAGGTTCAATTACGTAGGGGTGAGAGGAGCCATATATCCATAGAGGTCGAGAGTCTTATATACTATCCTTTAGGAACAATAAAGGTCGTGGTTCATCAAATTTTCCAGCGCGAGGGAGCCATTCGTATCTTATTGTTGGGTGATTTATGGTGTATGGTGTTGTCACTCATATGCTTGGAAGAAGTCACCCTAGATGGTTCGGTCATTTCATTCTCCACAAGGGTTTCTTTTATTGCATCTATTGCTTCTTATTTGAGATCGTTGGTTTTGGGTTTCTTTGTAGGATTTTATCAAGATCAATATATGGAACTGTGGCAACCTGTAGGAAGGCTGAGAGCCCATTCTGAATTCATTTATTGCAGTCTAGCAAGGCCTGGTCGCATGTTGGATATCATTCTATGCCTCGTTGGGAATCTGTAAGTAGGCAAGTGATCGTTGATCCCAACTATAGCAAGTCACAAGCATATATGGGGCACTCTGAAGGCTACGAACCCATTGCACATCGTAGGATTTAGGGATCATTGATTTATAGCCATGAAAGGAGGATTTTGCAATGAATCGGGCCGTTGTGAAGTCACACGACCATTTGTAGCAGCGTTGGGCCATATCCTCTTATCCACAATGCACTCATTTAGGCAAAGTTCCAAGGATTGTTTCAGTTGACTACTATAGGTGGGAAGATCTCACGCAAGGGTTGAGAGACCCATCTCATTGTTCCTTTTCACTTCCACGTGCCTTCACACAAGAGGTCCACCGCGTCACTAGCTAAGGTCGACCCTTGTTTGGGTATATGCAGACTAAACACTTCACATAATCTAATTGACTATTTGTTCTTTAATGAATTAGTTTTCATCATTTCCTATTGGTTGTGTGCTATAGTGGGTCACCATATCTTGACTTAATTTTTTAATAAAGACATGATCCTATTTCTATGACCTGGTATATTCTGATGTTTAGATCGTTTGGTATAAATATATATTGATCGGATTAAAATAGTGTTTTGGAGTTGTGAAAAATTGGGAGGTCGTGAGGCCTAAAATACCACCTGAGAGGAGACACCCTGTAATTGTAAAGGAAAAATAAAGGGTTTCTTTAAACCTCATTTGGGTTGCAAGGCTGTCACATTTCCTCGAAACATTATTTCAATATTGTAACCCTAATTTATTTGTCAGCTCTTCCTATTATATTTGAGCAGTATCATCGAATAAGAGACGTAGGTTAAGGTTATTATTGCAGGAGAATATTGCTAATACATAAGTTTATTGTTCACAGGAGAACAATTTTTCATCTCTGCTCAAAGGAGGTAAATCAATTTTATTGAAGAAAGTCAAGGAGAGAGAAGGAAGATCAAGCGAAAAAATCCATTGATGCCAAGCCCTAACGTCATCACTTTACTTTTGGAAATGGCTTAGGAATCAACATAGTAGCACATACACTGGTCTTGTGGCCTGCAATACTATGGTGGATCAAAATTGGCAACAAATTCCAGATTTGAAGCACATCAGAACAACAGAGCTTTCTCTTTGAAGATCCATGCTATCCTTCAACAGTCAAAGGATATATGGAAGGAAGATGTAAAAATAAAGTGTCTCTTTGAAATTCGGTCCAAAATTCGTAGAACAAAGTCAAAAGATGTCCTCCTATTGTTAGGCACATTATACATAGCTTTGTCTCATAGAGAAATCATACTGGAAAGGGTCAAGTTGTGCGTTCAAGCCATCCATGTGTACTTTGATATAGCATAGGTTCTTGGAGAATTCTTGTGAAAAGGTTAAACTTACAGTCGCCACTTGTCTCGGGAAAATCTTAGCCTTAACAGTGTTGCTACCGCCCTAAAATGATGACATCATGAGCATGATTTTTAATTAATGGTAGGAACCCTCCAAGGATTGGACAATATCATCCTTCTTACTTTCTTTCAGAGGTGCAAGATATTAGAATGCATGGAAAAATTCAGATTTTTTATACTTATGTTGGATCTAGAATGTGATGACTTAATGTTTCAGATGCTCCAATGCTTTTGCACCAACATTACAACATCTCATCCAAAATTTGTCAAAACATACATGTATAAGATCATGTCCCTAATCTTAGGAGAAGATAAGGCCATTTGCAAAAAATTGAAGTCCAAATTGTTGACCATTTAGAGGAAGGAGCTAATTCTATCACTCGTTGCCTATGAACTAGTTGAGAGGAAGTTGACCAAGGAGGAACTAACAAGGATTTCTGGAGATAGCAAGAATGAAATGAGGAAAATCCTATGCTTTGTATGCAAGGGCTCTTAGACACTTAACCATTCATGTCCATGTGATAGGAAGGAAGCAACAAGGATAGAACCAGAGGAAATTTCTCCATACCATGAGGATTGATCTGAAGGATTCGAGCAGTCAAGTACACATGGTGAGAAACAACACAATCTTATTCAAAAATACTTGTAGGACAAGTCGATGATAATGAGTGAGCTTGACAAAGTACATGGGGAAAGGAATGATGTAATTCTAAATTACAATATGGTATATTGTTGTATAATTGTGTCCATAGATATTTAGGAGTACATCCATGAAGAGTATGAGAAATAAGAGTCCATCGATGCATCCATGTCTGGCAACCAAAGAGAATGGGTAACAAGTTGTCCCCACAAGGGGAGAAGGCCACGAAGAAGACATTCAAGGAGACCTAAATGAGGATCTAGTGATGATAAACCAATATGATGAGATTGATCATAATGAGCAACATGAAAGATATAGTATGCAGGATGAGCCATTTCTAGAGAGTAGGTTAAAGGTTCAAGTTGGAGCTATGATAATTGAGAATTTGGTGCAAACATATATAAAAGGATTCACTAGGGCACCAGAATTTCCAGTAAAGTAATTTAGGGAAAAGATCAAGAATTTCAAGACAGATCCTATGATATTGAACAGAGAGTCTGGACAGTCCAAGACACTGTCTTACAGGAGAATAGATAAATTGACGAGCTCATAGGGGTATGTGTTGAATTAACGACCCAGTTGTCAAGTGTTGAGGAATGACTCAAGTCCCTCACAAGGGAATAAGAGGAGTAAAATTGGGAGTTGAACCCTCTAAATGAGTACATAGATAAGGCTTGAAGTACTACCAACCCACCTTTTTGAATTGGGGAGAGCAAGGCATAATTCTCCAAACGAATTATGTTGATTGACTAAGTGGATTAGCATGAGTTGAGAATCAGGAAACATCAACATGGCAAGATTATTCCATGTGTAGGAATTCATGCATTATATCCTCTACACGAGATGGATTGGCGAGAGATTATGAATTGGAACTCTATTGCTGGGATGCTCTTAGCCAAGAGCATATTGTAGCTTGGGACGTTTGGCATGGGCAGTGATGGAGGGCTGAGATGGTACCATAATCCACTGGTCTCGAGACTTAGGTGGCACTGTGATCCAGGAGAATCCATTGGGGCTAGGATTTGCTGAACGATTTTTTGGGATCCAGATGAATCTACCGAAGGAAGGATTCATCGAAGAATCGTTTAGGATCTAGTAGCATGGAGGTATGGAATAATAAACTTGATTTTATGGGATCCTGGTATCAGTGCTTTTGTTGTGAATAGAATACCGTCTTCTTTTGAAGTTTCTTGATTCTTTTCTTCCTCCTCTTTACAGTCTATGTAAAATAATTTCTTCTCAGCATAGTTATGACTTTTAGTGTATTTGCTATCACAACTGTAACAAAGCCTTTTTTCTCTTTTTTCTTCCGATTGTTGTGGTGTAAACCTTATAGGTTGTGGAAGGTTAGGAGTAAAAAAACTTCCATATTTATAGTTTTGAGTAGTAGGATTCCTTGTTTCCATAATTCTTCTTTCATGTTTTCTTGCCAACCTGAATGCCTTCTCCAATGATTCAAGTTCCCAAAGGAAAACCTCATGTTGAATTTTATCCTTTAAAGTCCCTATGAAGACATCAATCCTTTGCTTCTCTAGAATATCATTTACCCTTATATTCAATTTTTGGAAGTCCTCAATGTGCTCTTCCATTGAACCCTTTTGTTTGAGATTTATCAATTGGCTAAAGAAGGTGTTTCTCTTTATATCCTCATAATGTGCTATCATTTCCTCTGTGAAAATTGACCATCTTACATGTGGTTTATGAGAAAAAATCCCTCTGTACCATACAAATTGATTTGGTTCTAAGTATAAAGATGCAATATGTACCTTTTGTAACAATTGTATATCATGTAGATCAAAATATTGCTCCATCTCTAGTATCAAATTTACCAGATCCTTGCCATCAAACTTCCTCATATCGTTTTTTCTTGATTTTAGGAGCTCAATCTTGAATCTATTATATCTCTGAAATTTTGGATCTCCAAGGTATGAAATTACGACGTACTGTAGCCCTATGTGTCCTCTTTCCAATTCCACCAGTCTGATTGAAATTGGATTTCTATGAAAGCGTTGTTCCCAATATCCCAACATGACCTGATTATATACTTGTTTAGTACAACAAACTTGTATGAATTGCCATGTGTCATAGTTTTGACCTTCTGACCTGAAACTGATACATAAAAAACTATAGGTTGTCCTCTTTCTATAACTTTCTAAGCAATTTCAATATGATTCTCAGAAAAAAAGATTCACATATTTGAGATATAATTCAGGATCTTACAAAAACCCTATCTTCCTTGGATCATATCTCTAAAAATATGGAGAGACAAGATCTGAAATTCGGACCCAACGTTCTCAGAGATTTCGTCTCAAATGGATTTTTTTTAGATTCTGAAACATTGTAAAAATAAAGTTATGTCAAAAATTCTACGATGACCTATTTGGAGCTGCGAAACCCTAGAATCCAAAGCTCTGATACCAAATGTTATGCAACCAGCTTACAAAATAGAAGAAAAGAGATATCAATGCCTTCAAAATTAGCCTCTTCGAGGGGGAAACCTCCTTTACATTACACAAATGAACAATTCTTTGATGATAGAAATGACAAGACCTTCTTTCTATATATAGGAGTCTAAGCGGTCATAATGTAATCAGAGCCGACATAACACTAATAATGTAAGGGCACAACAATAAAAATAGTGGGCTTCTATGGAGCACAATAATAACAATATGGGGACTACATGGGCACAACAATATAATAAGGGAGTTGCAATAGTAACAATAAGGGGTTACACTAGTAGTGTAGGGAACTAACATGTAGTTTCCTCTAAAAAATTGTATAAGTAGATCAAAGATTACTCTTATGTTCTTCTTTAATTAAATATTTATGTCGTAGTTGTTGTAAATTGAGTATAACATGTAATGCTAGGGCACTCTCCCTATGATGATAGTTAAAACCTTGAGTGACATTATGTATGGTGTGTGGCATTACATGGGTTTGTATGGTGTGTGGAACTACATGGGTATGCATGGATGGAGGTTATAGTTGCTGGTTCAAACCTCCACTAGCTTTGTGTATTGTGTGTTCAACGTCATGGGTACACATGGATGTTAAATTTGTTTGTTGAAATCTTGAGTAGCTCGATGTACCATATGTGGAGCTCCATGGATACCCCATGTTATAGTGGTATTGGCCATAAAGGTATACCTAGAGGTAAGAGGTTATAATGGTCGTCATTGCTTGGGTGCCCCTAATAGTTATAATGGTAGTGGAAAAATTCATCTAGCTCCAAGTATATTACGCCCAACAGATATATATATATATATATATATATATATATATATATATATATATATATATATATATATATATATAGACATATAAAATTTTAAATTTACTGAAATTTATAACTATAAAATTTCGTTAAGTCAAAAGATTGCTTTTGACTTAATTCATTCATAATTAAATTAAAATTGTAAATTTAAAAAAACCTTGTTAAATTTATTTATTTAATTTATAAAAAATATTAATGAATAAGAATAAATATTATTAATAAAGTTTAATATCAATGATTAATGTTGATATTAACTATTATTAACCTTAGTAATATACTAGTATTAATATTAATATTGATATATTATTAACCTTTGTATTATTCTTAGAGGGTTTATAAACTTTGTGTTTATAATATTAATCCCTTGGGTTTAATATTATTCTTTTGGATTTATAATATCTTGGGGTTTTAGACATATATTATGGTTGACTATTGTAGACATGGTCAACTATACTCAACATGGAAATCATAATCAAGAATAGTGAACATGAATATCATGCTAAACCCTTGGATCTATATTATAAATCCAAGGGTTTAATATTATAAACCTAAGGGATTGATATTAAAAACCCAAAGGACTAATAAACCCAAGGGATTAATAGACCATATGGATGAATATTATAAACCGAAGGGATGCCCATGTTGAATATACTTGACCATGTCAACAATAGTAAACTATAACTAATATATATTAATGTATACTTATTATAAACCCAAACATAGCCAACCATATTTATCCATGTTGACCATACTTGACAATGACAACAATAGTAAACTATAACTAATATATATTAACGTATACATATTATAAACCCAAGCATAGCCAACCATATTTATCCCTTGGGTTTTTAATATTAATCCCTTGGGCTTATTAATCTAATGGTTCATATTATTATGGTATACTATTATTCATAGAGTTTACCATATTAGTCCTAGTGTTTAATATAAATCCCTTGGGTTTATGATCATAGTCGACCATGGCTAATCATGCTAAAATGTCACATTGTGACAAGGATTGTCGTAATATGAAAATCAACCATGGTCAACCATTGTGGTCCATCATCAACCATGGTAAATCATGGTCAACCATGGTCCATTGTCACATTGTGACAAAGATTGTCTCAATATGAAAATCAGTGATGGTCACACATGGTTAGCCATGGTCTAATGTTGCATTGTGACAAATATTGTCTCCATATGGAAATCAATCATAGCAAACCATGCTCAACCATGTTCGACATCACATTGTGACCAATATTGTTTCAATATGAAAATCAACCAGAGACAACCATAGCCAACCGTGTTTATTTTACTATTTATAATATGTATCATAGGGTTTATATACCTTGCTTTATAATAATAGTCTTACAGTTTATCATAGGATTTTCTCTATATGAAAATCAATCGTGGTCAACCATGATTAGTCATGGTCAAGATTGGTCAAACATGGTAAGTTGTGGTAAATTATGGTCAATCATGCTTAACCATGGTCAACATTGTTCGAACTTCACATTGTGACAAAGATTGTGTGAATATGAAAATCAACGATGATTAACCATAGGATTTATTAATCTAAGTGTTCTTATTCCTAGGGTATAATATTAATCATAGGGTTTATAATATTAAACTTAGGGTTTAATATAAATCTTGTGGGTTTATAATCAGGGTCAAACATGGCAACTATGGTCCAATGTCACATTGTGACGAAGATTGTCTCAATATGGAAATCAACCATGTTCAACCATCGTCAACCGTCATCAATCATGGTCAACCATGGTGCAACGTCACTTTATGACAAAGACTATCTTAGTATGAAAATCAAACATGGTAAATCATGTTTATTTCATGGTTTATAATATTAATCCCTTGCGTTTATTATTCCCTTGAGTTTAATATTATTCCCTTGGGTTTTTAGTATTAATCCCTTGGGTTTATAATATCAATTCCTCATGTTTATTAACAAAAGGGTTTATATTCCTATGGTGTAATATTGATCACGGGGTTAATATAAATCCCTTGAGTTTATAATCAGGGTCAAACATGGCAACTATGGTCCAAGGTCACATTGTGACGAAGATTGTCTCAATATGGAAATCAACCATGTTCAACCATCGTCAATCATCATCAATCATGGTCAACCATGGTGCAACACCACTTTATGACAAAGATTGTCTTAGTATGAAAATCAAACATGGTAAACCATGTTTATTTCATGGTTTATAATATTAATACCTTGTGTTTATTATTCCCTTGAGTTTAATACTATTCCCTTGGGTTTTTAGTATTAATCCCGGGGTTAATATAAATCCCTTGAGGTTATAATCATGGTCAACCATGGTTCAACTTCACATTGTCACAAACATTGTCTTAATATTAAAATCAATCATGTTCAAACATCATGAACCATGGTGCAACATCACATTGTGACAAAGATTGTCTTAATATGAAAATAAGCCATGGTAAACCACTGTTAACCATGGTAAACCATGGTCAACCATGTTTATTTTAGGGCTTATAATATTTATCTTAGGGTTTATATACCTTGGGTTTATAATATTAATCTCTTGGGTTTATTAGTCCATAGGGGTTATAATATTAATCCTGTGCATTTATTAATCTAAGGGTGCATATTCCTAGGGTATAATATTAATCATAGGGTTTATAATATTAACCCTAGGGTTTAATATAAATCCATTGGGTGTATAATCATGGTCAATCATGGTCCAACATCACATTATGACAAATATTGTCTCAATATGAAAATAAATGATCTTTAGCCATCATTAACCATGGCTAATCATGGTCAACCATGATGCAACCTCACATTATGAGAAACATTGTCTTGGTATGAATGTCAACCATGGTCCCATACCGAATTATGACAAAGATTGTCTCCATATGTAAATTAATCATGTCCAACTATGGTTCAACATCACATTGATACAAAGATTATGTCAAAATTAAAATTAACGATTGTTGACCATGGTCAACCATGTTTATTTTAGATTTTATACTATTTATCTTAGGGTTTATAATATTTATCTTAGGTTTTATATACCTTGGGTTTATAATATTAATCCATTGGGATTATAAACCCTTGGGTTTTTAGTATTAATCCATTGAGTTTATTAGGCCCTCGAGTTTAAAATATCAATCCTTGTAGTTTATTAATCTAAGGGTTCATATTCGTAGGGTATAATATTAGCCATAGGGTTTACAATATTAATTCGAAGGTTTAATATAAATCCCCCGTGTTTATAATCATGGTCAACCATGGTGCAACGTCACATTATGACAAATATTGTCTCAGTATGAAAATCAACCAAGGTAAATCATGGTCAACCATGTTTATTTTAGGACTTATAATATTTATCTTAGAGTTTATATATCTTGGGTTCATAATATTAATCTCATGGCTTTACAATTCCTTGATTTTTTTAGTATTAATATCCCGGGTTTAATATTATTCCTTTGGGTTTTATTATTAATCCCTTGGGTTTATAATATCAATCCCTTGGTTTTATCAATCTAAGGGTTCATATTCTTATGGTATAATATTGATCATAGGGTTTATAATATTATTCCTAAGGTTTAATATAAATCCCTTGGGTTTATAATCATGGTTAACCATGTTCCAATGACACATTGTGACAAACATGGTCTCAATATGAAAATCAACCATGGTCAACCATGTTTATTTTAGGGTTTATAATATTTACCTTAGGGTTTATATACCTTAAGTTTTTAATATTAATCCCTTGGGTTTATAATACTAATCCCTTGTGTTTATTAATATAAGGGTTCATATTCTTTGGGTATAATATTAATAATAGGGTTTATAATATTAATCCTAGGGTTTAATATAGATCCCTTAGGTTTATCATCATGGTCAACCATTATGCAACATCATATTGTGACAAAGATTGTCTCAATATCAAAATCAATCATGTTTAGCCATCGTCGACCATGGCTAGTCATGGTCAACCATGGTGCAATGTTACATTATGACAAAGATTGTCTCAGTATGAATGCCAACCATTGTCAAATGTCACATTATGACAACGATTGTCTCCATATGTAGATTAATCATTTTCAATTGTGGTTCAATGTTGCATTGAGGCAAAGATTATGTCAAAATGAAAATCGACATTTGTGAACATGTTTGTTTTAGGGTTTATAGTATTTATCTTAGGTTTTATATACGTTGGGTTTATTATATTAATCCCTTGGATTTGTAATCCTTTGATTTTTTAGTATTAATCCATTGGGTTTATTTTGCCCTTGGGTTTAAAATATCAATCCCTACAATTTATTAATATAACAGTTCATATTCCTAGGGTATAATATTAACCATAAGGTTTATAATATTAATCTCAAGGTTTAATCATCCTCTCAGTTTATAATCATGGTCAACAATGGTCAACTATAATCCAATTTCAGATTGTGACAAATATTCTCTCAATATGAAAATAAATCATGTTCAACCACTATTAAGCATGGTTAATCATTATCCAAAATGGATTTTGGATATACTCCTAAGTCTAAATGTTCCTCACAGAGGAAAAATGAAAGTCCAAGGAAGTTCTTGGAACTAGCCCCATTGCAGAGATATTTTCATTCTTAATCTATTGCAACTTGAATCGGAAAAAATGGACTTAGGATGCAGAAGTTATCGCAGAAAGAAGATGCCCTATGTTCTTTAGAAAAAGAGGAAAAATCCCTTAAAAATGGAAAAAACCCTTAAAAAGGGAAATCACATCGGAAAAAGGCAAAAGGCTGGACTTAAGCAGAGGCAGAAGAAACCCCGATCTACTGATCGGATGTATCGGATCAGAGGCATACATGTATGTGATATCGGGACCCTGGACTTGGTGATTGTGATCATGCAATATGTTGATCACTGCTGATCAGATCGACGAATTGGTATCGACGATGGACAGAACCCCTGGGCCGTATGCAAATGCGATATGCGATTGCGATATCGTAATATCACATCATAGTAAAACAAAGGAGCAGGGTGATAAATGCGGCTATCATATCTGGACCTGATAAGATTATAGATGAAACTTAATAAATTTTGAGTTTCGTTAAAATGGATTTTCCATGTATTAACACGTTTTGGTGTAAAAACCGAAATACAAAGGAAAAAGGCCCCGAAGCAATGTGATGTGATTAGGATCGTCGGGTCGTGGGATCATATCGATGGCCATGATTAAATCAATGTTCGCAGTTGAAAAACACCCAATACAAAGGGAAAGTGCACTACGATATGTCGATAGCGATAAGCAATAAAAGTCCGGACCCGAATGGATTTAAAAGCCTGATTTCATAAAATTTGAAATCTAAAAATTCAGATTTTCCCTTGTAAATGGGTTTTTGGCCATTTGGCCATGTGATGATGTGATTATGATATAACGTCTAATGGCAAACCTGATAGGGATTTTAGGGGTGATTTGATGGAATTTCACATCCGGAATTTGCACCCGACAGTTTATTTTCCAGAAATCTCTGTGTATTGGGATTTTTGCCCATTTTTTGGTTTTTCCTATGAAACGACCCCTATTCCTTCTGTAACTGCTCTTGATCATAACGCCACTCTGAAGTAGGCATTTTTGCAGGCAATGATGAATTTTGTAGCCACAAAGTTGCAGAGCCAGATGGCCAGTCTAACGGACAGGGAGCAGAAAAGCAGCAGAGCCAAAGAGGGGAGCTAAATCGCAAAGAAACGGCTAGGGAAGTTGAAGGGCCAGGAAAATTCCTCAAAGGAGCCAAAGAACATGATTGAAGGGATTAGCAGAGAGCACAGGGTAGCTGAGGAAGCCTTGGAGTCACTTGGAGGTTAAGTGGAAAACAAGATAGCAGAAGGTTGCTGAGACAGTCGCTTGGGGGTCAAGCAGACTGCTGAGAGCTTAGAGAAGCCAGAGCCGAAGAGCCAAAGCCAAGAGTCAGAGCCAAAATCCAGAGCCAGATCCAAGAGCCAGAGCCAAGAGCCAGAGCCAGAGCCAAGAGTGAGAGCAAGAGCCGAGATCTTCAAGAGCAAGGAATAAAATGGTGTTTAAACCCCTTGTTTCTGTGTAAAATAATGGAGTTGAGCTAAGAGCTTGGAAAAAGGACTTTGCCATAATCCCAGAGAGCATAGTTGAGTTGACTAGAGCTCATAGAGACATAGCCCAAGAGTTTTGGGTGAACTCCTAATTAATATTGTTGTTATGTGTGATTGCTTGCTACTACATTGTATCTGTTGCTTTATTTACTGTTATATGTATTTATATATCATTTGAGCACATTAAATTACATCACATAAACAATTTTAATAACAGACACCAGCATACACCTTATGTTCAAGAACATATTTAATTCTGCATTAGTTAATTAATAAGACTTGGGAATATTTAAAGCTTTGGAAGTGGGAGAGGTTCTTGTAAGTTAGACAAGAAGCCTAAGTGCCCCATTTTCAGATAAGGTGGTATTAGAACTTAAGATTGGTTAACCTGACCTTCAAAGAAGGTTATATCAGAATGATTAATTGACAAAGCAAAGATTTCTTGTTTGAAAGGTGTTTGGGTAGTCAAGGATTGATTTTCTAATTGGTTGTCTGTTGTTTTGAAGACTGACTATTGTTTGAGTTTGCAGAGGTGAAGGGAAAGCTATTGATAGCTCAGTTCAGGAAGGACAATAAGGAAGAAGGGCTAAAGGCACTCTTCTATCCCAAAGGACCTCAAAGCAATCCTTGAAGCATAAGAGGTTTGTTGCAAAAGGTTGTTTAAATAAGCTTTTTAGTAATCTTGTTGTTCTTTTGTTCATTGGTATAATGACAACTTCTACAAGTGAGTCCTCAAGTTCCTCCTGCATCACAAAACTTTTTAATAGAGATATGAAGCAAGACTTGTTCATTATTATGGACCAAGTTAGAGAAATGTGTGAGGAAGGAAGGAAGAGTAGCATACTTAGAGAGCAGTTGAATTGCATGAGGGAAGAGAAGCATATGATTTCTAACAAATTGAAGGAAATGGAGAGGCAACTTCATATTGAAAACATGAAACTGAAAAGGATGCACGAGTTGGAGTCACAGCTCTTTGTTGCCAAAGGAGCCTTGGTCAAGTATTTGCTTGAAGAAGAGGTAAACCATTCCATTTTTTCTTCAAATTCCTCTAAGAATGCTTATATTGGTTCTTTTGAAAAACATACTAGAGGCATAGGTTCCAAGCTAATGTCTAAGATGGGCTATGAAGGAAAGCGTTTGGGAAAGCATGCACAAGGTATTGTTGCACCAATAATGGTTGAGGAAAGGCCTAAGTATTTGGATCTTGGCTATGGACAATATTATGGAGAGAGTTCCAAAGCTGCCATGAAGGCCATTGAAACAACCCCAAGAAGGTGTTGCATTGTAGAGTGTGAAGATTGTATTCAGGAGGAATGCAATGGCTTGAAATATCATTTGCAGGATGCAAGTGCTCAAAAGCACACACTTGAACCAGAGAGTTGTAGAAACTTTGACAGCCTTGAAGAGAGTGATGGTGTTCCAAAGGGAGCCACTTGTTCATTTGCTTCACCTCCTCATGAAGGAAATAAAGGTGAAGAGGTAGGTAAAAATCTAGTTCTAAACACATTCCTTTTGATTTTGCAAAGCATGGTCAATTTCCACACAGATATGGGAAAAGAATTGCATGTTCCTTTTGTGGTTTGGATAACCATCATGTTTCTAGATGTTGGAAGAGAATGGCCACATACATGAAACTTTTGAAGGAAAAGAAGCAAGCAACCAAAGGTCCACAGCACAAGGCAAATCATGCTATCAAGAGGATGCTCATGTGTTGCACTTACTGCCATAAGCAAGGGCATCTTGCTGAAAGGTGTTGGACTATGAATCCAGCAATGCTTCCACAAAAGTTGAAGAAGGTGGAAAGAGAAGATGGCAGAAATGGAAAGGAAGATTCCATGAATGATGTGTCTCAAGATGATTCACATGTGGATGCTGATGTGCAGACAAAGGTAGTACCTTTGCAATGGATTGGTAAGGAATGGTTAGAATTCTTATCCAATTAAGACTGCATGTCTATTGATGCATCTATTTGCATTTCTTTGTTAATGGAATGAAAGTTGCAGGTTCCTACCAAGAAAGGTGAATGGAAAAGTTTAGTAGGAGACTCACTTTGTTGCTACAACATTATATTTCATTTCAGCTTCGAAAGTACAATGTGCTTAAGCGAAATTTGAAGGATGAAATGCATGCATGAGCATGAGATGCATGAACACAGGCATGCTGATGTTTTCCTTGTATTTGAACATGTATGAGTAATTAACTTGAAGGGTTGATTGCTTTGTTGTAACATGCATGTAAATGTTGAGTTGGGGGAAGTTGACTTGGTCTCCAAGATGGAGATAGTGATGAAACGTTTCATCGTTCGAAAAGAGTCCTAATGGTCTTTTTCTACATGCTTGACTTGTTTTGTGGGCTTGTTGTCTAGTCCATCATTTGTATGCAGATGTAAGACATGGAGGTGTTCACAAGATGTGAAATCTGTTTCCTTTGTTGAGGCAGGAGCTTAGTCCATCCAGTTTTTGTTAACAAGTTGTTGTTGACAGCTTGACAAATAGGTACAAATGAAAGTTTTGTAGAGCAAGTGTACTCCACATTTGTTTGAGCCACCTTGGATCAATGATTAAGGCAAAGAAGCTCAAACTACCTTCTATAAACATTTCAACTGGAGTTCTACGAGAAGGCTAGGAGGAAGACACTTCTTCCCAGTAATACCAGCCCATCCAAGAAGGGAATTGGTCAGGAACTTTGGCTCAGAGGCACTATGCAAGGCAAGTGTAGGGAGGCTAAAAGAAGAGGGTGAGTCACTCTCATTTTCTGTTCAGATCAGTATATCAGTATTTTGGAGACCAAAAGTTATTTTAGTGGGAAAGTGTGATCCAAAATGGATTTTGGATAGACTCCTAATCTAAACGTTCCTCACAGAGGAAAAAAGGAAGTCCAAGGAAGTTCCTGGACCTAGCCCCATTGCAGAGATATTTTCATTATGAATCTACTGCAACTTAAATGGGCAAAAATGGACTTAGGATGCAGAAGTTATCGTAGAAAGAAGATGCACTATGTTCTTTAGAAAAAGAGGGAAAATCCCTTAAAAATGGCAAAAAACCCTTAAAAAGGGAAATCGCATTGGAAAAAGGCAAAACACCAGACTTAAGCAGAGGCGGAAGAAACCCAGATCTGCCGATCCGATGTATCAGATCGGAGGCAGACATGTATGCGATATCGAGACCCTGGACTTGGCGATTGCAATCATGCGATATGATGATCGACGATGATTAGATCGGCGAATCAGTATCGGCGATGGACAAAACCCTTGGGCCATATGCAAATGCAATATCGCAATATCACATCGGAGTAATACAAAGGAGCGGTGTGATAAATGCGGCTGCGATATCCAGACCTGATAAGGTTATAGATGAAACTTAATAAATTTTGAGTTCCGCTAAAATGGATTTTCCATGTATTAACTCGTTTGGGTATAAAAACCAAAATACAAAGGAAAAAGGCCCCGAAGCGATGTGATGTGATCTGGACTGTCGGATCGTGGGATTAGATCGATGGTCGGGATTAAATCGGCGATCGTAATCGGTAGACCCCCAATACAAAGGGAAAACGCATTGCGATATTCCGATAGAGATAAGTGATAAAAGGCCAGACCCCATGGAATTTCAAAGACCGATTTCATAAAATTTGGAATCTGGAAATTCAGATTTTCTCATGTAAATGGGTTTTTGTCCATTTGGCCATGTGACGATGCGATTGTAATTTAATGGCTAATGGAAGACCCGATAGGGATTTTAGGGGCGATTTGATGGAATTTCACGTCTGGAATTCACGCCCGATAGTGTATTTTCCAGAAATCTCTGTGTATTGGGATTTTTGCCCATTTTTGGGTTTTGCCTATGAAACAACCCCGATTCGTTCTGTAACTGCTCCTAATCATCATGCCATGTTGAAGCAGGGATTTTTGTAGGCAATGATGCATTTTGCAGCTACAAAGCCATAGAGCCAGATGGCCAGTCTAACAGACAAGGAGTAGAAAATCCGCAGAGCCACAGAGGGGAGGTGAATCGCAGAGAAAAGGCAAGGGAAGCTGAAGTACCAGGAAAATATCTCCTAGGAGCTATAGAGCACAATTTAAGGGATTAGTAGAGAATGCAGGGTAGCTAAGGGAGCCTTGGAGTCACTCAGAGGTCAAGTGGAAAACCGAAGAGCAGAAGGTTGCTGAGATAGTCGCTTGGGGGTTAAGAGTATTGCTGAGAGCTCAGAAAAGCCAGAGCCGAAGAGCCAGAGACAAGAGCCAGAGCCAAACGCCAGAGCCAGAGCCAAGAGCTAGAGCAAGAGCCGAGAGCTAGAGCCAGAAAGCCGAGAGCTTCAAGATCCAGGGATAAAATATTGTCTAAACCCATTGTTTCTGTGTAAAACAGTGGAATTAAGCCAAGAGCTCATAAAAATGACTTTGCCATAATCCCAGAGAGCCTAGTTGAGTTGACTAGAGCTCACAGAGATGTAGCCCAAGAGTTTTGGGTGAAATCCTAATTAATATTGTTGTTATGTGTGATTGCTTGCTCCTGCATTGTATATGCTACTTTATTTACTGTTATATGTATTTATATATCATTTGAGCACATTAAATTACAACACATAAATAGTTTTCATAACAAACACCAACATACACCTTATGTTCAAGAACATATTTAATTCCCCATTGGTTAATCAATAAGACTTGCGAATATTTAAAGCTTTGGAAGTGGGAGAGGTTCTTTTAGGTTAGATAAGAAGCCTAAGTGCCCCATTTTCAGACAAATCATGGTCAACCATGGTACAACATCAAATTATGACAAAGATTGTCTCAGCATGAAATTCGACCATGGTAAACTATGTTCAGTCCTATTTATTTTATGATTTATGATATTTATGTTAGAGTTTATATAACTTGGGTTTATAATTCCTTGGTTTTTAGTATTAATCCCTTGTGTTTATAATATTAATCCTAGGGTTTAATATAAATCTGTTGGGTTTATAATCTTGGTAATCATGGTTCAATGCCAAATCGTGACAAATATTGTCTCAATCTAAAAATCAACCATGTTAAAAAATTTCAACCATGCTAAAACGTCACATTGTGGTAAAGATTGTCTCAATATAAAAATGAACCATGCGAAAACATACTAAAGTGTGTTTATTTTTGGATTTATAATATTTATCTTAAGGTTTATAATACTAATCACTCGGATTTAATATTATTATTGAGTTTAATAAACTATTTTAATTTAATTTAATTAACTATTTTAACTATTTAATTATATATAACTATATTAAATATGAATTAATTAATAATTAATAATTAATACTAAATCATTATTATTATTATTATTATTTCATGATATCGAATTTAATTAACAATAAAAAAATACTGGTAATTAATTAATAATAATAATAGTAATAATAGTAGTTAATAAGTAATAACATTAATATAGATTAATAATTAATTAATAATTAATAATTAATAACATTATTAAATATAGTAATAATAATTAATATTATTATTATTATTATATATTCATTAATATGAGTATTCATATTATCATTACATTTATACTAATAATGCTTATTGGCATTTTTCAACCACATTTTCTAATGTGGTTGTGCATGTGATGGGTATAAGCTTATCTGCATGTATCAATCACATTTATTAATGTGCTTGTGCTAGTTATAATTGACTTGGAACTACCATTGTTAAAATGGTTAAATTTCACCAACCAAGGTCACCATTGTGTCAACTATGGCTATAACCGTGATTAACATGGAAAACCATAACCTATTTTAGAAAAATATGATCATTGTCAAACCCTAGTCATAATGCCCAACCATATTTAGCAATGATAATCTCTTGTCAACCATAATCAAACATATGTTTAATTTGGTCTACTATAATTAAACATAATCAATTATACTTTATCAAAATATGAGCAATAATACCCATTTGAATATGATCAACCATGGTCCATTATGATTCATTGAACATTATGATTCATTCATCCTTCCCAAAATATCACAGTATACTTATATCTAGCCAATTTAGAACTTCACATGGTAGAATATGGGCGATGATTCAACCTCATGCAATATAAAGGATCCATTGATGTTGATATGAAAATCTCGTGACAAACTTATGCAATGGCGATGTCAGCCCTTCGAAATTGATTGCCCAAGGCAAAATTAGATGAAGGTGATATGGCATGTAAAGTTAAATTTTATTATGATATACCAGTATACATAATCTTGGTTTAATGGTAATCAGATTGTAATCAGACTCACACCAATATTTTACAAAACATCTACCAAGGAATTGTTAGAAAATTTTATAGTTGTAGAGGAGAGGAGTTTGCTTCAAAAAATTAGTTGCGGCAAGAAAGTATTTAGTTGCGGTAAACAAATTGCAATTGGACATAGGCTTAAATAAAACACGCAAATTTACTCACGACAAAATAGAGTAAAAATAAAATGGTTGTGGTAAAGCTAGTCATGAAAGTTTAAGGGAATATCGCAAGAGAACATACTCTGGATTATATTTCAAGACATAGGAAAATACATTCCAATGATAAATTGGATGTTTCTTCTCCAAGTAAAGCAAAAATATCTTCCTATGATTTATGCTTCACTAGGGTTGCAGAGTAACTCTCTGTAAAACTCTGTAAGAACTTGTTTTCATGTGTCCACCACAATTTTCTCCACAATTTTCACCTCGCTACCTCTCAGACTTACACACTCGACTTCTCTCACTTTTCTCAACCATACAAAAAATGTTTTCCTTCATATTTATGGAAACATACAACTTGACTAATTAATTTATGACAATGAAAATATTTAAGACATAGTATGGGTGATTTTACATAATAAATGATTTTTTGAACTTGTAGGTGTTGTGGAGTGTAGATAATAGTCACGCAGTGAATGTTTTCCCATAGGTATTTACCAAACTTCATTAAGTTCTTTAACTCTATAATGTGTTGTGGAATGGTTAGCATTGTACTACTGCTTAGAACTTCAGTCCGTTCACCTGCAAACAAAATCGCAACCTACAAAGGTTGACTGGGCAAGTATGGTGGTTGTTTGTGTGTTTAAGGCGTTGGTTGGGATTAATATTTCCAACACTCCCCCTAACTACAACTTCCACTAATAATAATTCCCAAACAGTCTCCGAGATAAACAAAATTTTCACATCCCAATTTATTTGTGAAAATATCAGCAAATTGTTCCTATGACCTGTAGTGCTGCAACAAAATTTCATCATGGTTAATCAACTCTCTAATAAAATGATATTTAGCATCAATATGATTGGTCCTCTTTTGAAAGACACAATTATATGACAATACAATCGTAGAAGAGTTGTCGCAGAAAATAGTTCTCATTCCCTCTTATTCGTGGCACAGATCCCTCAACATCCTTCTCATCTAAACTGCTTGACACGATGTTGTTATTGTGGCTACATATTCAGCTTATGCTATTGATAATGACACTATCGGCTACTTCTTGGAGTCCCATGAAATATCTCTAGAACCCAAATGAAAAACATATCCTCATGTTCTATTTCTATCATCGACACTTCCTACCCAATCACTTTCAGTGTAACCAACCAACCTGAAATCATATTTTGTGGCATACAAAATGCCATACTCCTTTGTCCCATTGACATACCTTAGAATCCTTTTCGCTGATTTTCGATGCATCTCCTTGGGTGTCTCCATGAACCTCAAAACCAAAATCACTGCATACATTATATCCGTCCTAGTGGTGGTCAAATATATCAAGCTGCCTATGATACTTTTGTATAATATTGGATTCACATCGCTGCTGCAATATTCTTTGCTCAACATCAAACCCATGACTTTTGGGGCTGGTGCAAGCTTGTTGTTATGCATATTAAACCTCTCCAAAATGTCTGCTACATACTATTATTGAGAAATAAAAATTCAATTTTTTGTTTCCTTCACTTCTATGCCCAAACACTATCTTAACAACCCCATGTTAGTAATTTCAAACTCACTTTTCATGAATTATTTGAAATCACCAATGAGGAAGTCATCACTACTTGTAAAAATTAAATCATCTACATATAAGACAGCAGTAAGAAGCTTACCATCACTCTCTTTGATGTAGAGAGTAAGCTCACCGTCGCATTTTTAGAAACCACTGTCTATCAAGTAATTGTATATTTTGCTATACCATGCACGCAGTGCTTTCAGCCCATAAAGAGCTTTCCTCAACCTATACACCTTGCCTTCTTGGCCTTCTACCTCATAACTAGGTGGTTCCACAACATGCACTTCCTATTTTAGCACTCCATTCAAGAACATTGATTTTACGTCCATTTGATACACTTTCCATTTATTTTGTGCGGCAATCACCACAACTGTATGCACTTTCTCCATCCTCACAACTGGTGCAAACATCTCCGCATAATCTCTTCCATGCCTCTGCTTGTATCCTTTGACAACTAGCCTTGATTTATGCCTTTCAATCTTCCCGTCAACATTTCTCTTGATCTTATAGACCCACTTCACTCCAATGACTTCTTTTCCTTGCGGAAGGTTCACTAATTCCCATGTGTCATTCTTTTTTATTGCTTCTATTTCTTCCTCCATTGTCGCAACCCATTTTTCTTCTTTGACCGCATCCTCAAAATGGATTGGGTCATCTACATGACAAAATAATGCAAATAGGGAATTTAGACTAGCGCTATTGTGAACTTCATCTCGCTAGGAAATCTCATTTAAATTTCTGAATTTTGGACTTCTTGTGCTTACTGAAGATGGGCTTGACATGTCACCTGGTGTTGCACTTTGCAGCGTGGTTGGAGAAGCACTTGCTTAACTGCGTGACACTTTCCTATTATTTGTTGAGGGTGTTACTCGACGCCTGCTTTGTTGTGCTTGAATAGGAGTAAAGGGAGTCATTTCTGAGGAATTGCTTGTTGTTGTCAATTCCTCTTTGTCCTCATGTGGTATACATCCTTTCACATTGAATGTCTTCTCTAAACTTCCATCCCATGCTTCCTCTTGTATAAGCTGCACATCTCTAGTGATTATGAATTTCTTGGTTGATGGATTTTAGAGCTTTTATTCCTTGGATTCATCACTATATCCAAAAAATATACATTTCTCCCCATTGTTGTCCAGCTTCTTCCTCAAATCATCTGGGACATGTGCATATGCCACACATCCAAAGACTCTCATGTAAGTGAGACTCTACTTTCTTCGACTCCATGCCTCTTCAGAAACCACATTCTTGACAATTTTGGTTGGACACCTATTAAGGATATATGTTGCAAAAGTGATAGATTCAGCCCAATAGTCATTTGGAAAATGATTTTCCTTCAACATACTCCTTGCCATTTCCATAATGGTCCTATTCTTTCTTTCTGGTACACCATTTGGGTGAGCTATATACCTTGTTGTAAATTGCTTGTGAATTCTATGCTCCCTACAAAAACGAAGGAAGTCATTTGAGATGTATTCGCCACCTCTGTCAGTCCTCAAGACATTGATGTAGTGTCCACTTTGCTTCACAAAAACAGCTTTTTATTGGTGAAAGAATTCAAAGACTTCACTTTTCTATTTTAGGAAGTAGACCCATGTCTTCCTTGTGTAGTCATCTATGAATGTCAAGAAATAGTAGCTTCCACCAATTGATGATTTCTACATTGGTCGGCACAAATCTGAATGGAGAATCTCCAAAGGTGCCTTTGCCCTTACTGACTTTCTTGCTGGAAATGTCTCTCTATGTTTCTTGCCCAAGATACATCTTTCACATAGGCTCAGTGGAAATCCCTTCACCATGTCTTTTATATGAAAAATATTCAAACCCCTAAAGTTGAGATGTCCAAATATCAAATACTATAACCAATTTTCATCTTTGATCTCTCCTTGATAGTTCACTTGTGTAACAGCTACAACTTTTCTTTCATCCTCTTATGAGTTCATTGATAGTTGTGCTTGTGCACCTTCTTCTTCAAATATGATATTATCTTTAGGGGAAGAATTCTATTGTTTTTCATCTAAACGTTTGCAATAAGTTGTCTTCTTGGAGTCTTATCCAAAATTTTGTACTCATCATTCTTGAAAAAGCCATTCTAGCCCTTTTGCATGAGTTGTCCAGTGCTTATGAGGTTATGCTTCAAACTAGGGACAAAGTAAACATCTGAGATGTATTTCTTCTCCCCCTTCTTTGTTACGATATTAGCTCTTCCTTTGCCCATTATAGTGCTATGAGTCCCTAATGTCATTTCAGATTTCACACTCTCATCTAGATGGAAAAAATTTCTATGTTCCTTGACATGTCGTTGCTACACCCTGAATCTAGATACCATACATCACTTTGTTTTTCTTGTGCTACATCACAAGCTAAAAACATGCTATCATGGTTATGGTTTTCCTTTGTGAAATTTACACTTGGTTTGTTACCTATCTCGTATTGCTTCTTTCTACACTTATTTGCGTAATGACCATACTTATTACAATAATGAAATTGAACTTGAGATTTATCATACCTCTGATCTTGTGCTTCATTTTGGCTTGGTCCTTGAATTGGATTTTGATTGTTCTGCCTTCCACTTGAGCTTGAAGTAATTCTACTTCCACCTTTCTGTGGGCTTTGTCCTCTTCCTCTAGACTATGATCTTTCTCTGCCTTTACCTTGACGAAATGAAACTTGTGTCTTGAAGGCATGCTCCAATGAGGACCTTGTTGCTCTATTCAGTCTATGTTCATGAGAAATCAGTGATGCATGAAGCTCATCCACTCAGAACTATGAGAGATCCTTTGTCTCTTCTATGGCCACAACAATGACATCAAACCTTGCTGGCAGACTTCTCCAAACTTTCTCAAATATTCTCCTTTCCTCAAGTGTCTCATAATGATACATGATTTGAGTAACTAGCCCAATTATATGCATAAAAGATGAGTCTACATTCTTAGATGCTTTCATACAATTTTTTTCAAAGCCTCTTCTCAATGTTTGTAGTTTTGTTGTCTTAACTTTTGTCATGCCTTGGTAGGTTGTTTAGAGGGTGTCTCACACTTTCTTGGACTTTGTTGTTGCTACAACCCTTGGGAAAATATTTTCATGAACTACTTGAAAAATGTAGAAGAGAGACTTTTCATCCTTCTTCATGTTTTCCTTCAACAAATCCCTTTCTGCTTGAGACAAGGCATTATATGCTGGTGCATCTACTGGTCCTTAAAAACCATTCTCCACCAAATCCCAAATGTCTTAAGAAGAAAACAAAACCTTCATTGTTATAGCCCAATAATCATAATTTTTTTCATTAATTCATGCTTTTTCTTGATGTTGCCATTTCTAAGTGAAAAAAAAAATAAAAATATAAATTCTACTTGTAAATACACTTCAAAATTTGCCCTCAAAACAATTTTTAATTGCTAGTTAAAAAGCACTTGTTTTATACTAACAAAGTTTAACCTGATACCATGTTAGAAAATTTTATAGGGAAAAGGAGAGGAGTTTGCTTCAACAAATCAGTTGGCAAGCAAGTCTTCAAGCTTAAATAAAACACAGGAATTTACTCACAGCAAAACAGAGTAAAAACAAAATGGTTTCGACAAAGCTAGTCATGAAAGTTTGAGACCATATAAAAACAGAACATACTTTGGATTATAATTCAAAACATATGAAAATACATTGGAATGATTATATTTCAAAACATAGGAAAATACGTTGGAATAATAAATTTGATGTTGTTGCTCCAAGTAAAAGAAAGATCTTACTGCGATTTGGATTATATTTCAAAACATAGGGAAATGCATTCCAACGATAAATTGGATGCTTTTGCTCCAAGTAAGAAAAAAATATCTTACTGAGATTTATGCTTCACTGGTCTTTGTAAACCTTTGTAAGAGCATGTTTTCACACCCCCACCACAAATTTCTCCATGATTTTCTCTTCATTGCCTCTCATACTTACACACTACTTCTCTCACTTTGCTCAACCATACAAAAAAACTTTTACTTTCATATTTATGCAAACATACAACTTGACTCATTAATTAATGACACAAATTGCTCCACAATTCTCTCTTCGTTACCTGTCATACATACAAACTAATCCTCTCACTTTGATCAACCATACAAAAAAAATTTACTTTCATATTTATGGAAACATACAACTTGACTCATTAATTAATGAGAGAAAAAATATTTAAAACATAGTATGGGAAATTTTACATAATAAATGATTTTCTGAACTTGCGTGGAGTGTAGATAAAAGTAGGAGAGTTGATGTTTGCCCATATGTATTCACCAAACTTCATTAAGTGCTTAGTCCTTTCGCCTTCAAACAAAATCTCAACTTGCAAAAGCAGGATCAGTATGGTGGTTGTGAGTGTGTTTAAGGCAGTAGCTGGGATTGATATTTCCAGCATGAATTAGAAGACTGAAACGTTCAAAAAAATATCAATTTCATAGTATCTTGTAAAAATAGAATGATGTCAAACTGAGACGATCAGTAACCACTGTCTAGTTCGAAACGTCATGAAACTTGGTTCCACTAATTCCAGATTTGTCTTGCTGTGGTGATGTAAAATATCTTTGAATGACTAGATGTTCATTAAATGTTTGAATATCATCCCCCCTACAAGACCCGTAGGAGTCTCCATACTCTTAATATATCCAGGCACGGTGATCGAATACATTATATCGGGCACTTCATCTTTATCGAGATAGTTCTGCATCATGATTCAAAGCTCATCGGGAATAATATTGTCTACGAAGAAATCAAGGTCTGCAAGAACATGGTCATTGTGATAAGTGAAGTTTCCTAGATCTGACGTCGCCATACATTTTTGTTATGTGCAGCATGCTTACAACCTTGCCAAGCATTCTTCTACATAGAGATATCCTTTTGAGACTTGTTTTGGTTTTACACCAAAGTCTACCTTGGATTTTGTCTTTGGAAAAGACATAGTAGTTGATGGACATAGTGATGTGGACAAAGCAACCAAGATCATTGAACAGATCCAAGAATTTCACCAGGTAGTGCAGGAATAGCTGGAAAAGAGCCAAGCCAAGTACAAGGGAAGGCATGATAAGCATCAAATGGAGCATAGCTTCCAAGTTGGTGATCAAGTCTGGCTATACATCAGCAAAGACAGAATGTAAGGTGAAGGTAAGAAGCGAAAACCAATAAGGTATGGGCCTTTCAAGATACTTGAGAAAATTGGTGAGAACACTTTTTGCCTTGATTTGCCAGCTTACATGCACATCTACTCAGTAGTTAATGCAGAAAGCTTGAGACTGTTTGAACCTTCATTGATTGAAGATCCCTAAGAGCAAAGTCAGTTGCCTTCTATTGATGATATGTTGCCTGAATATCTCAATGAGTTGCAAGAAGATACAGTTCTGGACAGGAAGGTGAGAATTACGCATAGAGGGGATGTTGAGCACCTTAGAATCAGACTTAAAGGTTCAAAACCAAGCAGTGAACGATGGATAGAGATTGGACAAGTGAGGAAGTTGTATATTCACTTGATCGATGCTTAAAAACCAACTTTTGGTGGTCCAAAAGGTTTTGAAGTGGGAAGACATGATCCAAAATGGATCCAAAACACCCTCTAAGTCTTCAAAATCCAAAAACTACTGCAAAAGGAGAACCTTTAGAAAGTTCATATTACACTATCGGGAGGCAAAAACACAAGGAAATGACCAAAAACAGAGCTATCAGAGGCTTGGACAGTGATGCACAAGAGCCGTTGAATCTGGCCGATCAACGGTCTAGATCCGATTGGCAAATCACAATCGGCAGTGGTAAGTAGAGGCTATCGGTTGAGACCACATGGAAAATGCGACAACGATCAGCGAGGTCAACGAGTACCGTCGATCAAGTGCGCAGATCGACAACCCAAGTTGCATCACAATATCGCGTTGGCAAACCACAGTGGAGTGCTTATAAACGGCCCGGGAGTATGTGCGATATGCAATTGTGATCAATCGCATCTCAACATCACATCATAGCATTATAATGGAGCGGGACCGATATAAACATAACTCGTGATAGCCAGACCCAATGGAGATATAGGTGATATTTCATAAATTTTGAGTTCCGGTAAACAACATTTTCCTTTGTATTTGCGTTTTTCGTTCAATAAAGGAAATTCGAAGAAAAAGCGTTGATGCGATGAAACCAGACCCGAGAGGGTTTATTGATGCAGTTGTATAATATTTCAAGTCCGTCTAAAGCCATTTTACGGGATTTTTCATTGTATTAATGCATTTTTAAAATACAAAGGGAAACCATGAATAGGGCAGTTGCGACTTGTGATAGCGATTAAAAGGTGGACCCGATAGGAATATAGTGCAGATTTATGAATATTTCAAGTCTGATGAACAATGTTTTAGCGGATTTTTCTCGTGCTTGAACGTATTTATCTTTGTAAACAGAGAACGACAATTTTAGTGATTTCAAAGGCCTAATGGTCCCTTTCGTTGCAGAAAATGTGGCCACCTTCCCTAGAGACATTATGTAATGATTATTAACACTCAGAGGGGCATTCAAGCGGATAGAGGCCGGGAGCCAGAGAGCACGAGAAGGGGAAACAAACAAACAACGCCAATTCGCTTTAAAGCCACAGACTCACAGAGACAGAGGCAAGTAGTATGAGGTAGAGCAAAAACAAAGATAAAGAGTGAAAGAAAGAGTCTGTGTACTCAGAGAGGCTTGAGGGATTCAAGAAAAACTCCTGTTATTTTGCATCTATTATGTTGAGACTCAGTTTGAGCTCACACTTTGTGAAACTCTGCTCTTGAAGACATAATAGAGAGGTCACCACTAAAAGCTGGACCAAGAGACGTAGCCTAAGAGTTTTTGGTGAACTCCATATTAAATTTGTTGTGTTATGTGTGTTGTCTATTATGCTTCTTTACTGCTCATTGTCTGCATTATTCACAATCTTATTGATCCGTTGCACTAAGTAATGTAGGCAAACCCATGCACATGAGTCTGTAATACCTTAATAATAATCTAAGATCTTCATTTTCAGATCAAAATGTCACATTGTGACAAGGATTGTCTTAATATGAAAATCAACCATGGTCAACCATTGTCGACCATCATCAACCATGGTCCAATGTGACATTGTGAAAAAGATTGTCTCAATATGAAAATGAATGATTGTCAAATATGGTTAGCTATGGTCTAATGTCGCATTGTGACGAATATTGTCTCCATATGGAAATCAATCATGGTGAACCATGGTCAACCATGTTGAACATCACATTGTGACCAAGATTGTCTCAATATGAAAATCAACCAGAGACAACCATAGCCAACCATTTTTATTTTACTATTTATAATATGTATCATAGGGTTTATATACCTTGCTTTATAATAATAGTCTTACTATTTATCATAGGATTTTCTCTATATGAAAATCAATCATGGTCAACCATGATTAGTCATGGTCAAGATTGGTCAAACATGGTAAACCATGGTCAATTATGGTTAATCATGGTTAACCATGATCAACACCGGTCGAACATCACATTGTGACAAAGATTGTGTGAATATGAAAATCAACCATGATTAACCATAGGTTTATTAATCTAAGTGTTCTTATTCGTAGGGTATAATACTAATAATATGGTTTATAATATTAAAGTTAGGGTTTAATATAAATCCTGTGAGTTTATAATCAGGGTCAAACATGGCAACTATGGTCCAACGTCACATTCTGACAAAGATTGTCTCAATATGAAAATCAACCATGTTCAACCATCGTCAACCGTCATCAATCATGGTCAACCATGGTGCAATGTCACATTATGACAAAGATTGTCCTAGTATGAAAATAAAACATGGTAAACCATGTTTATTTAATGGTTTATAATATTAATCCCTTGCATTTATTATTCCCTTGAGTTTAATATTATTCCCTTGGGATTTTAGTATCAATCCGTTGGGTTTATAATATTAGACCCTCCTATTTATTAACAAAAGGGTTCATATGTTGGCATTATGACTCTGGTATGGCTTTATGATACATATGTTGTACTTGATGGCAACCCACTCATCTCAGATGATAAATTATAGTGCAGAAAAGTTCACGCACTTATATGCAGAGAAAAGCTTATTCTATGTAGAGAAAAGTTCACGCACTTATATGCAGAGAAAAATTTATTTCATGTAGAGAAACGTTCACGCACTTTTATGCGGAGAAAAGTTTATTTCATGTAGAGAAAAGTTTATTTCATGTAGAGAAAAAGTTCACGCACTTTCATGTTGGAGAACTTACCTTTGGTCCATGGTAGTTAGTCCTTGGTATTTGAACCTATGGTTTTGGACCATGGTACCTCGTCAAAAGTGTGTATATGTTGGAGAACTTACCTTTGGTCCATGGTGGTTAGTCCTTGGTATTATTGAGCCCCATGTTTTTGGGCCCCTTGTATTGGTTATCTATGGTATTGATCCATGATTTTAGGAAGAAGCTTGCCTATATAAAGCAAAGGAGATCACTTGGCTAATTCATTCTTGCAAATCGAATATCTTAAGATCTGAAATATTGGGTTATTGTTTTAAAAGTTTGATCTATGAAAGGGAAGTTGAAAGCGAATCTGTGAAGGGTGATCTCTTGAGCGCTGCAGCTGCGGAAGTGCGGAGGCGCCACAGAAGGCGCAGTGCGGAGGCGCCACAGAAGGCGCAGTGCGGAGATGCCACCGAAGGCGCAGTGTGGAGACGCCACAGAAGGCACAGTGCGGAGGCGCCACAAAAGGCGCAGTGCGGAGGCGCCACAGAAGGCGCAGTGCGGAGGCGCCACAGAAGGCGCAGTGCAGAGACGCCACAGAGGCGCCACAGAAGGCGCAGTGCGGAGGCGCCATAGAAGGCGTAGTGCGGAGGCGCCACAGAAGGCGCAGTGCAGAGGCGCCACAGAAGGCGCAGTGCAAAGATGCCACAGAGGTGCCACAGAAGGCGCAGTGCGGAGATGCCATAGAGGCGCCACAGAAGGCGTAGTGCGGAGGCGCCACAGAAGGCGCAGTGCGGAGGCGCCACAGAAGCCGCAGTGCGGAGACGCCACAGAAGGCGTAGTGCAGAGACGCCACAGAGGTGCCACAGAAGGCGTAGTGCGAAGGCGCCACACAAGACACAGTGCGGAGACGCCACAGAGGCGCCACAGAAGGCGCAATGCGGAGGCGCCACAGAAGGCGCAGTGCAGAGGCACCACAGAAGGCGCAGTGCGGAGGCACCACATAAGGCGCAGTGTGGAGGCGTCACAGAAGGCGCAAGTGCGGTGGTCGCGGCGCCACAGAAGGCGCAGGTGCGGAGGTAGTACAGATATCCGCAGATCTATACCAGTGAAGTTGCGATCCCTACTTAAAATTTGTTTTAACTGCCTTTGACTATTCTGCAGGGTTTTGGGTGCATAACTGATGTTTGGTTACTAGTATTGAGTTCAGATAACAGCATGATTAATGACTTATCTTTATGTACTAGATCTGGTTGATAACTCTCATAATATCATTGTATATGTATGGATCTGGTGATTGGGTGATTCAAAAGGTTGTTTGATTATGAGCTTCAATGTTGTTGTTGTATCCAGTTTGAAAATTTATGAAAAGTGGTCCTTGAAAGAAAAGAAGTAGGGGGTTGTAGCTCCCTTCCAGGAGAGACTGGAAAACGAGAGAGAGTTGTAGCTCTCTGCAGGTTGCAGCCTGTATACTGGTAAAGGACTGCACCAGTACAAAATCATTGTAACAGGAGTTTCTAATTTGAAAGAAGATAGAGACATATTGCAGCAGGTGGTTTTCACCCACATTGGGTTTCCACCTTATATCTGGTGTTCTTTGGTGTGACTATCTCTTTTTCTTGTTCATGCTCATTATTTTATGGTACTGATATGAAAAAATAATTCAAAGTGTAAATAAGGAAGATTTGTTAAAAGAACTTGATAATACTGATTCACCCCCCCCCCCCCCCTCTTAGTATTATTTTCAACAATTGGTATCAGAGAAGGTCCTTCAGAGAAGCTTGATCGCTTGAAGGTAGATCATTCATCATGAGCAACTACGAGAGAGAAGCATCAATCAGGCCACCAATTTTTGATGGGACGAACTTCAATTATTGGAAGATAAGAGTTACTGCCTATCTTCAATCTCTTGGTACAGAAGTTTGGGATATCATAGAGACAGGCTACACTTTTCCTTTAGCTACTCCTACAGATTCAGCCGAGAAGAAGAAATATGAAACAAATGCGAAAGCAGTCAATACTCTATTGGGATGCTTATCCCAATCGGAATTCGTGAAGGTAATGCACTATAAATCCGCAAAAGAAATATGGGACAAAATTGTCACGAGCTATGAAGGAGACGAACAGGTAAAGCATGCTAAACTTCAAACTTTCAGGATTCAGTATGAGAATCTCAGAATGTATAATGATGAAAGTATGGCTAACTGTTTTCTTAGGGTAGATGAAATTGTTAACTGCATGAAAAACTTGGGTGAAGAAATAAAAGAGGCTATTGTGGTTGAAAAAGTCCTAAGATCCTTGTCCCCCAAGTTTGAATCTAAAGTGTCCGCTATAGAGGAAAAAGCAAATCTATGAACTCTCACCATGTCTCAACTACATGGAATTCTAACTGCTTATGAAATTAGAAAGGGAGGTCCATCAGACAGAAGAGAAGCGGCTTTCAAGGCTTCAGGCAAAGCAGATTACTATGAAGCAAGTCACGTGCCAGAAGAAGAAGAAGAAGAATCAAATTTTGTCAGAAATCTTCAAAGGGGTTCTGGAAGGTTCAGAGGTAAGTTACCTTTTAAATGTTTTGCTTGTGGAAGAGTAGGTCATTATGCTACAAAATGTCCTTATAAGGATAAAGGAAAGGAACCTGCTAGATGGAACAAGAAACAGAGTGCAAACAAGAAAAGTTACTACACTCATGAAGATAGTGATGGTCTATCGATTAGTGATGAAGATGAACAAGGTAATGACTATAAACTATTAATGGCATTTGAAGATGATGATTATATGGATGCTATAGATGTGGATAGCCTTTTTGAAGAAATTACTAGACTCAAGAGATGTATAGAAGAAAATAATATGATCATTGATACTCTACAATTTCAAATTGATGAAAAGGAAAAACATCTTGAAAAATTAGAAGGTGAAATTGTTGGTCTTAGAAAAGAGATTGAGAAAACAAAAGCTATTAATCTTAAGTTTGTCAAAGGATCTGAAACTTTGGATGAGATTATCAATGTACAGCGTTCTCCACTAAACAAGACAGGTCTGGGCTATAATGGAGAAACTTCTCAAGCAACCACTTCAAAAAGTTATCTTGATGCAGCAAGAAGGAATGAGCAAAAGCACAATGAAGACCATCAGGCAAGGCAGGGACGAATTGCAAACAGAGACTATCAAGGGCAATCCGTTTTAAGGGTGAACAAAAGCTACAGCCAGCCACAGGTAAAATCTTCTCAATTTAGTTCAAGAATGGATGACAATAGAAATTACAATCATTTGGCCAGTAGATTTGATAACCGCAGAAATTTCTTCAATGGACAATGTTTCTCTTGCCATAACTTTGGTCACAAAGCAGCTCAATGTGTTGCATATAAAACAATCATGACTAGAGAAGCTCAAAAACAAAGAAGTATGATCGGGATTACAAAAAGGACCTATAACAACTTTTCGGCTCTTGAAAATGAAGTTGAATATTCTATTTGCAATAACTTTGGTCATGAAGATTTTGAATGCAGGAGTAGGTTTCAGCAGACAAAGGAACAAGCCTCAAACACCAAAACATGGAGAATAAAGGAACCACAAATAGAAAGATGTGGGATAGCATTCTATGCAGAAGGACAAGAAAATCTATGGTACATTGACAATGGATGTTCGAAGCATATGACAGGTGATAAAGAAAAACTTGAGTCATATTCTGCTCTAGAAAAGGGAAAGAAAGTTTCTTTTGGAAATGATACTCCTGCAACTATAAAAGGAAAAGGCACTGCTCAGTTAAAAGAAAAGGTCAAGGCTGGAAATGTTTTGTATGTTGATGTATTGAAACATAATCTTCTAAGTGTCAGCCAGATGTGTGATCAAGGAACCGAGGTGATATTTAGAACAAATGGATGTCTTGTTCGTGATCTTGATACAGGTAAAACGATGATCAAAGGTAAAAGAACTCCAAATAATCTATACGTATTTGAAGAAGGACAACAACAATGCTATCTAAGCAAGGATGATGAACACTGGCTATGGCATCGGAGGTTGGGGCATCTAAGCTTTTCACAAATAAGGAAAGCATGCAAATATCAAGCAGTTCGCGATCTTCCAGATATCAAAATTCCAGACAACACCATACGCAAATCATGTCAGTTTGGAAAGCAAACCAGAACTAATTTTCCAGAGAAGGAAGGATCAGCTAGCATGCCTCTTGAGCTAGTACATACAGATACATGTGGTCCATTCAGAGAAAGAACACATCGAGGAGAAGAATACTTGATATTATTCATTGACGATTTCTCCAGGTTTGTCTGGTTAGGACTAATGAAGCACAAAGATGAAGCATTTGAAAATTCAAATCCTTCAAAGCCTTGGTTGAAAATGAATCAGGATACAAAATTAAGTGCCTCAGATCTGACAGAGGTGGGGAGTTTACCTCGAATGAATTTTTCGATTTTTGTGAAGAACATGGGATAAGAAGAGAATTCTCTACAGCTAGAACTCCTCAGCAAAATGGAGTTGTGGAAAGAATGAACAGAACAATCCAACAAATGGCTCGTGCTATGCTTGATGAGTCGGGTACTCCCGCAACTTTCTGGGGTGAAGCTGCACATGCTGCGGTTGTTATTCTCAACAAAACAAATGTCCGTGTTAACAGCACTCAAACCCCTCATGAGCTCTGGTGTGGTGAGACTCCTTCGGTGAAGCACTTCAAAATCTTTGGGAGCAAATGTTATATTAAGAATACTGATGAGCAACTTGGCAAACTTGAACCTAGAGCAGATGAAGGCATTCTTCTTGGTTATTCTCTACATAGTGAAGCATACAAGTGCTACAATAAAAGACTTGGCAGAATTGTTGACATCATTGATGTAGTGGTTGATGAGAAGGGATACATTCCTAGGCAAGTACATCATGAAGACATCGAAGAAGATGAAGGCTACCCTCAAAGACAGAATGATGATCAGACAAGAATAGAAGAGAAGACTCCATCCAGATATGTTCAGATCATCCAGAATCTCAGATTATGGGGCAGAAAGAAGCAGGTGTACAAACAAGAAGAACAATTGCAGAAGCTTCAAGCTATTTGGCATTACTCTCTTCCACTGAACCACAAAATGTGAAAGAGGCATGCAAAGATGAATGTTGGGTCAAAGCAATGGATGAAGAACTTGAGCAGATCGAAAAGAACAACACTTGGGAGTTGGTTCCTAGACCAAAAGATAAGAATATTATAGGAACAAAATGGGTCTTCAAAAATAAATTGAATGAAAATGGAGAAGTAATTAGAAACAAGGCCAGACTTGTTTGTAAAGGGTATGCGCAGCAAGAAGGAATAGATTTTGAAGAAACCTTTGCTCCTGTTGCAAGACTTGAGGCCATCCGAATGTTCCTTGCTCTCTCAAGCTTTCAAAACTTCAAAGTATTTCAAATGGACGTGAAATCATCCTTTCTGAATGGAGACTTAGAAGAAGAAGTATATATTGAGCAGCCAGATGGTTTCATTCTTGGAAATGATCCAAATCTTGTATGCAGATTGAAAAAGGCTCTCTATGGTCTCAAACAAGCTCCAAGGGCTTGGTACTATCGTTTGGACAAATATCTTCATCAACAAGGTTTTTCAAAAGGATCAGCAGATAGCAATCTTTATAAAAAAGTTGAAAATGACAAATTGCTAATACTTGTTGTGTATGTAGATGACATTATCTTTGGCAGCAATGAAGAAGCTATGAGTCAAAGTTTTGCCTTGGTCATGCAGAAAGAATTTGAAATGTCCTTGCTGGGAGAACTGACATATTTCCTTGGTTTGAAAATCCAACAAAAGGAAGGAGGAATCTTTTTGTCTCAAACCAAGTATCTCAAACAGATTTTGAAGAAATATGGCATGGAAGATGCAAAACCAGTATGTACACCCATGGTCACAGGATGTAGCCTCAGTGCAAATGATGAATCTGCAGCAGTACATCAACCAACCTACAGATGTATGATTGGAAGTCTACTTTATCTGACAGGTACCCGATCAGACATCATGCATGCAGTTGGAATAGTTGGAAGATTTCAGGCAAATCCGAAGGAGACTCATCTTCAGGCAGTGAAGAGAATTTTCAAATATCTTCAAGGGACTCAAAACTATGGTTTATGGTATCCTATAGATACAAATCTGACACTTCATGCTTATACAGATGCCGATTGGGGCGGAAGCGTGGATGACAGGAAGAGCACAAGTGGTGGCGCATTCTTTATGGGTTCCAGACTAGTATCTTGGTTCAGCAAGAAACAGAGTTCGATTGCCTTATCTACAACTGAAGCAGAATATGTTGTTGCTGCATCTTGCTGCACTCAACTCCTTTGGATGATGCAGACCTTGCAGGATTTTCAAATCACTTGTACACCACCTATCTCCATCTTATGTGATAACACAAGTGCAATCAGCATCTCAAAGAACCCAGTCATGCATTCAAAAACCAAGCACATACAAATCAAGTATCATTTTTTTCGGGAACAAGTGCTTGAACAGAAGGTCAAGTTGGAGTATGTTCCTTCTAAGGAACAAGTTGCTGATATACTCACCAAACCATTGCCCAGGGAGAATTTTGAATACCTCAGGCAAAAGCTGGGGGTTGTTGATGCATCATCTTGTTGTTGAATCTCTTCTGATTGTTGGTTGTACGGGAATATGCGTACATGTGCTGGGTTGCGGATTGGTTGAAGATCAAATAGCACTGGTTCAGGGGGAGCTTATAATGCATTGTTGGCATTATGGAGGATGTACAGAAGGCGATCATGGATGTTGATCTGAATATTACTGCAATATGTCTCTATCTCTTTCATGGTCATTTATGGTGTTTGGTGGATTATGTTTCTTCTTTACAGATCTGGTTCATATTCACGGGGAGCATGCTCTTAGGGGGAGCATAACCCTTTGCCCTTGATGTCAAAGGGGGAGAATGAGCTGAAGATTTTGAGGTTGCCATCAAGTCCAAAGGGGGAGATTGTTGGCATTATGATTCTGGTATGGCTTTATGATACATATGTTGTACTTGATGGCAACCCACTCATCTCAGATGATAAATTATAGTGCAGAAAAGTTCACGCACTTATATGCAGAGAAAAGCTTATTCTATGTAGAGAAAAGTTCACGCACTTATATGCAGAGAAACGTTTATTTCATGTAGAGAAAAGTTCACGCACTTTTATGCAGAGAAAAGTTTATTTCATGTAGATAAAATTTTATTTCATGTAGAGAAAAAGTTCACGCACTTTCATGTTGGAGAACTTACCTTTGGTCCATGGTAGTTAGTCCTTGGTATTTGAACCTATGGTTTTGGACCATGGTACCTCGTCAAAAGTGTGTATATGTTGGAGAACTTACCTTTGGTCCATGGTGGTTAGTCCTTGGTATTATTGAGCCCCATGTTTTTGGGCCCCTTGTATTGGTTATCTATGGTATTGATCCATGATTTTAGGAAGAAGCTTGCCTATATAAAGCAAAGGAGATCACTTGGCTAATTCATTCTTGCAAATCGAATATCTTAAGATCTGAAATATTGGGTTATTGTTTTAAAAGTTTGATCTATGAAAGGGAAGTTGAAAGCGAATCTGTGAAGGGTGATCTCTCGAGCGCTGCAGCTGCGGAAGTGCGGAGGCGCCACAGAAGGCGCAATGCGGAGGCGCAGTGCGGAGATGCCACAGAGGCGCCACAGAAGGCGCAGTGTGGAGATGCCACAGAGGCGCCACAGAAGGCGCAGTGCGGAGGCGCCACAGAAGGCACAGTGCGGAGACGCCACAGAGGCGCCACAAAAGGCGCAGTGCGGAGGTGCCACAGAAGGCGCAGTGCGGAGGCGCCATAGAAGGCGCAGTGCGGAGGCGCCACAGAAGGCGCAGTGCGGAGGCGCCACAGAAGGCGCAGTGCGAAGACGCCACAGAAGGCGCAGTGCGGAGACGCCATAGAGGTGCCACAGAAGGTGCAGTGAGGAGACGCCACAGAGGCGCCACAAAAGGCGCAGTGCGGAGGCGCCACAGCAGGCGCAGTGCGGAGGCACCACAGAAGGCGCAGTGCGGAGGAACCACAGAAGGCGCAGTGCGGAGACGCCACAGAAGGCGCAGTGCGGAGACGCCACAGAGGCGCCACAGAAGGCGCAGTGTGGAGGCGCCACAGAAGACGCAGTGCGGAGACGCCACAGAGGCGCCACAGAAGGCACAGTGCGGAGGCGCCACAGAAGGCGCAGTGCAGAGGCACCACAGAAGGCGCAGTGTGGAGGCGCCACAGAAGGCGCAGTGCGGAGGCGCCATAGAAGGCGCAGGTGCGGTGGTCGCGGCGCCACAGAAGGCGCAGGTGCGGAGGTAGTACATATATCCGCAGATCTATACCAGTGAAGTTGCGATCCCTGCTTAAAATTTGCTTTAACTGCCTTTGACTATTCTGTAGGGTTTTGGGTGCATAACTGATGTTTGGTTACTAGTATTGAGTTCAGATAACAACATGATTAATGACTTATCTTTATGTACTAGATTTGGTTGATAACTCTCATAATATCATTGTATATGTATGGATCTGGTGATTGGGTGATTCAAAAGGTTGTTTGATTATGAGCTTCAATGTTGTTGTTGGATCCAGTTTGAAAATTTATGAAAAGTGGTCCTTGAAAGAAAAGAAGTAGGGGGTTGTAGCTCCCTTCCAGGAGAGACTGGAAAACGAGAGAGAGTTGTAGCTCTCTGCAGGTTGCAGCCTGCGTACTGGTAAAGGACTGCACCAGTACAAAATCATTGTAACAGGAGTTTCTAATTTGAAAGAAGATAGAGACATATTGCAGCAGGTGGTTTTCACCCACATTGGGTTTCCACCTTATATCTGGTGTTCTTTGGTGTGACTATCTGTTTTTCTTGTTCATGCTCATTATTTTATGGTACTGATATGCAAAAATAATTCAAAGTGTAAATAAGGGAGATTTGTTAATAGAAATTGATAATACTGATTCACCCCCCCTCTCAGTATTATTTTCAACATCATATTCCTATGGTATAATATTAATCCCGGGGTTAATATAAATCCCTTGAGTTTATAATCATATTCAACCATGGTCCAACTTCACATTGTGACAAATATTGTCTCAATATTAAAATCAATAATGTTCAAACATCATGAACCATGGTGCAACATCACATTGTGACAAAGATTGTCTCAATATGAAAGTCAACCATGGTAAACCATGGCCAACCATGTTTACTTTAGGGCTTATAATATTTATCTTAGGGTTTATATACCTTGGGTTTGTAATATTAATCTCTTGGGTTTATTAGTCCATTGGGGTTATAATATTAATCTTGTGCATTTATTAATCTAAGGGTTCATATTCCTAGGGTATAATATTAATCATAGGGTTTATAATATTAATTCTAGGGTTTAATATAAATCCATTGGGTGTATAATCATGGTCAATCATGGTCCAATATCTCATTGTGACAAATATTGTCTTAATATGAAAATAAATAGTGTTCAACTGATCCAGATTTAAACAGGAATGCAAAAAATTACAGAGATAACCATATACACAAAGATGCAGCGGAAGTAATACTTCCTTTCATTAATGGAAAATACTGAAATATGCTTACAAACAGAAATGGTAATAAACCAGCTAGGGCGATGGTAGCTTATCTCTGAGAAGAGATGTGGCGGATACATGCCTCTGAATTGTTCTAAACTGTGTTACAATGAGGCACGAAGGCCTATTTATTGTTGAGAAACAATGGAAAACCCTTCACATTACAAAACCTAACCCTAGAAGATGAAACGCGAAATTGTGGGCCCCGTTTTGGGTAAATTGGTACATCAATTTCCCAGGGTCGTAACTTTGGCATACGATCTTCGTTTGACACGTACAATAGCTCGTTAGAAATATCTATCCGAGCACTACCACTTTAGGGACCCATGTTGCCACAGATTCCCAAAAAAACGTCGTTTAGGGCCTCAAAACGGCTCCGGAAGTTCAGGACCCGAAAAACTGCTAAAAATAGTAAACTGTGCTACAATTTAGGAAACTGAAAAAGTTGAAAGAGACAGTTGTGGGGGTCCAAATGGGATAGGTGGTTGGCCACCAACATCCACCTGGATCATTCCTCCCCCCTTAGGAAGCAATGGTCCCCATTGCGTTGAGTTCCTCCTTGAGATGAGGAAGCTTCTGCTGAGCTGGGTCTCTGGTGAGCTGTTCTGCAATCTCTGATGTGACCAAAAATGGTGGGAAGCATGGTCGACGATGGTCCACATTGAACATTCGGTGCAAGTGAAGGAATGGAGGAATTTTGTGCTTCAAAGCATTATTGCCCGTAGCCTTGGTATAGGTGTAAGGACCATGTCGAAGTGGTCTGAGTTTCTGATGGGTTTTGGTAAGGCGTTCTTTCTGCAGATGTAACCAAACTTTGTTGCCCGCATGAAACTTGTGTGGTACCCCTATGGGTGAGGGGAAGTTTTTCGTGTGTTCTGTCATGATTGTATCCCTTTGATGCCGCTGCTATGTGGAGGAATCCTTTGCGGGGGTCATGGATGTAGCAACTATCTTCCCCTTACTTTGGGAGCGAACCAGACAGATGAATTTCCTGGTCTGGGAGATGAGCTTGATGCCTTTCTTAGCGGTGATCAAAGATGTGGTGGTAGGTGGGGCTACCTCTGGTATCCTATATAATGAATTATTCAAATAAATAATGACAGCACGAGGCCTGGACTCATACACAGCATGTCGCCTCCACAAGTATGGTTGGCCTAATAATACATCACAAACATCCAGAGGTGTAACATCACACAATACCTCGTCTTTGAAGGGTTTGATGCTATAGGGAAGGTGGCACTGCTGGCGAACTTTCAGATCTCGTCCTTCGTGAAGCCACCCGATACTGTACGGCTGCAGGTGCGGTGTAGTCGGTAGGCCCAACCGCTTCACGACCTCTACTGAAATAAGGTTCTTTTGGCTACCACTGTCGACAATGAATTGCAGCGTCGAACCCTTCACCCACATCTGTGAGTGGAAAAGACGCTCCCCTTCCTCTGGATTTTCGGGCTCATTTTTCTGGATCTTAGCAATGGCAACAGTGGCGCTGAGATCTGCATCAATAATTTGCTTTCCTTTTCCATTCCCCTTGTCAGGCTCAGGCTCAGGGTCGAAACATGCATCTGATTCAGAAGCCTTCAACTCAGCCACCAGTGACTGCTTGGTCCAACACTCACTTGTGTTATGAGTGGGACTCTTGTGGAACTCACACCACTTTCCTATGTCCTTCTTCGGCTTTGTGGTGTTGTTCTTCTCTTGTGGCTTCGACGGGTTCTCTTTGGTCACCCCGCCTTGGCTTTTTCCTTTGGGCTTCGGATTTGCAGATCCAAAGTATCGCTTCTTTTGTTTGAACTTTTGCTCGATTTTGACAGCGTATCGGTATGCTGTGCCGAGTGAGGAGATGTTCAAGAACCCCATCTCTTCTTGGATGTATCTGTGTAGGCAACCGCGGAATTTGAGTACCAGATGCAACTCAGAATCTTTGATACCCAACTGTGTGCGAAGGGTATGAAAAATGTTTGTGAACTCCGACACATCTTGGTCTCGTGCCTGCTGCAGTGTGGTCCATTTGATGTATTTTTCCTCATAACTTCCGACAGGGTAGTACTGCTCCTTGATGGCATCCCGGAAGTCATTCCAAGTGGGTGCGGCTGAAAATAGTGAGCCTGTACTTTCATCCTTTTGCTCGCAGTAGGCTTCCCACCAGTCCTTGACATGGGGGGCTGCTTTGAGAAGAGCAAAAACGATCTTTTCCTGACTTGAAAATTCATGAACAGAAAAATACCCATCTAGCAGATTTAACCATTTATCTATGGCATCTATGTCTATTTGACCCTCGAAGATGGGGATTTCAAAATTAACTTGTACCTTAAACGGTGTGGCGTTTCCAGGGTAGCTGTTGGAAGCCGATGCGTCGCCTTTAGGTAGCCGCTGAAGGATTTGCGCAAAGCTATCAATCATCGCATTCCTTTGCCGCTCGAGCGATTCTTCGAGCAAGATTTTGATAGGATCTCCTGCCCCCTCGTCTTTCTTCTCATCCGCCATGGGAGGCTGTCGGGATTTGCGAGGTTGGTGTTGCAAAGGTTTGACCAGTTCAAGCCCTAACTCCTTATATCCCGACATCGTTGGGGACATGCAAAGAAAAACAGAGAAAACGCAGACCGCTCTGATACCACTAATCTGGATTTAAACAAGAACGCAACAAATTACAGAGATAACCATATACACAAAGGTGCAGCGGAAATAATACTTCCTTTCATTAATGGAAAATACTGAAATATGCTTACAAACAGAAATGGTAATAAACGAGCTAGGGCGATGGTAGCTTATCTCTGAGAAGAGATGTGGCGGCTACATGCCTCTGAACTGTTCTAAAACTGTGTTACAATGAGGCTCGAAGACCTATTTATTGTTAAGAGAGAATGGAAAACCCTTCACATTCCAAAACCTAACCCTAGAAGATGAAACGCCAAATTGTGGGCCCCGTTTTGGGTAAATTGGTTCATCAATTTCCCGGGGTCGTAACTTTGGCATACGATCTCCGTTTGATGCGTACAATAGCTCGCTAGAAAAATCTATCCGAGCACTACCGATTCCCAAAAAAACGTCGTTTAGGGCCTCAAAACAGCTCTAGAAGTTCAGGACCCAAAAAACTGCTAAAAATAGTAAACTGTGCTACAATTTAGGAAACTGAAAAAGATGAAAGAGACAGTTGTGGGGGCCCAAATGGGATAGGTGGATGGCCACCAACATCCACCTGGATCATCAGCCATCATTGACCATGGCCAATCATGGTCAACCATGATGCAACCTCACATTATGAGAAAGATTGTCTCGGTATGAATGTCAACCATGGTCCCATACTGCATTATGACAAATATTGTCTCCATATGTAAATTAACCATGAAAAAATGCGGTTCAACATCACATTGATATGAAGATTATGTCAAAACTAAAATTAACGATTGTTAACCATGGTCAACCATGATTATTTTAGGTTTTATCCTATTTATATTAGGGTTTATAATATTTATCTTAGGTTTTATATATCTTGGGTTTATAATATTAATCCATTGGGATTATAAACCCTTGGGTTTTGGTATTAATCCATTAGATTTATTAGGCCCTTGATTTTAAAATATCAATCCTTGTAGTTTATTAACCTAAGGGTTCATATTCCTAGGGTGTAATATTAACCATAGGGTTTATAATATTAATTCGAAGGTTTAATATAAATCCGTCGGGTTTATAATCATGCTCAACCATGGTGCAATGTCACATTATGACAAATATTGTCTCAGTTTGAAAATCAACCACGATAAATCATGGTCAACCATGTTTATTTTAGGATTTATAATGTTTATCTTAGAGTTTATATACCTTGGGTTCATAATATTAATCCCATGGGTTTATAATATCAATCCCTTGGGCTTATCAATCCAAGGGTTCATATTCTTATGGTATAATATTACTCATAGGGTTTATAATATTATTCCTAGGGTTTAATATAAATCCCTTGGGTTTATAATCATGGTTAACCATGTTCCAATGACATATTGTGACAAACATGGCCTCAAAATGAAAATAAACCATTGTCAACCATGTTTACTTTAGGGTTTACAATATTGACCTTAGGGTTTATATACCTTGAGTTTTTAATATTAATCCCTTCAATTTATAATATTAATCCCTTGTGTTTGTTAATATAAGGGTTCATATTCTTAGGGTAAAATATTAATCATAGGTTTTATAATATTAATCCTAGAGTTTAATATAGATCCCTTGGCTTTATCATCATGGTCAACAATCGTGCAACATCATATTTTGACAAAGTTTGTCTCAACACCAAAATCAATCATGTTCAACCATCGTCGACCATGTCTAGTCATGGTCAACCATGGTGCGATGTTACATTATGGCAAAGATTATCTCATTATGAATGTCAACCATTGTCAAATGTTGCATTATGACAAAGATTGTCTCCATATGTAAATTAATCATGTTCAATTGTGGTTCAATGTGGCATTGAGGCAAAGATTATGTCAAAATGAAAATCAACGATTGTGAACATGTTTATTTTAGGTTTTATAATATTTATCTTATGGTTTATATACCTTAGGTGTATTATATTAATCCCTTGGATTTGTAATCCTTTGGGTTTTTAGTATTAATCCATTGGGTTTATTTGTCCCTTGGGTTTAAAATATCAACCCTGCAATTTTTTAATATAAGGGTTCATATTCCTAGGGTATAATATTAATCATAATGTTTATAATATTAATCTCAAGGTTTAATCATCCTCTGGGTTTATAATCATGGTCAACAATGGTCAACTATGATCCAATGTCACATTGTGACAAAGATTCTCTCAATATGAAAATCAATCATGTTCAACCACTATTAACCATGGTCAATCATTGTCAACCATGGTGCAACTTCACATTATGACAAAGATTGTCTCAGCATGAAAATCGACTATGGTAAACTATGGTCAATCATATTTATTTTATGATTTATAATATTTATGTTAGATATTATATACCTTGGGTTTATAATTCCTTGGGCTTTTAGTATTAATCCCTTGGGTTTATAATATCAATCTCTTGGGTTTAATAATCTAAGGGTTCATATTCCTAGGGTATAATATCAATTATAGGGTTTATAATATTAGTCCTAGGGTTTATAATATTAATCCTAGGGTTTAATATAAATCTGTTGGGTTTATAATCTTGGTAATCATGGTCCAACACCACATTGTGACAAATATTGTCTCAATCTGAAAATCAACCATGTTAAAAAAATTTCAACCATGCTAAAACGTCGCATTGTGGCAAAGATTGTCTCTATATAAAAATGAACCACGTTAAACCATAGTGAAGTGTGTTTATTTTTGGATTTATGATATTTATCTTAAATTTTATAATAATAATCACTTGGATTTAATATTATTATTGAGTTTAATCAACTATTTTAATTAAATTTAATTAACTATTTTACTATTTAATTTTCTATATTATTTAATTAAATTAACTATATTAAAAATGAATTAATTAATTATTAATAATTAATACTACATTATTATTATTATTTAATAATGATATCAAATTTAATTAACAATAAAAAATACTAGTAATATTAATTAATAATTTAACGATAATTAATATAAATTAATAATAATAATAATAATAATAATAATAATTATTATTATTATTATTATGATTATTATTAAACATTCATTAATATGAATATTAATATTATCATTACATTATGCCAGTAATGCTTATTGGCATTTTTCAACCACATTTGTTAATGTGGTTGTGCATGTGATTGATATAAGTTTATATGCATATATCAATCACATTTATTATTGTGACTGTGCTAGTTATAATTGACTTTGAACTACCATGGTTAAAATGGTTAAATTTCGCTAACCAAGGTCACCATTGTGTCAACTATGGCTATAACCATGATTAACATGGAAAATCATAACCTATTTTAGAAAACTATGATCATTTTCAAGCCCTAGTCATAATGCCCAACCATATTTAGCAATGATAAACTCTTGTCAACCATAATCAAACATATAGTTAATCTGGTCTACTATAATTAAACATAATCAATTATACTTTATCAAAATATGAGCAATAATACCCATTTGAATATGATCAACCATGGTCCGTTATGATTCATTCGTCCTTCCCAAAATATCACAGTATACTTATATCTAGCCAATTTAGAACTTCGCATGGTAGAATAGGGGCAATGATTCAACCTCATCGACATAAAGGATCCAATGATGTTGATATGAAAATCTCATGAAAAACTTATGCGATGGCGATGTCAGCCCTTCGAAATTGATTGCATAATGAGAAATTAGATGAAGATGATATGGAATGTAAAGTTAATTTTTTTTATGATATACCAGTCTACATAATCTTGGTTTAATGGTAATCAGATTGTAATCAGACTCACACCAATATTTTGCAAAACATCTACCAACGAGTTGTTAGAAAATTTTACAGTTGCAAAGGAGAGGAGTTTGCTTCAACAAACTAGTTGCGGTAAGCAAGTATTCAGTTGCAATAAGCAAATTGCAACTGGACAGAGGCTTAAATAACACACAGGAATTTACTTACGACAAAATAGAGTTAAAAAATATGGTTGCGGTAAAGCTAGTCGTAAAAGTTTAAGACCATATCGCAAGAGAACATACTTTGGATTATATTTCAAAACATAGGAAAATGCATTCCAATGATAAATTGGATGTTGTTGGTCCAAGTAAAACAAAAATATCTTACTATGATTTACGCTGCATTGGCGTTTTAGAGTAACTCTCTCTAAAACTCCATAGGAACTTGTTTCCACGTGCCCACCACAAATTGCTGCATGATTTTCTCCTCACTACCTCTCAGACTTGCACACTCAACTTCTCTCACTTTTCTCAACCATACAAGAAATGTTTTCCTTCATATTTATGAAAACATAGAACTTGACTCATTAATTTATGAAAGAGAGAATATTTAAAACATGGTATGGGCGATTTTACATAATAAATGATTTTTTGAACTTGTAGGTGTTGTGGAGGGTAGATACTAGTCGCGGAGTGAATGTTTTCCCATAGCTATTTACCAAACTTTATTAAGTGCTTTAACTCTCTAATGTGTTGTGGAATGGTCACTGTTTTACTACTGCTCAGAACTTCAGTTCGTTAAACTGCAAAAAAAAATTGCAACCTGCAAAAGTTGACTGGGAAAGTATGGAGGTTGTCTGTGTGTTTACGGCGTTGGTTGGGATTATTATTTCCAACACTCCCCATAATCGCAACTTCCGCTATTAACAATTCCCAAAAAGTCTCCGAGATAAACAAATTTTTCACATCCCAATTGATTTGTGAAAATATCAGTAAATTTTTCCTATGACCTACAGTGTTGCAACACAATTTCATCATTGTTAATCAACTCTCTAATAAAATGATATTTAGAATCAATATTCTTGTTCCTCTTGTGAAAGACATAATTCTTTTACAATGAAATTGCAGATGTGTTGCCGCAAAAAATAGTTGTCATTCCCTCTTGATCGTGGCGAAGATCCCTCAACATCCTTCTCATCCAAACTGCTTGACATGATGTTGTCGTTGTGGCAACATATTCACCTTCTGCTGTTGACAATGACACTATCGGCTACTTCTTGGAGGCCCATGAAATATCTCTAGAACCCAAATGAGAAACATATCCTCATGTGCTATTTCTATCATCGACACTTCCTACCCAATCACTGTGAGTGCAACCAACTTACCTAAAATCATCTGTTGTGGCGTACAAAATACCATACTCCTTTATCCCATTGACGTACCTTAGAATCCTTTTCATTGCTTTCCAATGTCTCTCCTTAGGTGTCTCCATGAACCTTGAAACCAAAATCACTACATACATTAGATCCATCCTAGTGGTGGTCAAATACATCAAGCTGCCTATGATACTTGTGTATAATATCGAATTGACATTGATGCTGCAATCTTCTTTGCTCAACTTCAAACCCATGACTTTTGGAGCTGGTGTGAGGTTGTTGTTCTGCATATTAAACCTCTCCAAAATGTTTGTTACATACTTTTCTTGAGAAATAAAAATGCCATTTTTTGTTTCCTTCACTTCTATGCCAAAAAAGTATCTTCACAACCCCAAGTTAGTCATTTCAAACTCACTTTTCATGACTTATTTGAAATCACCGATGAGGAAGTCATCATTGCTTGTAAAAATTAAATCATCTACATATAAGACAATAGTAAGAAGCTTACCATCACACTCTTTGATGTAGAGAGTAGGCTCACTGTCGCATTTGTCGAAACCACTTTCTATCAGGTAAGTGTCTATTCTGCTATCCCATGCATTCAGTGCTTTCAGCCCATAAAGATCTTCCCTCAACCTATACACGTTGCCTTCTTGGCCTTCTACCTCATAATCAGGTGGTTGCACAACATGCACTTCCTCTTTCAGCACTCCATTCAAGAATGTTGATTTTTCGTCCATTTGATACACTTTCTATTTATTTTGTGCGCCAATCAACACAACTGTACACACTTTCTCCATCCTCGCAACTGGTGCAAACATCTCCGCATAATCTCTTCCATGCTACTACTTGTATGCTTTAACAACTAGCCTCGATTTATGCCTTTCAATCTTCCCATCGTCATTTATCTTCGCCTTATAGACCCACTTAACTCCAATGACTTCTTTTCCTAGTGGAAGGTTCACTAACTCCCATGTGTCATTCTTTTTTATTGCTTCTATTTCTTCCTCCATTGTCGCAAACCATTTTTCTTCTTTGACTGCATCCTCAAAATGGATTGGGTTATCTATCAACTTCATCTTTCTCATAAATCTCATTTAAATTTCTAAATTTTGGTCTTCTTGTGCTTGCTGAAGATGGGCTTGACATGTCACTTGGTGTTGCACTTTGTAGCATGGTTGGAGAAGCACTTGCTTAACTACGTGAAACTTTCCTATTATTTGTTGAGGGTATTGCTTCCTACTTTGTTGCGCTTGAATAGGTGTAGAGGGAATCATTGTTGAGGAATTGCTTGTTGTTGTCAATTCCTCTTTGTCCTCATGTGTTATACATACTTTCACATTGACTAGCTTCTCTAAACTTCCATCCCATGCTTTCTCTTCTATAAACTCCACATCTCTGGTGATTATGAATTTCTTGGTTGATGGATTTTAGAGCTTGTATGCCTTGGATTCATCACTATATCCAAAAAATTGCATTTCTCCCCCTTGTTGTCCAGCTTCTTCCTCAAACCATCCGGGACATGTGCATATGCCACACATCCAAAGACTCTCATGTGAGTGACACTATGCCTTCTTCCACTCCATGCCTCTTCAGAAACCGCATTCTTGACACTTTTGGTTGGACACTTGTTAATGATATACGTTTGCACAAGTGATAGCTTCAGCCCAATAATCATTTGGAAAATGGTTTTCCTTCAACATACTCCTTGTCATTTCCATAATGGTCCTATTCTTTCATTCAGCTACACCATTTTGCTGACGTGTATACCTTGTTGTAAATTGCTTGTGAATTCTATGCTCCCCACAAAAACAAAGGAAGTCATTTGAGATGTATTCGCCACCTCTGTCAGTCTTCAAGACTTTGATGTAGTGTCCACTTTTTCTTCTCAACGACTTTGTATTGGCGAAAGAATTCAAACACTTCACTTTTCTGTTTTAGGAAGTAGATCCATGTCTTCCTTATATAGTCATCTATGAATGTCAAGAAATAGTTGCTTCCACCAATTGATGGTTTCTACATTGGTCCACACAAATCTGAATGGAGAATCTCCAAAAATGCCTTTATCCTTACTGACATTCCTGCTGGAAATGTCTCTCTATGTTTCTTGCCCAAGGTACATCCTTCACATAGGCTGAGTGGAAATCCCTTCACCATGTCTTTCATATGCAGCAATATCAAACCTCCAAAGTTCAGATGTCCAAATCTCAAATGCTATAACCAATTTTCATCTTTGATCTCTCCTTGATAGTTCACTTGTGTAACAGCTGCAACTTTTCTTTCATCCTCTTGTGAGTTCATTGATAGTTGTGCTTATGCACCTTCTTCTTCAAATATGATCTTATTTTTAGGGGAAGCATTCTATTTGTTTGTCATTTGAACGTTTGCAATAAGTTGTCTGCTTGGAGACCTATCCAAATTTTTTCACTCTATCATTATTGAAAAAGACATTGTACCATTTTACATGAGCTGTCCAATAGTTATATGGTTATGATTTAAACCAGGGACAAAGTAAACATCTTAGATGTATTTCTTCTCGCCCTCAAAACTGCGAGAACGTCTTGTAAAAGCATAAAAATGATGAAACAATGGGAGAATAATAAGTTCAGCTAGAGGAAAGCGAAGCTTTCGCGTCCACTTCGTCTTTTAAGATACAATTTTGAATGGCGCGTTACAGACGGTTTCAAAACTATGCCAATTCAAGGAGAACAGCCTCAAAACACTCTCTCAGATTAATGTTTTAACATACAATTTGAGGCAAACGTTCTTGTCAATACATTACAATTACAATCCTTCTCATAGGCGGTAATTAAGTAGCTGGTTTGTCTAGTTCGAAACGTCACGAAACTTGGTTCCACTAATTCCAGATTCGTCTTGCTGTGGCGATGTAAAGTCACTTTGAATGACTGGATGTTCATTCAACGGCTGAATATCATGCCCCCTACAAGACCCGTAGGAAGTCTCCGTACTCTCAATATATCCATGCACGGTGTCCGAATACATTATATCGGGCACTGAATCTTGATCGAGATAGGTCTGCATCATGATTCCAAGCTCATCGGGAGTAATATTGTCTTCGAAGAAATCAAGGTCTGCAAGAACATGGTCGTCGTGATAGGTGAAGTTTCCTATATCAAACGTCACCGAGGTCGCTACAGGATTCCCGTCTACAGTTAATTCGCCTTTCCTATTTGAACCCATCTGATCAGTTCTGGCCTTCTCATGGGTGGACTCGACATTATTATCCGTTTGCGCTTTCAAACTAATTTCATCTTCCGAAGACTTTATAACCCCATTGAGCTTCATCTCGACCTCGACCTCGACCTCATTCACAGCATCCGTCTCGTTATTGTCACTCATATTGTCGACATTTTCTATAACAGCTGTGAGATCACAGCCATAACCCAATGTTCTGCTGTTGGTTCGCTTCGCGTCTGGTGAAGCCAATCTACCGTTCAAATATTCTTCTCTGCCTCGCTTATTCTGAGAAACTCTTGAGGGAGCGGCCATCCCGGAAGCTAAATGTTGTGATTAAAACACAATAGATACTTCAATAGAGAGCCTTGCTTGGATCAGCGATCCTTCTTACTTCGGGACTTGAGAGTTAATGCAAAGAGTTAGGTTATCAGACTTTTGTAGTACGCACCACATCTTGGTCACCCCAAATCTTTCAATGTATATATAGATAGATGGCAGTGGATAGATCACAATAAATCCGGAATGATGCTAGAAGCTTCCAAACGAACAAAATACAACGCGTTGTTTATAAGTGTATTTTTCGTTTTGTAGACTTCGTTGAAACGGCATTCAAAGGACCCACTGAAAACTAACCTCGCCGTCCAATTAATCATGCTGCCCAAGCACGGCAGACGCCGTAGAAAATCGAAACGATGTTCTCGATTCTGTTCAAACTGACCATATTTCTCATTAATTTGGATCTGGTACTTCCAACACGATGCAATAGGCAACGCCCTTGCATGTGCATCTGGGGTGAAGGCAACGCTGACTCGCCTCGACATATCTGGCAGTTGGCGCTATATATAATTTATATCGAACCATCTGAACACACAAAGGATAAATCCTTACCTTATCGCCAATTGTGACGTGTACATTAAAATGTTTCCGTTAGAGTGATTTATGGGCGTAGATTTTAATAAATTTTAATACGTTTGTCATCTCAATTACCTATAATTTTAATATTTTGTAATATATTGTTGCTATCATTTACCGAAAGTCTAGAGATAATTTATTACTCTAATCTTTGGAAAATTTATCAAATTTTAAATGTCCGTCATTATGTAAAAATTTTGCGAAATGATAAACATCAGGAAAAGCTACTGATTTGTGTATGGAAAATATCACTTAAAATATATAATCATTAACAAAATCAATTAAAACCATGCTCACATGTAATCCGCCGGAATATAAACTATATACATTTTCCGATTTTGTGTTGACCCACTCCCTAGGTAGAAGAGCTTTCTCCTCGGTCACCCCTTAGGACATTTTCACTCGGTCAGTGTCTCCAGTATGCCATGTGTAATCATCATTACGGACTTGGGAGCGGGGGCGCTAACGGTTGTGTATGGACATATTTTGTTTGAAATCTTGTAAGAATTTATTTGCCATTATAAATTCGATTTATGAATTTTGTATAATATTATAATTTTAGTAGTCTAGTCATTTTTCAAGTTGTTGAATTGATTAAAGTTTAAAATGAATTTTAAATTTTAAAAAACAAACGATAAAATTTGATAAAAAATGTTCAACCTGGAATAATTAGCCAAAATATGTCTTTCTAATTAACAGTTGAGCATAGTGTTGAGGTAATCTTGAAAGGAAAACTAATTTATTCATATATAATCCTATAGCCAGGATTGTGCAAAATTTTAAACGCTCCATGACTGGAGTTCCCTCAATCCTTACTCATAAAACTGCAACCAATGACCTTCTACAGAAATTAAATTTAGATCATTACAATGGTTAATTCAGTAATATTCAATTTAGGTTTATGTATTAATAAATCTATATGTTATGTTACTATTTATAATTCAAAATTTATTATTATTTATATTAACATTTTCACATTAATATAAATGTGTTTGATATAAGAATTTTTAACATAAAAAAACCATACAACTTGACTCGATATATTAACATTATACATTTATGACAAATATAATAAATTTTGTGTTAATAAACCAAATATATTATAATAAAAAAAAATTATAAAAAAAATATTTTTTTTATAAAATACATATTTTATAAGTAACGTTTCAAATATGTGTTCCACACATATTTGCTTATCCTAAACTATTTCAAATAGAAAACCTGAAGTACTCTATATACAACACATCTTTGTTTATCCTAAACTGTTTCAAATAGAAAACTTGCTTATCCTAAACTGTTTCAAATAGAAAACCTGAAGCACTCTATATACAACACATATGCTTATCCTAAACTGTTTCAAATAGAAAACCTAAAGTAATCTATATATATTTATGATGAAAGTAGTTGGAAAATTAATAATTTCCATGGAAAAATATCATTTTCCGTCTTATTGATTTTGTTGCAATGTGTTATTAGCATCTTTGGAACCCCTCCTTAACCAGCTTAGGCTGCCTACTCCTATCATGGGCGTTGTGATCTAATCAAAGCAAATCTATTACTCGTTCTGGATAGTTCAAGAATTGTATGGGGATGGTGAAAGTGGCGATATTTTTATTGGAGGTGGGCAGAGAGGGATTCTTTGAACATTCACATGTTTATAGGTTTGGTCTCTTAGGAAGAAGAGGAGGAAGGAAATATAATGAATTTAGAAATTGAAGGAAGATGGAAATTTGAAAGGGATGACACACAGCCACTTTGTTATTACATCGTTTTTTTTGGGAATTTTATACTATATAGTTAATATGAGAAATAAATATTAGAAAGTTGAAAGATAGGAACATATAATTTAGGTATTTATAGCACAATCAAACAAAACTATTTGATTTCAATGTGTTTAATATGTGCCTGTGATATAAATGATATTTAAATTAGATTTTTTTTTGTTTGATTTGAAATTGAAAACCAGTTTAAATATTTTCTATATTATTCTTTCCATAATGTATTAGACTAAAAATATTTTCTTGAAATCAAATCGTATCTGTTAGACTAAACAATGCGCAGCGGAAATAAGCTAAACAAAGCATACACTGCACATTAACAAATCACAAAACCATAACACACAGATTTAACGTGGTTCACCCAACCAGTTTGGGCTACGTCCACCAGAACAGAGGCATCGGCAATCTTATTATTCAAAGGAGATTACAACAATTCTAATTCTTCACACATACTCTCAGCTCTCCCTATTTTCTCTACACACACTTTCTCAATCCTCTACGTGATTACATTTCTATATAGCTGGAGCATAAAACTGAATCATAAATTCCCTCACAATAAATATAGGATGCATTAACTCCTCCTCAAAAAATATTGATGCTAATATAGCAACTAATCCTATTGTTGTCACATACATGAGATTTTTCCCAAATTTAATAAAACAGAAAATCTCAACAATCTCCACCTTGACAACAATTAGCCTGATGCCCTATTCATTTATTATTTTTATCTTTTCTACAAGCCAAGAGAAGCCAGAAACCAACGCAGCTTCTCTAACAAAACTGGTTTCATGAACATGTCTGCACAGTTTTCCTTTGTATGCACCTTTTCAAGAGAAACACCCCTTTGAATGATAACATGTCTTACAAAATGGTACTTGATAGGTATATGCTTTGATTTACTATGATAGGCTAGATTCTTAGCCAAATGAATTGCACTTTGACTATCACAAAATAGCTTGATGTTGTCCTGTAACCTACCAAATTCACCAATCAAACCTTTTAACCAAACCACTTCTTTGCAAGCATGTGAAGCAGCTATGTATTCTGCTTCAGTAGTGGATAATGCAACAACATTTTGTAGCTTTGATATCCAGCTAATAGCTCCACCTGCAAGAGTAAAGACATATCCCGAAGTTGACCTTCTCTTATCCAAATCACCTGCAAAATCGGAATCAACATAACCGCAAACAAATTCACTACTTCTGTTATACGTGATACAATAATCACTTGTGCCTCTCAAATACCAAAGCACCCATTTCACTGCTGACCAATGTTCTTTTCCTGGATTTGCCATATACCTGCTGACAACCCCAACTACATGTGAAATATCTGGTCGAGTACAAACCATCGCATACATTAAACAACCTACTACATTGGCATATGGAATTCGAGACATATATTCCTTTTCTTCATTTGTACTAGGACATAAACTTGAAGAAAGCTTAAAATGGGAAGCTAAAGGGACTGAAACAGGCTTCACATTGTTCATACCAAACCTCAAGAGTATTTTCTCAATATACTTCTATTGTGATAGCCACAGCTTACCATTGCTCCTGTCTCTGAAAATATCCATGCCCAAAATTTGTCTTGCTGCTCCTAGATCTTTCATATCAAATGTCCTAGCCATCTGAGCCTTTAACCTGTTGATCTTTGTTATGCTTTTTCTTGCTAAAAGAATATCATCAACATACAACACTAAGATAATGAAAATGTCATTACTTAATTTCTTAAAGTAAACACAATGATCATATTCACTTCTTATATAATTTTGACTCAACATGAAAGAATCAAACTTCTTGTACCATTGTCGAGGCGACTACTTCAGACCATACAATGATTTCTTGAGCCTGCAGACAAATTCCTTATTGCGATCTTGAACAAACCCTTCCAGTTGTTCCATGTAAATCTCCTCATCTAAATCTCCATGTAAAAATGTAGTTTTAACATCTAGTTGTTGTAATTCTAAATCAAGTAAGGCAACTAATGCTAATACAATTCGAATTGAAACAATTTTTACAACTGGTGAAAATATCTCATGAAAATCAATGCCTGCTTTCTCAGAAAAACCTTTCGCGACCAACCTTGCTTTGTACCTGTCCTTTGAACCATCAACACTCCTTTTCAATTTGTACACCCATTTACATCCCACAGTTTTTCTGTCTTTAGGAAGTTCTACCATATCCCATGTGTCATTCTTGTGTAATGCCATCATCTCGTCCTTCATAGCTTCTTTCCACTTCTCACTTTTAGAACCTTCTACAGCTTCCTGATAACACAAAGGTTCATCATCATTAGCGGTTAAAGCAACTGAAGTAACATAATCATCATACCTTCTAGGAGGACGTTTAATTCTTGTGGACCTCCTTAAAGATATTTCTGGTACTTCCACAATTGGCTGATTATTATCTGTAGGAATTTCTTCATGATCTGCATCTGAATCATGTTCATGATCTACATCTGAAACTTGTTCATGACCTGCATCTGAAACCTATTCATGACTTACATCTGAACCATGTTCATCTTGATCATCATCAATATTTGGATTGGTTTCAAATTGAATGTGTTGAAGCTTAGACACATTATCCTGTTTCCCTTTATCATTTACATCTGAACTTTCAAGTGAGGATTCATTAAATTTAACATCTCTATTAATGATGATCTTGTGAGTAGTAGGATCCCACAATCTGTATCCCTTAGTCCCATCACCATATCCAACAAAGATATATCTTTTTGACTTAGGATCTAATTTAGAACATTGATATTTTGGAACTAGAGCATATGCATCACAACCAAAAACTTTCAGTTTAGAATAATCACAACGATGACCTTTCCATACCTCTTGAGGAATTTTTCATCCTATTGACGTTGATGGTGATCGATTTATCAAATAGCAAGCTGTAGCAACCGCTTCTATCCACAATTCCTTCTGCAAATTGGCGTTACTCAACATACTCCTTGCTCTCTCTAAAAGAGTCATGTTCATGCGTTCAACAACTCCATTTTGTTGAGGAGTATACACAGTGGTTTTATGTCTTTTGATCCCAGCTTCCTTGCAATAATTATCAAATTCCTTTGAAGTAAACTCACCACCATTGTTAGTTCTTAAACATTTAATAGTTCTTCCAGTGATGTTTTCAACTAATGCTCTAAACTGTTTGAAAACTGTAAACACATCAGACTTCTTCTTTAACATGTAGACCCACACTTTTCTAGAGAAATCATCAATAAAAGATACAAAATATGACGAACCTCCATATGAGGTTGTAGGAGACGGACCCCAAACATCAAAATGGATATAATCAAGGATTCCCTTACTAGTATGTTTTCCGGTTTGAAACTTCTGCTTGCTTTGTTTCCCAAACAAACAATGTTTGCAGAAATCTAACTTAACGGACTTTAGACTAGGAAGTAACTTGCGATCAGATAAAATCTTTAATCCTCTTTCTCTCATATGGCCCAACCTTTGATGCCATAAACGAATAGAATTACTGTCATTTTCAGACACTATAGAAACATTATCTGACTCTGTTCTTCCTTCTAACTGAAAAAAATTTCCAACCTTCTTTGCTTTCATTACTAGTAAAATTCCTTTATAAATTTTCATTACTCCACCTTGAATAAAGGTTTTATATCCATTTGTGTCTAGTACTCCTAATGAAATGATATTTTTCCTTAGTTCAGGTACATGTCGCACATCAGTTAAAATTTAATTTGTCCCATCAAACATTTTAAGCTGAACAGTTCCAATTCCCACAATGTTGCATGTGACATCATTTCCCATGTAAACTACTCTATCATTGATTGGTTTATAAGTTTTAAACCATTCCCTATGAATACACATGTGATTTGATGCACCAGAACCTAATAGCCAATGTTGATCACGACTAGACAAATCAACTGATAACACTTCATCACTCATACCTGTCTTAGATGTCGAACCTGTATTTGTCGTGTTTGCTTCATGCTTCGCTATTGAAGAGTCTTCTTTGGATGCTTGTTGTCTCTTCCAACAGTCCTTCTTCAAATGTATTGATTTACTACAAAACCAGCACTTTACCTTACTCTTCTTCCCTTTCGATTTTGAACGCGAGTCGTTGTGCTTATTGGAGCGTCTTTCTCTCGAACGACCTCTAGCCATTATTGCTGCTAATGTAGAGGTTTCTGAATTTAACCTCTTCCTTGTCTCTTCGGACAACAAAGCTCCAACAACATCATCAAATTCAAGGGTTTCTAATATACTTAGACTTATAGAAGTAACAAAAATGATCCCATGACTCGGGCAATGAGCACAATAAAGTTATAACTTTATCTTCTGATTCAAATTTTACTTCTATACTTTCTAATTGCACCATGAGAGTATTAAAGACATTCAAATGATCAGTAATAGCTGTACCTTCCTTCATGCGCAGACTGTGCAATTGTCACTTCAGAAGAATCCTATTGGTCAAGGATTTTGTCATGTACAGCTTCTCAAGCTTTGTCCACAAACCAACAGCAGTTTTCTCTGACACGATGTTAAACAAAACATCATTCGCCAAACACAGTCGAATACCGCTCAGAGCTCTTCCATCCAATTCATTCCATTCATCATCTATCATGGGGTAAGGCTGTTTGGATCTTCCCAACAGCTCCTTCGCCACACCTTGTTACACAAGCAGATCATGCATCTTCACTTTCCAAATTTCGAAGTTATTTTTGCCATTGAACTTCTCGATCTCAAAATGAGTGCTTTGAGTTTTTGCCATGTTGTATCAAACAAAATCTCCAATTCCAAATTAAAAAATCATCTATCGTACCGTGTAACCACAATTTGAAAAGAAAAACAAAAAATTGCAGGTTTACCAGAGGGAAAATGTACCAGGCGCTCATTGACAGCGAAAAAGCCACGCCTAAAACCCAATCCACTGCTTGGCACTCCTTTGACAGCAGATCATCCACGCTAGAGCAAAATCCGTGTAAAGTGCCAAAATATTGGCGCGCTTAAACCCGTCGATTCTGCACCAATCGGGATACTGGCTCTCTGGCACGAGTATTAAACTCGGATCCAAACCAATTGGTGTGTCTGTTCCAAAATAAACCGCGCCAACCCGTTCACTGTCAAAAATTGGCGCGACTCTCTCTGTCGAAACTGTGCCAATCGCCGAATCTCCACCTTCAGTAGCTCTGTCACACGCACCAGCTCCACAACGAGAGACATTGTAGGTTATGGGCCCTACACGCTTCCGCTGCGCCGCTTTGATAACACTTGTTAGACTAAACAATGCGCAGCGGAAATAAACTAAACAAAACATACGTAGCACATTAACAAATCAAAAAACCATAACACATAGATTTAACGTGGTTCACCCAACCAATCTCGGCTACTCCACCAGAACAGGGGCATCGTCAATCTTATTATTCAAAGGAGATTACAACAATTCTAATTCTTCACACATACTCTCAGCTCTCCCTATTTTCTCTACACACACTTTCTCAATCCTCTATGGGATTACATTTCTATATAGCTGGAGCATAAAACTGAATCATAAATTCCCTCACAACAAATATAGGATGCATTAACTCCTCCTCGAAAAATACTGGAGCTAATATAGCAACTAATCCTATTGTTGTCACATACATGAGATTTTTCCCAAATTTAATAAAACAGAAAATCTCAACAGTATCTATTTATTTATTTGAAAATAAAAATTCCTTAAACTCAATTCCATTATAGACCACACCTCTTATATAATTAATCTGTAGTAAACATTGTTATCATTTCTAACCAAATAAACAAAATTAATAATCAAGTTATTGTCATTCTATCAAATATGAAAATAATAAAATATTTAAGACATTTAAAAGGAAATGGATTAATGAATCGAATAGTCTTAACCAAAAAAATAAAATAGTCCTAACCAAACAAACAATACCATGTTTAACTAAATAATTTTTCATTTTCAATTAAATTTCAAATTTTATTAAAATTATGATATTGACTTTTTAATTTTAATAATTTCAATTTCTATGAAATTTCCATAGTTATAAAAATAATAATTATAATAAAAGATTAATTGAAAATTAGTTATAAATTAAATTATTTTTTAAATATTAAATTGAAAAGAAAATAATTTATTAAATTATCTTTTCAGTTTATAACTAGTTGTTATTAATTTTGTTATTCCTTCGTTATAAATTAAACTATATTAATCTTTCTCGTATTTCCTTTATCTTTAATATAAACCAATCCTCTTATGTTTCCATACTCTTTTATCTACCTAATCCTCATTCCCCTTCTATTTCTTATGTCTTTTATTTTATCTAACCTCTATTTATTCTTTATTTTAAACCTATTCCAACTTCTTTTTTGAATTTTACAACTCTTCATCTTCTTGTTAGTCGTTGCTTCACTAAGGACTATACACTTGTCTCATGGTAAAACTACATTCACTTTCCATTATTTCGCTGAGCTTTTGCAATTTTAATCAAAGTTTTGGGAATGCACTGAATATTCCTAATTTTTCATAAATTCAAAAATAATTTTCTGATTTCTGTAATTTTATTTCTAATTTTCCATTTCCCTAGTGGAGGGCATTTATTGCTCTACCCAACGATGCCAAAAATGACATTGTGCGGAGGTGCAGAAAAAGAAACAAGTGAATGCTCTAACACTAATGTTGATACATTGTGTAGAGTAAGGAGATATGGAAGAAGATTTCTTCCTCCACACTCCAAAAATTGTATCAACATTTCTTATAAATAGAAATAATTATTTTCGGTCTATATTAAATTTTGAACATAACTTCTTGCTAAATTTGTACCTTACCTATATCTATATTAATAAATTAAATGTATGCCCCGGCTTCTCCAATAGGTAAAGAAGAAAATAAACAAAACAATATTCGAGAAGTTAACCATATGCATATATCACTACATACAACAACTATCGAGCAGAGAAAGCGTCCAATAGCTTATTTAATGTTTTACAAACCAGAGCACATCGATAATTACTATACGAAATCTACAACAACATGGTTTTAAAATATTTTGCATCCCCACAAGCTACAGTAGGCTTGTATCAAGTTCGCGAATACAAGGAAAAGGGAAAACACGAAAGCAAAAAGATTCCATGGAGTTAAGAAACACTGCTTATAATAATGGTGAGATGTTTCGACTACGACTAATCCTAATCTAAAGCTAGACCGAACTTTAACACACCCATTTTTAGACCTGTGTTTGTATTTTCAAGGATCAAACTAGGAAAAGCTTTCAGATATTGTCGGAAATTCAGAACTAGAAAGGCCAGGGAAAAGAGTGATTTCCACCCGAAATGCAAAAAGCATGACTGCAAGGGTACACAATGTCATCTTGGCAATTGGTTTCGAGAAGATAGAGAAAGATTCAAATTAAACAATTCAACTAAGTTCAAAGGATTCTTACATATATAATATGACGTACGAAATCACTCAACTAAAATATTTATCATATGCAGTTTTGTGTCAAAATATGTCGATCATGATTTTTATGTCTGACTCTAATATATATATATATATTTGGTAAACTAGGAGGGACCTTTCCTTTTCTATTACTGCAAATCAAAACCACTACATGCTTGTGGTGGCCTCAACTTGCCCCAAGGGGAAACCGGGTTTATTGGCCACCTTAAATTTTTAACAGCCATCCAAAAATAGAAAGTTCTAATTCTTCTTGTCCATGCTAAATATACTAAACATTCATAAAGATTTCTATTGTTTTGAGTCTGCATTCTAAACTTCAAAAAGGAACTAAAGATGCCACTCTACTATCTGACACTTTCTTGAAACCAGCATATATACATATCTTCCATTATTGTGCCGCCATGTCTGTCTACTGCTCCACTTCTTTCTTGATGTTTGGGTGGCAGTCCTTTATCTGCTGCTGTATTTTATCCATTTTTTTATCCTGCATTAATAGAGTAATCTGGATGTTCTTCAGTTCTTTCCTTAGATTTGGAATTCCTTGAGATAACTCTGCCATTTCCATAGCTACTTTCTCCATTGCCTTAGCTAGCAGTCTTTTCATTACCCAGTATATGTGTAGAGCCTGCTTATACAGAGTCCTACGGCCTCTCGTGTTTCCTAGATCTGGGAGGAGATATTCCCAGTCTTCCATTTCAGAGTCTGATTGTCCCTGGGTTGCTTCCTCTTCCAGTTGCTGTATTATCCTTCTAATGTCCTTGTTTGTGTTCTCACAATAAGCTCTCTCTGCAAACGGAATCATTTTTCCTATGGATCTTCTGGATTTTCTAGCAAATGTAGTTGCATGTTCTTCCCGGTAACCTCCTGCTCTTCCCCTTCCCCTTCCACGTTGTCTCCGTCTCCCTCCTGTGCCTCCTCTATTCCTGTAGTTTCCTCTGCCTCCCCGACTCTTCGTGCCCGAGGCACTGCCGAAATCACGACCTCCTTCTCGCCCTTGACCTCTCCATTCATCATCTTCCCTGGTCTCCTGCTTGTCATTCGTCCCGGGCTTTACTACCCTCCTAGTCTTCTCTCGTGCCTGCTCCCCTCTATCCTGGTCCGAGTCAAACATCTCTATATCATCCTCTGAATCTTCCTGGACAATTAATATATTCTCAGCCATTTCTTCTTCCGATATTCCTTTTCCTTTCTTTTCCTAGCTACTTAGTTCTCCATTAGCTTCACTCCCATCGTTCCTCAGCCTTCTTCTTGTCGCCACTCGACCCTTACCTTCTGCACTGTCTGTTTGGATTTTCCAGCTCCTCTGTCCTCCTGTTATCTTGGTTCGAGCCCTCGCCACCCTACCTCTTCGTCAATTCTCTATTGTTTACTTTCGTGTTTGCTTACCTTTATCTCGGTTTCCTTTTTTATGTCTTCGTCTCTTCCGATTTCTCGTGGCTTCCTTTGCCCATTCTGCTTGCCACTTGTTACCTCCATCACCACCTGCGTCCTTTCGTCCTTCCTTCGTACTGTCATACTCTTGTTTGATTTCTGAAATTCTGTCATTTCCACCTCCCTCCGTCACCACTTCATCAACGTTCCTCCTTGAGATGCGCTCTCTTCTAATGATCTCTCTACCCTTATTCATAATTACCTGGCCCTCCTCTGTCATGTCCTTCCTTCTCACCTGATTGGAATTTATTGTTCTGTACCCCATCAAAATCACCCCGATCGGGGACCTCTTGCGATCTTTTTTATTGGTTTGCGGATTCATCATGGTCTTGAGTGATTATGGTTGCAAGTTCCTCCCATCCCGGATTATTCATTATCATAGGCCATATGTTATCAATTTTCCTTTCCTGTTCGTTACTCCCCCAGTTGGCAAAGAAGTTTGCAGCCTTATTGCCCTTCCTTCTGACATGATTGATAATTTTATAGTCAATTCATTTTAATAATTCCGCCAGATCTTGAACAATCCCGACTGTCCTCAAGCTTCCTGCTATCTTCTCCCAGTTTTTCCCATTATTGAGTTTTCGAAGCATCTCTATCACCACCTGTGAATCCCCTTCTATCTCTAGTTTCATGTAGCTATTCCTTACAATTATCCTTAAACCTTGATGCGCTGCCCACAGTTCTGCTTCATTGTTAGTCATTTCACCTCCCCATTCCGCGTACACCCATCTGGTGTGTTTCTCACTGTCTCTAAAGATGCCCCCGAAGCCTACATTCCCCGGGTTCCCTTTGGAGGCCCCGTCAAAATTCAACTTGATGAATTTTTCTCTCGGGTATCTGAACTACTCTGGGCTGTGAATCTGAGTACTTTGCCGTCTTTCTTTCTTGGGGTATATCATATCAAATTTCAAATTTAATTTTGTTAGGGTTTGTCCTTCTTCCTGATTTGCTTTCCTTTCTTCCTCATCTCAGTATTTGGCCATAACCATTTCTCTAATAGAGTTTAGAATTCTTTTCCATATTTCTTCTAGTTTATTATTTTTGTCTAAGAAAATCCTTCGATTTCGTTCCTTCCATAGGATCCATATCACAAAACCCACTGTCAGATTCCAAGCTCTCTTGACCACTTTACAGAGGAATTGTTCTTTACTCCATTGAAAAATGGTCTTTTTTATGTCACTCGGGTCTCTGTTTAATCTACCAAAAAGATTTATGACCTCTTCCCATATATGCCGGGCAAACGAGCAGTTGTTCAGAATGTGTTCTTGGGTTTCAGTTTCTATATTGCAGAGACAACACCTCGATGGCCCGAGGAAGCCTCTCTTTTGTATTTTATCCCATGTTAAAATTCTTTCTCTTCCAACTAGCCATGCAAATATGGCTATCTTTGGCCACCATTTGCTGTCCCAAATAACTTTCCATTCTGTGGTTTCCTCCACCCTCTCTTGATGCCTTGTCAGATAGAAGGCCTCCTTAACTGTACAGGTTCCTTTCGTTGATTTTCCCCATCTGAGAATATCTTCCCCTATTCTGGCTTTTATTTTCCTTGAATCTAATTCTTTTAGATATAATTCTTGTTGTTCTTGATTGATGTTTTCATCCCATTCTTCTGGCTTTCTCCATATTCTCCATATTCCATCTGTCTCTCCTTCTATCCAATAGTCCCTTATATATTTTCTCTCCTCCCTAAGCGCTTTTTGTTGTATACTTTGCAGAGCTTGAATATTGATCAATTTGTTTCTTTGTTGCCATCCCTCTTCCCAAAATCTGGCATTCCTTCCTCCTCTTATTTCCCAGAAGGCATGGTTGTTTATGATATTCCTGTTCTGGCTTGCAAGTTCCCAGATTGTGGAGCCTTTCGGGATCTCTTCCATTCTGAGGATTTCCTCCATTGTTGCAGGCATATTATACTTCTGGGTCCATATTCTCTTCCATAGGTCATTTCCTCCCCTCATCCACCGCCACCACAGTTTTGCTCCTAGAACCTTGTTTAACACCTCCGGGTCTCTCAGTCCAAGGCCCCCTTCCTCTTTTCTTTTCATTAAACTTTTCCATGAGACCAACGCCCATTTCTTTTGTTGATTTGGTCCGCCCCAAATGAATTTTCCAAAAATTTCTTTTATTTTTGTGCACGCCCCTTTGGGAGCGGCCATGATAGATAAGGGGTAAATAGGTATTGCTTGGAGGACTGACTTCAGTAGAAATATTCTGCCTGCTATATTCAAGATCTAAAAGACCAGCTTGCCAATTTGTTCTTGAGTTTTTCAATAATCTTCTGCCAGTTTACCATTCTTGTGGGATTTGTATCTAACTGAATCCCCAAGTATGTCTGACTCTAATATTTAATAATTATACAGGACCTTAAAATTTCAAATGCATATGGGCAAGCAAAAACATAGATCTATTACATATACCCACCTCAAAGCTAGATTTGATATATGTATCTTTCTGAGTTCTTAAACTTAGATCCCTAATAGTTATGGAGGGAAATGGTGAAAACAAATTTAAAGAGTTAGTTCTTTTCAACGGGATAACATCTCATCTTTCTTGTAATGTGTTATGAAACCAGCTCAAGAAAAGATAGAAAAGATAGATCAATGCCTTAGAATTTAGCCTGTTCGAGGGGGCAACCTCCTTTACATTACATAAATGAACAATTCTTGGATGATACAAATGAAAAGACCTCATTTCTATATATAGGAGTCTAAGGGGTCATAACATAATCAGAGCCGACATAACAATAATAATGTAAGGGCACAATAATAACAATAGTGGGTTTCTATGTGGGACAATAGTAAAAATATGGGCACTACATGGGTACATCAATAGAATAAGTGTGTTGTACTAATAACAATAAGGGGTTGCACTAGTAGTATAGGGGCCTAACATGTCCCTCTCCTTCAAAAAGCGTTGTCCTCAACGCTTGAGTAGTTCTTGATGCTACTGTATAAAATTCTTGTCCTCCCATGTGGAATCTTCAGCGGGTAAGTTCTTCCACTTGATGAGATACTATGAAATTGATTGATTTTGTAGCTGTTGGGTTCTTCTTTCTGTGACTGCTCCAGGTTCCAATATGATTTTTCCTTCCTCTTCAATTTCTGGAAATATTGTTTGAATTGGGATCTTTTGCAACTTTTGAATAAGTGGCCATAATTCTTCATCCTTCTTCCATTCATCCCTTGCTTCGTTTATCCAATCTGGTTGGATAATAGAAATAGCAAAAACCAATGCTTCCACATCCTCATCCTTGAAGAGTCTTCCCATTCAGTAAGGTCGCCATTTTTTAAGTGCATGTAGTATTGCCAACATTTCCTCCTCATAAATAGCTTGCTTGAGATGTAGCAGTAAAAATACCCAATCACCTACATCAAAAAAAATTTCACTACGATGTTGATCTACCAGTTGTTTCGTTTGATTTTGCACTAAAGTGGCGTTATCCTTTTAAAGTTGGAGAACTTGTTGTTGAGGCTCGATGTGATATTTCTCTGCTTGAACCTTTTTCTTCTTGATATTTCCTTCTATCTCTAGAGTTTGAGGAGTGGTGATTTCTTCCAATCCTTTACAAGATATGGTCGATTCATTTCTTGATGCTCGATGTGATCTTTCACTTCTTGAACATTTTTCTTCTTGATATGTCCTTCTATCTTGATAGTTTGAGGAGTGGAAATTCCGACCAATGAATTACAAGATATGGCTAGATTCATTTCTTCTTTCTTGATGTGATCTTTCACTTCTTGCACCTTTTTCTTCTTGATATGTCCTTCTATCTTGAGAGTTTGAGGAGTGGTCATTCTTGCCAATATTTTACAAGATATGTTCTGATTCATTTCTTCTTTCTCTCGGGTCAGGTCCTGGCATATATCCTCTTATTTTGATGTTTCTTGATCCTTTTCTTCCTCCTCTTCATTCTCTATGTAAAATAATTTCTTCTCACCACACTTATGACCTTTAGTGCATTTGTTGTCACAATTGTAACAAAGCCCTTTTTCTCTTTTTTCTTCCAATTGTTGTGGTGTAACCCTTGTAGGTTGTGGAAGGCTAGGAGAAACAACATGTCCATATTTAAAGTTGTGAGGGTTAGACTTCCTTATTGCCATAATTTTACTTTCAAATATGTCACAAAACCCTTTTACTCTTTCCAATTGTTGTGGTTTTGCTCTAAAGAAGGTGTTTCTCTTTGTATCCTCATAATGTGCTATCATTTCCTCTCTGAGAATTGACCACGTAACAAGTTTTTTACGAGATCAAAGCCCTTTATACCATAAAAATTGATCCGATTCTAAATATGAAGATGCAATACATACCTTTTGTAACATTGGTACACCATGTAGATCAAAATATTGCTCCATCTGAAGTATCCAATTTACCGGATCCTTGCCATCAAACCTCCTCATCTTACTTTTTCTTGATTTTAGGACCTTGATCTTGAAACGACTGTAACTCTGTACTTGCGGATATTTAAGTTCATTAAATTGCTACCTGTAGTAGCCCTTTCTGTCCTCTTTCCAATGCCACCAGTCTGATCCAAATTGGATTCTCGAAAAAAGAGTTATGCACAATCTCCCAAGATGACCTGATTATAGACCTTTCCAAAAGAGCGAACTTGTATGAAGTGCCACGTGTCAATTTTTCGACCTTTGGCTCTGAAAACAATATACAAGAAACTACAGTCCGTCCTCTTTCTGTACCTTCTTACGAGATTTCAATCCAACGCTCAGAGAGAAAGTTATGATTATTTTCCCCAGGTCACCTGTTTTGAATGTAATTCAGGAGTCTGCAAAAAGGCCAACTTCCTCAGATCATATCTCTGCAAATCTCGCCCGAAAAGCTCTGAAATTCGGACCCAAGGTTCAGCGTCATTTCTTCTCAAATGGGTTTTTTTTGCGACTTCTGAAACGTCCCAGAAAAAAAGTTATAGCGAAAATGCCACGATGACCTCTTTGGAGCAGCGAAACCCTAGAATCCAAAGCTCTGATACCAAATGTTATGAAACCAGCTCAAGAAAAGATAGAAAAGATAGATCAACGCCTTAGAATTTAGCCTCTTCGAGGGGGCAACCTCCTTTACATTACATAAATGAACAATTCTTGGATGATACAAATGAAAAGACCTCCTTTCTATATATAGGAGTCTAAGGGGTCATAACATAATCAGAGCCGACATAACAATAATAATGTAAGGGCACAATAATAACAATAGTGGGCTTCTATGTGGCACAATAGTAAAAATATGGGCACTACATGGGTACATAAATATAATAAGTGGGTTGTACTAGTAGCAATAAGGGGTTACACTAGTAGTATAGGGGCCTAACATAATGTGTCAAAGGTAAACCCATTTAATAAGTTGAGACATTTATGTTATAACTTGGAAGGATTACAAAATCCAAGCTAAATAAGTGTGCTAATTGAAAAACTTATACATAAACTAATGGCATAGGGGTTAAATTAGACATTTATATGAATGACAATTGAATAATATTAGTTTTCATCATGAGCAATCACCCTTCATTACATTCGCCCATCATTATTCATGAATATATTACAAATAACTCAACCATAATTAGCTTTAAGCTTTATATTTATGTTTTATTATTCCATTAATTTGACCTTTTATTTCCTTTCACCAAAACTCTTGGAGACATATTTAACAAACTTTTAGTATATCTCTTGGATAAATCTTTGTGCGAAGGTGGTTCTTCCACACACAACCCTCTCTCACAACACTACATATTAATCAATTAGTTAGCCATTTTCACTGATGAAATTTTGTGCAATGAAAATTTTCACAAATTCTCCAAGTAAACCATTAGTATTGTCTGTATATTATATATTATTGTATTAAACTATTATTATAATATTGATCATTTGGAAAAATGTATCAACGAACAATCGTTGTGTTGAGTGTGGAGGAGCCGAGGAATCAATGTGGAGTACAAATGTGTGGAAAAAACTTCTATTGTGGTTCTTCTATGACTATGCACAACTACACCTATTCCTTATTCTACACACCAGCTCTCCTGCATAACACTTCTTCATGATACACATTAAAAATAAATTTCATTGACTATTGCATAACAAATAGTTAATTAGAATAAGTATTTGAAAACCTTGAACATAGTTGTGGAAACCGCACACGAAATCATTGAAACATCTATATATCAAATAAAATGAGCCCACATTCAACCACCCTTCAGTGAAAATGTAGCTTGAGATACAGGATATTACAAACTAAAGTTTCTATTTTATGCTCTACATATTAAATTCACCTTCTACAGAGTGCGGAGAAGACATTGACTTGATATAGCCTTTTCTCTTTAACAAATTCTACCACGCACAGTTCCTATGCACACCCTTTCTCTAACTCACCCTTTATCCTTCCTCTAAATATCACAAAATTAGCCTAAGTTGTCAATTCCTTGACTCTGCATAACCAACAACAAAATGTTCCATACTTCTGCATGCATTCACGGTCTATGCATGGAGTTGAGTTACAAATTTTGGCAAGAGCAGGTGCATTTTGGGTGAAAAAAATAGCTCGATTGATCCATTCTAAGCGCTCGATTGAGCAATATTTGAGCTCTCGATCGAGATGTTGAAGGGATTAAAGATATCTTGATTAAGTTGTTTGAGGGATTAAAGATAATTCGATTGAGCGTTAAAACAAACCCTCGGTCGAGCTCATGTGTAACCCAAAGTTATCTAAGAGCTTGATCGAGCTAGTGGCTCGATTGAGCCATGCTTTTGAATTTTCCTGCCAATACAACCTAGATATGGAATTAAAAAAAGTGGTTCGATCAAGCCTTAAAGCTAGATGGAGCCTCAAAAGTTACATCAAGATATAGGCTATATCTAGCCTTAAATTTAGATCCAGCCTTAAAGCTAGATCAAGCTAATATTTAACAATGTTAAGGGTTCGATCAAGGGTTTCTTAAACCCTTGATCGCATTATTTGAAATTTTATCTCAAACGCTTGATCAAGCATTTTATGTGTTTGATGGAGATGTTGAGGGCCTAAAAACTAGAGTTTTAGCTCCCCTTATGTAGATTTTTGTAACACCATCCTCCCACACTTACCGAAGTTCATCAGTCAACTGAGGTAAATATGTGATGAAAATTTACTATGATATGGCTCTACCTCCTAAGTACAATTAGGGAAGCGGAATAAAAAAATTGAAACTTTAATGACCTTCCTTAGGACTTTCAGGGCCCACAAGAGCTAAACCACACTCTAGGTTCCCAAACCCTAAGTCATATTGCTTTTTCACTGACCAAAACTCCCAGTCACATGCACAAGCTTGCATTCATGCAACTGTAGGCCTCCAATTGTATGCTCAATCTTATGAGGGAGTGACTCTAGTCCAAATTTCCTAGTTTTGTGCCTTCAGTCGTGGAATCTGTGCCATCTTTTGAGGGCTAGAGTCCAGATCAACACCCATAGCTTGATGAAACCTTCAAAAAAAGATGACAAAAATATAAAGCCTCTAACATAAGACTTGATCAAGTACTTAACCTAACCAATCCTAACCATGACAATCATTTCATCAAACACATGACGAACATGTAATCTACAACTAATGAAAGAATATTTAAACATAAGTGCCTGATACTTATCTGAGAATCATCAAGAAGGTATAATTACCTCTCATAACAGTTGCAATAACATCTATTAGCTCATCCATTTATTAACCATTCATCAACAAATCAAACTCATCAAGAGCCATAGCCACTATAGATCATATAACCAACAAATGAACAACATATACACTATGATAAAACAACCACAAAATCCAGATAATGACAAGTACAATTACTCGTGGAAATACAAAAGGGAGAGAGCACTTATTAACATATGCATATCCAACCAAGTCAGGGACTTCCACATACCACGTGGCCATAGATTGGGTTGAACCAATCTCTCTTTCAGCCAATCACCCCCATTCCATAATCCAAACATGAATGTGGGATATCATGGAATAGTCAAAACAAAACCAAACCAGGGATTCCACAGACCAAACGACCTCAACCCTCAACCAGTGATTCCACCCCATGGTTGTACATCACTAACCATCACGATATCAATCTCTACCTAAGTTGTCTAGGGATCCATAGCATTTGTTCCAACTCAACTCAAAAACTAGTAAGTCAACCCATAACTACCATAGGGCTCCAAAGAATTTGTCCAACCAAGGCTCCAAGACTAGTAACTCAACTCGCCAAGGGATGCAGAGCATTTTTCCAACCAATTCTTCTAGGAGTAGTAACTCGACCAACGTTATTCAAGGGCTTCCAAAGAGTTTGTCCAACCAAGGCTTTAGGAACTAGTAACTCAACCCATAGCCATAATGAACATGAGAACCAATTAGAAAACAAATGGGAAAACCCTCGACATCATGGTTATTGAGGAAATTGAAGTTCTAGGGAAAACCATTGTCAATCTAGACAATCCTCCATGCTAATGAAATATCATAAGAAAACAACCACATGTATATACCATGCATGCCAAAAATAGTACATAAATAATACATGCAACTCAATACCTGCAAAGAAATCTAGTTGTAGTTGTTGATTCTGATGTTCCCTTGTGCTTTCCTACTTTTACTTTGCCTTCTTTCTCCAAATCCAAGTGAATACTAGAGTGCTCCAATAATTCTCTAAGTGTGCAAGAGTAGGAGAGAGTGTATGAATGGAAAAGAGCTCCACCCAAAATCTGTGAAAAGGATAACTTTGACCAAAATCCATGGACTAATCCTTAGAAGAATTTTTATCATTAAGGCCTCTATTTTCTTCATTTTCTTTCATTTTTATTTTTAATTTTCTCCTCATGCAAATTTGTGCCCTTTCACCTTCCTTTTCTCCTATTTTCCATTATTTTCATAAATATAAGTCAATTAATGCCTCTTTTCCTTTTGAATGCCTTTGTCAATTTCCTTAGACATAATAAACCAAATGGACACCCAATAGGATGTTTTTCCCACCATTCAACATGGAATATGTTTCCCGTCATCTTGCTCTTATACTTTTTTACATAGGAATTTAGCTAGGGCTGTCACAATACCCTCCCCCTTGGTGGAATACCTATGACCAACAAGCAGATGAAAACAAAACATACTTCCTATGGAGAATTATAATGCAGATCGTTGAAGTATTTAAAATGACATCCTAATAAAAACATGATAATCATACAGTTTGTAGGAGATTTATAACATAACTCATTACAATATTTACAATAACCACATAATACTCATAAACATTTGCTTCAACTATCAAATAATCATACTGTCTATGGAGCTTTATAGATATAGCTTGATACATTATTTACAATAATATACACATACACACCTATGCACATTTTCTCGACCAACAAATAAAAGGATACAATACCTGCATCAACAACAAGAGCATCAAGAGGCTCAAACCTCCACCCTCAAAAGTAGTACTAGGATTCACCTCATTACTAGGAAGTCCAAAATCCACTACCAAATTCAAATTTACATCCAATTTCTAGCCTACAATTCTTGCTCTACTTGTTCTTTGATTTAACAATTACCAACTCATTATTCCAGGGCACACTCCCAATGTGCTTTTGATACATTTGCCAATGCTAATGACCAAAACAAATTTATTCCCCTACCTTCCCTTTTGTGCTACATAGTTCCTCGGGCAATCAGGTTACCGCCTTCAGCAGATTCACACACCTTCCAAGTTCCACGAACATCCCATTCTCTACTAAGAAGTCCCTTGGGCGACACCTCCCTTTGCACAGTTTCCTCACATCATAAGGTCCAAAATCCAAGGCATATCACTGCATCAAAAACCATCATATTGGACATAGCATGCTAATTGAAATTAATGGAAACTATTGGGTACTAGTTTCCCACAATGGCCCTGCTTCTGAAGTGCTTTACCAGCATACTACTACCTGTTCCAATACCTTTTGTTGTTACTGCTAATTCTTGCAGTTAGTTCCAACCACCCAAAATGAGCATTTTCATCCTTTCCTATACCAAGCACATAATTTCAATTAAATTCAAACTGAATTGAAATAAAATCAAATCATACCTCATTGGTAGATCTTCAATAAGGTACCCCTACAATTTTGTTTACTTCTTGTCATAACAAGTCACACTAATTGTTTGATCAAATCATCATGTATAAACATATCACATCATGTCAACTCAAAACGTAACCATCATAGATCATAACGATAAATCACATGTAACCATCATAAATCATAGTCGTATTTCATATGCTTAACAAAAAATGACTTAAATTACTAATACTTATTGTTGAAATGTGGCAACAAGAATATTCCAATTTAATTTGTCCTTGAATTAAATTGTGAATTAAAATCGAACTTAGTCTTAACAACTACTTGGAAATAATTTATTAATTCATTTTGACAAATTATTTGGAGAAATTCAATTATAAGTCTTTCTAAAGTCATGCAAGAATTATCCCTTAAATTAAGGAGATAAGCCTTAAATTAAGGAGATAAGATTGAGTTATATTTGAGTTGTAATTAGTTAACTTAGTTTACTGAGTTAAGTCTAGTTAAATTAGTTCTAAACTTTTTAGAAACTAATAGAGAGTTAAAATCAGTTAATGCATGCATGCACTCAACTAGTGTACTCCAGTTAGCTGAAGATTCCCGCATCAGAAACTCACGCATGTCTACTTTGAGAAAGACCCAATTGAGAATAAAGACAAGGATAGTGTACTATTAGTTGGATGTGTTTTCTTATAAAGAAAAGTCATGCATGCAGAAGGAATCATTCCTTGAGGATTGCCTAGTTCTGACAATGTGTGAGATCAGGTGATCATCCACTTGGTAGATGAGTTTTCCACTTGGTTGAAGGAGAATCATCCCAGAGGAATAGCGCAAGGAAATAGGAGCTTAGAGGGCAGAAAGGAAGGCTGGTGAGAATCCAAGATTTCGTGTAAGAATCTCTGGGGATTGTACTCAGAGCCGACTAACTGTGAGAGCTAAGGCTTTGTATAATTCCTATGTATTTCCACCTTGTATGATAATACAGATAGTGGCGTTTATAGATAAGGCTTTCCCAAAAGTATTTCATGTGTATTATGCATTGATTCTTCTTCTTCTGTTTATATTGTTCATTTCGATCTTTAAGCTTTCGCAAATTGATAGTAGAAGTAGGTTATAGGTTTTTTCTTTGATGTATATTGCATTATCAGGTTAACCTACACAACAAATTTTCTACATGGTATTGGAGCCAAGTTTATTGGAGCAGTGAATAGTATACTGAGAAGAGAATTCGAAGTTTGAGGTTCGGGGTTGCAGCTGCAAATCGAATTCATATCATACTTCAAGGCTGGCCAATGGCATTCTATGGCTTGAGACTCGAGTATGCCTTGGAAGGTAGCTCAAATTACATAGCATGGAAAGATAGAATTGAGGATATACTAGAAGACAATGGCTTGAAGGAATTCACTGATCAATAAGTCCAAAAGCCAGCTTCAACTAATGCATAAGAGTTGGCTGAGTGGAAGAAGTGTGTGGTGAAGGAAAGACAGATCATCCTTGAGGGATTTCGAGACCATATTGTCTCGAGTCTCCATGGGAAGGATACTCCATTTTCAATGTGGAATACATCGAAGGACCTCTACCAGAACAATAGCGACCAGAGGAAATTGGCGCTCAAGGATAAGCTTTGAAGAATCAAGATGGAGAAGGGCGATACTATTTCCACATATTTGAACAAGCTCACCACCTGTAGAGATGAGCTTAGCAGTGTGGGAATAACTACCACTGATGATGATATGGTGAGCCTCGCTCTCCTTAGCCTTCCAAAGAGCTAGAATAACTACCAGGACTTTGTGAATGAAAGGGAGAAACTGTTGGATTGGGAACGACTGTGGTCAGATCTGATTAAGGAGGAGCACACAAGATGGTTCTTCATCCAAGGATGATGCTGAAGAAAATCTGGCCTTAGTAAGTAAGGAAAGGAAAGGGAAGGGGAAGGCATCCCATTCCAAATCGAATTCTTCTCATGGACGGAAGAAGGGTGACAAGTATAAAGTGAGATGCTTTAATTGTCATGATATGGGACATTATGCTACTAATTTCCCATTGAAGAAGTCCAAGAAGAGATCCTCGGAAGGATTGGAAGGTGAGGCATTAGCCTCTCAGTTCGAAATGGACTTTACCCTCATCGCATGCATGGTGTCACCAATGACGGGTTGTGTTAAGAATCTTGATAGTGGAGCCTCATTCCACATGAACAATGATAGAAGTTTATTCAGTGCCTTGGAAGAGAAAGACCTCAAGATGTGTATAGAGATGGGTGATGACGAAAAGTATAGTGTTTCAGGGGTGGGTACAGTTGCTTTTCAGAGGGAGCATGGAGCTCCTCTCACCTTGACAGATGTGATGTATGTGCCTGGACTGAAGAAGAACTTGGTATCAGTCATGATGTTGGAGGACAAAGGATATGATGTTGTATTCAGTAAAGGAAAGGTGTTCCTAAGACACATAGCCACGGGTCAGACCAAGAGGATAGGGATTCAGGTGAAGAATCTCTATAAACTAGAGGTAGATGATTGTGCAGCATTGAGTACGAAACCAAAATTGGTGCAAATCCAAGACATTGGCGACTTGTGGCACAGATGGTTGGGCCATTTTCATCATGGGACTTTGAAGATAATGTAGTAGTTATCTATAGGACTTCCCAAAGGTAAACTTGAGCAAGTTGACACATGCAAAGGTTGTACCTTGGGAAAGTACACTAAGTCTTCTTATCATGATTGAGACAATTAAGGAGAGGCTATCTTAGAGCAAGTTCATACTAATGTGTGTGGACCATTCTCGATGGCATCCACAAAAAAGCAAAGGTATTATGTGATTTTCATTCATGATTTTTCTCGTAAATGTTGGATTTATTTCATGTAGAAGAAGGACCAAACCTTCACAAAGTTTTGTGAGTTCAAAGCATTGGTTGATAAAGAGTCAAGGAAGAATATCAAGGCCTTGAGAAGCGAAAATGGTGGAGAATATGTCTCTCAAGAGTTTAAGGACTTATGTGCAGTGAAAGGAATTAAATGAGAGTTGATGGCACCTCATAACCCACAGCATAATCGGGTGGCCAAGTGGAAGAACATAACTATTGTAGGGGTACATGGGCGATGTTGCATGACCAAGGCCTACAACTTCACTTGTGGGATGAGGCATGCAACACAACGGTCTATTTGCAGAATAGAAGCCCTCATCGCATACTTGGGATGAAGACACTAGAGGAAGCTTTCTCTGGTAAGAGACCAGATGTGGGTCAGTTCAATATATTTGGCTCATCGGTATATTGCCATGTGACAAAGGATCCATGGAAGGAGCTTGAGCCAACATCAGAGTTGGGGATACTTGTGGGGTACACTGATACACCTCACAACTATCGGGTGTACTTGCCTACGAGTCAGAGGATGATGGTTCGCATAGATCTCAAGTTTGATGAGTAGAAGGCCATGCGAGTTTCCCTTGAGAGGGATCTCCAACTACAGGATGTGGAGGAACTGTTGGTTCCTAAGTAGGAGGAGCCTCAAACTGATGCAGAGAATCCACGTGTAGAGGTTCTAGGAGTGGAGACATCCACTTAAGCAAAGTCTTCCATAGATGTAAGGAAGTGCACAAGAGAAGCTGACAGATTGTTGGAGGATGTGAGAGAGAATGCGGGAGCACCATATTCTCGGCACAGACAGAGGAGGTCACTTGAGAGGTACATTGGATACATGGCCCTTGCTGAGGAATGTGTTGAGACCAAGCCATCTTCCTTTGAGGAAGAAGTGTAGCAGCCGATTTGGGTTGATGCTATGGTGGAGGAGTATGACGCCATAGTTCGTAACAGTGTTTGGGACATGGTTCCGAGACCAGAGAACAAGTCATTGGTGAGTTCCCATTGGCTTTACAAGCTAAAGAAAGCTGCTGATGATGGGAGCATCATGTTGTTGCAGTATATTTTGACAGACGAGCATGATGCTAACATCTTGGCAAAGGCATTGTCAAAGTGTAGATTCGAGTTCCATATAGACAGGATCAGGGTGGAAGATAATTAATTTCTTGTTGAGAGGGAGTGTTGAAATGTGGCATCAAGAACATTCCAATTTAATTTTTCCTTGAATTAAATTGTGAATTAAAATCGAATTTAGTCTTAACAGATACTTGGAAATAATTGATTAATTCATTTTCACTTAATTAGTTGGAGAAATTCAAGTTAGAAGTCTTTTTGAAGTCATGCAAGATTTATCCCTTAAATTAATGAGATGAGATTGAGTTATATTTGAGTTGTAATTAGTTAACTTAGTTTACTGAGTTAAGTCCAGTTAAATTAGTTCCAAATTGTTTGAGGAACTAATAGAGAGTTAACAGTTAGTTGATGCATGCATGCATTCAACTAGTGTACTCCAGTTAACTAAAGATTCCATCATCAGAAACTCATGCATGTCCATTCTGAGAAAGACCTAGTCGAGATTAAAGACAAGGACAGTGTACTATCAGTTGCATGTGTTTTCTTATAAAGAAAACTCATGCATGTAGAAGGAATCATTCCTTGAGGATTGCGCAGTTCTGACAATGTGTGAGATGAGGTGATCATCCACTTGGTAGATGAGCTTTCGACTTGGTTGAAGGAGAATCATCCCAGAGGAAAAACGCAAGGAAATAAGAGCTTGGAGGGTAGAGAGGAAGGCTAGTGAGAAGCCAAGATTGCCTGTAAGCATCTGTGAGGATTGTACTCAGAGCTAGCTAATTGTGAGAGCTAAGGCTTTGTATAATTCTTATGTATTTCCACCTTGTATGATAATACAGATATTGGGGCTTTTAGCTGAGGATTTCCCCAAAGTATTTTCATGTGTATTGTGCATTAATTCTTCTTCTTTTGATTATATTGTTCAACTTGATCTTTAAGCTTCCTCAAATTGATAGTAGAAGTAGGTTTTAGTATTTTTCTTTGATGTATATTGCATTATCGGGTTAACCTACACAACAAGTTTTCTACACTTATCCTTCAATCAGTTCTTTTCTTCTACATTTTTTATTTGTCTTTTTTTTACACACACCAGATTGGTTGTTAAACCTAGCAAGTATCGAATACCATCTCTCAAACATTCTCGAACAGAGGTTGGGGATCCCTTCCTCCCTTCTGCAGCTCCTCTTTGTTGGTAAGCAGCTTGATAACAATCTGCCTCTTTCCTTTTATAATATTTAAAGAAACGCCACAGTGATCCTATCACTTCCTCTAAGGGGAGGTGCAGTCGGGCAATCCTACAAAGATGCAGTACATGCACAGCCGGCCAATAAGTCTGCCCAATCCACCGAGGCTCCAAAACCTTTCTTGGTGGACAAAATGGAGGAAACCCCTGCCATTGAAATCTCTCATCCATCTTTGGATGATCAATACCAGACATTTGCAGAAACAACCCTCATTTGCAGATTTAATGGCCTATGGCCCTGCACTGCTGATCTATACCAGTGGATCCATTCTAATTGGACCAACAACTACAAATTCTTCTTCTGTTCGAAAGGCTTCTTTATTGTAGCCTTTGCCCTCAACGAAGATTACCAAAGAGCCTTAGCGGGGGGCCCCTGGTTCTGGGGATCAGCTGGACTTTTCCTCTCCCCCTGGTTCCCAGACTTTGACCCCTCCTCTGCGGTCATCTCCAATATTCCTATCTGGGTCAGGCTTCCAAATCTCCCTGCGCATCTATGGCATTTTGCTGTCTTTCAAGGAATTGTAGACACCCTAGGCTGCTTCCTAGCTACAGATACCTCAAGGGGGGAGAAAGGAATATACACCTATGGCAGAATTTGTGCAAAAATAGACATCAGTAAAGGGCTGCCAGATCAGATCATCCTCAAAGTCGGGGACTTCCATTGGACGCAAACTATGGACTATGAGAATACAACCTTTAGGTGCCGCCATTGCCATCAGACAGGGCATCTCCAGAACTCATGTGCAGCATTCCTCAACAAAAGGAAGGATATCACTCGCAAATCCAAATCCAAGAGTTGGAAACCGTGTGACAGACCCCCTATGGATGACATAGAGTCCTCTAGCTCTGATGAGGAGGTCTGTTATAGACATTTTTGGGCACTACAACCCCAAGCATAAATTTCCATAAACCAAGGGCTCCTAAGTCCCTAAAGGTGTTGTTCCAACCCCTAAAAGAACAAGGTCAACTGATTACAGCATCTCCCAGAAGTTCTCCATGAAAAACTACTCAGAACTGGTCAAAACTGGACCATTTCACCTGCTCCATAGGAAAAGTGCATTGCATCCCACCTAAATACACACAGTAGGTGCGGTGCATTTCAAAAAACCCTTCTATGGGGTGCAATGGGCGAGAAGGGACAAATGGCAGGGTCAATCCGCAAGGTGGAGAAGCATGGAATCTTCCAGAAACTTCTCCTGTGACACTTGCCTCTCTGAATTCGACCAGGGATGAGTAAGAGATCAACAATCTCCAATTGGAATCAAGAACTATCAAAGGGAAGACACTAATCAAATCTCAAGCTGACTCACCTCCCTTGCAGAAATCTATATATGGATCCCTCATCCCAGAGATCTAGAGGCTGGAATTTTGCATCTTGTAAGGAAGTGTTGTTGGTTTCTTGAGACAACATCATAGTGTTGGGTGATCTAAGCTTTTCATGAGGTGAAGAAGGGCTTACCTGCTGAGAGGATGATGCTGGGTCAGAACAATCGGTTGTAATTCTCTTGGCTTTTTCTTGATTATCAATAAAACTATTCAAGCTTTCCTCCATACACTTGTGTGATTGATGTTTTATGCATTTGTGTGGTTAATATACATCTGATCCTATATTGCTTGTGATAATAGATCTATGTTCTCGTATAGTGTTATGCTGCTTTGATTCTACAGGTACTCTGTGAAGTTGGGTACGAAAGCAAGTAGCAAAGGACTATCAGAAGAGAGAGGAATCGAGCAAGGAACCAAGCGCAAGACGGAGGTTGGTCTCCTTTATTCTTCTCTCATCTATCTTTCATAAAGGAAAACGAAAGTAGTTTTAGTTTGTTTGTTTCTAAGGTAGCTACCAGCCTTAGTGGGATTAGTAGTTCTGCATAGACACTATTCCCGGTAACAAAATGGTGACTCTGCTGGGGAGCGAATAGATTGCTTGTTCATTTACATTTGTTTACTTTATAAACTTATAGACGGAGCCTGAAGTCAAGCCAGCTAGCCTTCGAACTGCATTTGTTATGCAAGTGCAAAGTAGATCAACATTGCTTCAGTCAATCTCCAGGTTTTGTTTATGAATTAAACAATTGATTTACAAGCTTTCTAATTGCCCTCGTGGTGGCTTTAGTAACCTCCTTAGATCTACCCCTGTGATTGATTTACTAATTACCACTTGCTTGGCCTAAATCCTTGAACTGAACTACAAACTGTGACCTGGAATCCAATCAAAGTCTCGTCCCTAGTCCAGCACACTGTCTGTTCTGTGAACTACAAATGCAGCACACTTCCCGGGTGTAGTAGGTGCGTTGCATTTCAGTTTCACTGTGTTACAGGTGCGCTGATCAGACAAGGCCTTGTTTCCAAATTTTGGTTTCTGTGTTCACTCTTTCAGATCTATTCAGGAGTTTTGCTGCCTGTAGTCAGTAGACCTCTGTTTGAAACCCCTTTCCTTGCTGATATTCCGCCTCCATTGTGCAAAGAACTGTAAATGTTTTTATGTATTTTTTGAGTCATTTTCAGTTCTCCTTTACAAAGAAGTAGCATAATTGTACTGTCGTTTCTTGATTTGAAAGTGCGCAAGTGTCGTTTTCAGTCATAGAAGAGAATTTGATTGTTCTTGATAGTGGATTACCCTGTTACTATTGTATTTGATTTGAATTAGTAGTTTTTCTAGTGTCAAAAGCAAGTTTTCAATTCCAAATTGCAAAGTGTTGTCATTGTCCTCATTTTGTTTTGAAAAGAAGCTTGTTAGTAATTGTCACTTTGAAAAATAATTCAGATTTGCGCATTAGCTTTCTTTTTATCATTTACACATTAAGAAGGCTGAAAACAAATACATGCATGTGCATTTGCATTTAGACTGTTTGTTGGTTTGATTTAGGACAGTGCATATAGTGTGTGCTCTTTGCTCTTTGTTGAAAGAATGTCGTATCTCTTTCCTCAGTAGCTAGGATTTTCATTTGCAAAAAGAAGATTAAACGATTGTTTATCATCTTAGATTGCATTTTAGGGATTGTACATCTACATCAAGCGGTGAACCTAAAAGGCAAATTTCTTAAGCAAGATCAACTATAAAATAAATTTAATGAATCTAAAAATGCTTTGGAACCTAACGCACAACATCTAGAAGTCTAGGCTAGAGACGTATTCCGGTGTCGTAAATCCTGGTAACTATTGTTTTCACTGTTGGTTGGATGATTCCTCCACTTTGAGACGATAAGTGCCAGTATGGACTTGTGCTCCCACGTACCGTTGAGTATATTTTGGGAGACCACAATAGGCTTTATCCTTTATCCATAGGAAGCCGTGTCTGCTGCCCTATCGATCGCAATGCACTAAACACAACATTCGGGAAGATTGACTGTCGTACCGTAAAAAGTATTCTGCAGTTTTGTGATTGGTTTGGTAATCCCTCTGTCTAGATTTCCAGAGCAGTCCCTTTCGTTTCTTTTCAGACTCCTTAACGGAAAAGGTCCATTTGAGCACTTGTCACTTCAGGCTCATTAAAAATCAAAGGCGACTAGAGTCATCTTTCGTTTTCTCTCGACTCCTAAAAATTGAAAAAATAAGTTGTGTCAAAGCGTCTAAAATTTATTTTAAACGAAATAATTATCACCTTTCCTACGTTGGTCTTGGGTTGAGAAAAAATGGAGTCCACCAATCAAGGAGTTCCCCTTGGAGGAAATCCTAGTCCCCTCTCCTCTTGGGGAGATGTTGGTGCACCCCATATGGCCACATTGTCACTTCCAGGATTGCCAATTGGCTTGCCCGTATGGCTCTTCTCAAACTCCGTCGTTCAGAACACCGCGATTCCTAAACAATCGAGTCAGCAACTAAACGATACCAGAGTTACCCCCCAACCCTCTACTTCGTCCAATTATTCCTCTCCTCCTTCCTCTTTGCTTGATGAAGCTGGTAAAGCCAAAAATCAAGTACCTGAGAAGAAGAAGGAGAAGAAGAAGAAGGAGCCAAAGGCGAAAAGGGGCAACCAAGCATCGTCTAGGGAAAATCCACACACTGCACCGACCAGGCCTAAATCACCATGTGTCATTTGCAAAGGAGACCACTATCATCGAGATTGTCCTTGCATCCCTCGGATCTTAAGGGACTGGTCTCCTCGTTTGCAAAACCCGGTGTCGTCAACCTCTGGCGATCATGTTGAAAGTGCACTGTCAACTAGTGAAAGTGAAGCCCCTGGACAAAAAGGAAAACGTAAATTTCCTTGTAAACTGTGTGAAGGCGATCATGCCATCCACCGTTGTCCCTTCTTAGATGAGGCTAAAAGAGTTTTGGACGACCGTCCGGTTTCACCGTTACGGCTCCCTCCTGGATATAAGAAGCTCTTGCCGAGTCCGTCACTAGTTGAAAATCTGACTGACACGCCCTTATGGTCAACCAAAGCATCTATCATTGAAGATAAACCATCTGAATCCATACCTGACGAAATTCAAAAGGTCGAGGCGGCAGTTGACCCAGTCGTTCCTTCAGAGGATCAATCTTCAGATGATACAGTCACCGAAGAGAACAAGAACGACACCATTCAAATTCTCTTCGTAAACACAGACTCCGATGAACATGGGGGCAGTTTACCCGTTCCTTTACCGCAGGGAGGAAGTTCGTGAAAGTCATACCTGGCCATCTATTTGGTCCCACCTCCAAGAAACCTGGTTGTTTCCTTTGACTGGAATCTACTAGGTCGACCCCGTTTACCGGCTAATGTACCATCCCGAATCATCGCTCAAGTATATAGAATGGTTATAGCCAGTACCATCATAGATGAGGGGGCTTCTCTGAGTATCCTTTCCTCAACTGCTTGGAAAGCACTTGGTTCGCCATCGCTTTTGCCTGAAATGAGAAATCTAACAGGCTTTGACAAAGGAACCAGTCGACTGTTAGGGATCCTTCCTGATGTGCCCATAACATTGAGAGGGAAAACCGTTCACATGAACGTCATGGTAGTCCAAGGACCCCTGGATTATAATCTACTCCTTGGACGAGACTATATTTATTGCATGGGAGCCATTGTCTCCTCACTCTTTAGAGTAATGTGTTTTCCACACGAAGGAAGAGTGGTCAAGCTCGTAGAACAACTTTCATTCCCCGATTCACGCATAGAAAATAGTCATATACCATCCCTAAATGGTCTTTTTACGCAAGGAATGTCTCATCAATCCCCAGTCCGTCCTCCTGATGAGCGCGAGTGATTGGGAGGGCATGACTGAAACCCAGGGGGCATGCACCCTGGCCTGTTTCGACAGGAAAACTTCAGGTATAGGGTAGGTTTCCGCGAAGGATATCTGACTAGTCTGACACTCCCGTTCGTTTAGGAAAAGGGTATTAGACTAGAATAAGATTCCCTCGTCAAAGTTATGTGAGTGGAGGCATCTGCGCCACTCACCTTTGTCTATTTCGGTAGACATCGCTGAAGAAATGTTTTGTTTGTGACACAAATAGAACAGTCTTTGGTAACCTGAAAAAGGTAGCCCTTTCCTGATAAAACAAATGTTTTGTCTGCAAATTGAGGGGTAACCTGAAAAGGTAGGCCTTTCCCGATAAAACAAATTTTTTGTCCGCAAATTGAGGGGTAACCTTGAAACTCGATTTCACTATACCTGGGGGCATGCAAACCTTTTGGCGTGCAAGCGAAGAGCGACCATTTATTTTTTAAATTTGTAGGTCATCTAACCCTCTATACTTGTAGGATTGGTCATTTCCTAACTTGCATAAAGAAAGGATGTGGGGCAAAGCTTTGAAATAATGTCGTTTTATATATGAGACATCCTTATTATATGACTGGATAAATCGAGCAGTTTTATCGCGGAATTCAAGCTCGTTAAAAAATAAACATAAGCAATGAGCAAGTGTTTCCCCCAGCGTTTAAGCTCATTAAAAAATGAACCGATTTCCGATAAATAACCATCGTGAATGTAGTACTTCAGCCTTTGAAGCCTTGGTCGTGTTCTCATCATCACCTCCACTCTATATTGGCCGATCATTCACCTCCACTTGATTGTTTACCCCTTTTGAGGAACAGCTGCAAAGAGTGATCTTGTTAGCCATCCTTGTGACACTGCCGTGATTGGAAAATTCCAAACCTTACCTGGAATTAGCTACTACCCGAACCTATCACTCATTCCTCAAAAGACGAGTCTCCTTTAAGCTCTTTTCAACTAACTCGTAAAATATGAAAAGATTGTCGAGCCACTGGCCTCTCTAGCTCATTAAAGTGACCGGAAGTGCTATCTCTCCTTTAGATTTTAATCTTTTTGGACCTGAGGGATTATTACACAAAAATATCAAGCGCTTGTTTTGTTCGGCTCGTTAAAAGTACTGAAAATTCATCCCTTCTATATTATTTTATACTTTTTTGGACTTAAGGGATTAGATGACAAAAAAGGATTTTGGAGTTTCGTTTACGTTCCTTTTCAGAATCTCTAAAATTGAAAAGGACCAAGTTATCTTTGTCGTTAAACTTGTTAAAACCTAATAGCGACAAACTTGTCCATAATGGACAAGAACAAGTTTCACTATCGCTAGGCTCATTAAAACATAGCGATGGGTTTGCCCGAAGGGCAAATTATAGAAAAAGAATATGTTATCCTCCTCAATCTTGACAAAAATAAAGAGGTAATGGTCACCAATGACTGGGGAAAAATTGGGAAGAAAAGTTGAAGAAACTTTGCTGGTAGCAAGTCGCTCTTGAACATGACACTTTCACTCCGCATCCAAGTCGGGTTGGGTTGTTCCATTCACTGGTCACATCACCATGGTTCCATCACACCATCCACATTTGGGGTTAATGCTACCAATCCATCATGTCAGTGTCGCCGATATGTTCAAGAGAAGTCGCTCAGAGAATTCACCTGTGTCTCACCCACTATAATACATTTTCGCTCCATTCTTTCATGACCGCCACCCTGAACCATATATCACCAGATCGTTTTCACCTCCATTAAAATCATTTGCTCCGTTCCGTGTCATTGATGTGGGATTCATTAAGGCCCTCCTATGATGGATCGCTTCTTGTTGACATCAGCTCATTATCCAAGAAGTCGATCTAGGAACAACCCTTTCAGTACTTTGAAGCTTGCATGCCTCAATGGCAAGTTTCTCACTTCCGGCAACAGGTTTACATCAATGGCCTTCGACCAAAAGATTTTACGTGGTGTTTGACGCCAAGTCCCTTATTCACACCACGTGAATTATACCGCAGTACCTTGAGGATCATTATCATTATCGGTGATTCCTCTCGCGTCTGTTAACAACTTACATCATTGGTTGGTAATAAGGCGATGTCTTTCCATGTTCGACTCCAGAACATTTGTCACATGGATCGATTTGTACTTTGAGTGAAGATCGAACGAGATTGAAGACCCCGGATCTAGTTTCATCCATCCGGGCTACGATATATATTCAGGAAAATAAAGACATCAAATGTACATCATTGTTGCACAGATAATCATCCAATCTAAGGGATGATGGCTCTACCAGAATCATCTGTCTACACTCAGACGACTGTCTATCCTATGTACATGAAAATGAATTTATAAAGTTGAGCATGGGAATTCCCACCTCAGCTAGATCATGAAAATATTATGAAGATAATGTATTGTATTGTATCTTATTACAGGTCTCCTTCCAGCTTGAAAGAACTTCGGATCCTCATGATAAAGCATTTCACCCGACATCAAAAGATTAACGACCTCATGCTTTAGGGGGCAACTGTTATAGACATTTTTGGGCACTGCAACCCCAAGCATAAATGTCCATAAACCAAGGGCTCCTAAGTCCCTAAAGGTGTTGTTCCAACCCCTAAAAGAACAAGGTCTACTGATTATAGCATCTCCCAGAAGTTCTCCATGAAAAACTACTCAGAACTGGTCAAAATTGGACCATTTCACCTGCTCCATAGGCAAAGTGCATTGCATCCCACCTAAATACACACAGTAGGTGTATTGCATTTCAAAAATCCCTTCTATGGGGTGCGATGGGTGAGAAGGGACAAATGGCAGTGTCAATCCGCAAGGTGGAGAAGCATGGAATCTTCCAGAAACTTCTCCTGTGACACTTGCCTCTCTGAATTCGACCAGGGATGAGTAAGAGATCATCAATCTCCAAGTGGAATCAAGAACTATCAGAGGGAAGACACTAATCAAATCTCAAGCTGACTCACCTCCCTTGCAGACATCTATATATGGTGTTGTTGGGAAAAGTATTCAATACGGAATGACCCTATCCCACTCTAAGTGTGATAGTTCCTTAGCAACAATCAAAGCAAAGCTATTTCAGATTACTTCTTTATGAGATGTAAAAGAGGGGAGAAAGAGATCCACTAACCGATGTCTTTCGCTAATGATTGATCCAATCTTCTCTCCTTGCCGCTTGCCCCCAGCTCCTTGCTCTTTCACTGACCCATCTACACCAAGATCCTGTAAAATGGCAAGAGAGGGAAACTACAAGAAGCATACATTCATAATTGATTCAAGGATTAGAATAAATCAAATACACAAGTACAACAACACACCATTGAAACACATGCATATAGAAGAACCTCAAATGCTTTATTAATGGAAGAAGTAAGGTTCAGGAAGTGATACAACCATAAGAGGCCCAATCCAGCATCACCTTCCCAGCAGAAAGAAATCTCCTCTTCACCTCCTTCAAAGCAAATCACGCAATAGTTCTAAACTCAAACCAACAGCAATTCTTTACATTCACAAGATTCCAGCCTCCAGATCTCATGGGAGAGAGATCCATATATAGATTTTTGGAGAGAGGATGAGTCAGCCTGAGATGTGACTAGTGTCCTCTCCCACTTCAGTTCTTCTTCAGTTCTTGAGTCCACTTGGAGGTTCTTGCTTCCACTTGGAGTTCTAGAACCTCTTACTCATCACCAGTCGAATTCCTTGATCCAAGTGTCATTTTGGAAGCTTCCTGGGCACTGACACATTGAGGAATGAGACTTCCACTTGTCCAATCTCGCTCAGCGCAGGTAGCCTTTGTTGGAGTTGACATTCAACGCAGGTAGACCATGGAGCAGTTGACATTCAGCGCAGATGCTCAGTGGAGCAGTTGACATGATCCAGAATTGCCTTGTTTTTGAGTAATTTTCAGTGGAGAACTTATTTGGATTGCTGTGGTTTGCTGACCTTGTTCCTCTAGGGGTAGGAACAACATGTTTAGGGACTTTGGATCCCTTAGATTATGGACATTTCATGCTTCATGCTGTAAGGCACAAAAATGTCTATAACAGTTGCCCCCTAAAGTATGAGGTCGTTTATCGGGTGAAATGCTTTATCTGGAGGATCCGAAGTTCATTCGATCGCTGGGAGGTGACCTGTAATAAGATACAATACAATACATTATTTTTCATACTGCTTTCATGATCTAGCTGAGGCAGGCATTCCCATGCTCAACTTTATAAATACATTTTTCTGTACATAGAACAGACAATCGTCTGATGGTAGACTGATAATTTTCTGCTGAAATTATCATCCTTTGAGTAGGATGATCATCTACTGTACATGTCAATGTCTTTATTTCCTGAATATATATCGTAGCCCGGATGGATGAAACTAGATCCGGGGTCTTCAAACTCGTTCGATCTTCACTCTAAGTACAAGTCTATCCATGTGAGAATTTTTTGGAGTCGAACATGGAAAGACATCGCTTGATTACCAGTCAATGATGTAAACTGTTAACAAGCGTGAGAGGAATCACCGATAATGATATTGACCCTCAAGGTACGATAGTACAATCCACGTGGTGTGAATAAAGGACTTGGCGTCGAACACCACGCAAAATCTTTCGGTCGAAGGTCATTGATGTATACCTGTCGCCGGAAGTGAGAAACTTGCCATTGAGGCATGCAAGCTTCAAAGTACTGAGGGGGGTGTTCCTAGATCAACTTCTTTGATAATGAGCTGAAGTCGACAAGAAGCGATCCGTCAAAGGAGGGCCTTAATGAATCCCACATCAGTGACATGGAACAGAGCTAATGATTGTGATGAAGGTGAAAACGATCTGTGAAATGTGATTCAGGGTGGCGGTCATGAAAGGATGAAAGATGATGTATGGTAGTGGATGGGACACGGTTGACTCTTTCTGAACAACATCCCTTGAACATATAACGACACTGATGCGATGGATCGGTAGCATTACCCCAAATGTGGATGGTTTGGCGAGACCATGGTGATGAGACCGGTGAATGAAACAACCCAACCTGATGTGGTACGGAGGAAAAGTGTCATGTTCAAGAGCGACTTGCTACCATTAAAGCTTTGAGGTTCTCCCAATTTTTCCCCAGTCATTTCTGACCAGTACCTCTTTATTTTTGTCAAGCTTGAGGAGGATAACATATGCTTGTTCTATAACCTGCCCTTCGGGCAAGCCCATCGCTATATTTTAACGAGCCTAGCGATAGGGAAACTCGTTCTCGTCTAAAGACAAGTTTGTCGCTATTTAATGCATTTTAACGAGTCTAGCGACAAAGACAACTCGATCCTTTTCATTTTTAGAGAGTCTGAAAAGGTACGTAAAGTTAACTCCAAAGGTCCTTTTTCGTCATCTAATCCCTTAAGTCCGAAAAAGCATAAAACAATACAGAAGGGACGAATGTTCGATAGTTTTATCGAGCCGAACCAGACAAGCGCTTGATCTTTTTGTGCAATAATCCCTCAGGTCCAAAAAGATTAAAATCTAGAGGAGGGATAGCTCTTCCGGTCATTTTAATGAGCTGGAAGGCCAAAACTCAGCAAACTTTTCATATTTTACGAGTCAGAAGAAAAGACCTCAAAGAAGACTCGTATTTTGAGGAACGAGTGATAAACAGGGATAGCAGCAGATTCCAGGTACAGGTTGGAATTTTCCAATCACGGCAGTGTCACAAGGATGGCTAGGTGAAATCACTCTTCGCAGCTGTTCCTCAAAATAGGTAAACAATCAAGTGGAGGTGAATGATCGGCCAAATGAAAAGTGGAGGTGACGGTGCAAACACGACCAAGGCTTTTATGGCTGATGAATTTACGGTCTCAAAGGGTTATTTACCGGAACTATCACCCTTAGAATGGGATAGGGTCATTCCGTATTGGATACTTTTCCCAACAATCAAAGCAAAGCTATTTGAGATTACTTCTTTATGAGATGTAAAAGAGGGGAGAAAGAGATCCACTAACCGATGTCTTTCGCTAATGATTGATCCAATCTTCTCTCCTTGCCGCTTGCCCCCAGCTCCTTGCTCTTTCACTGACCCATCTACACCAAGATCCTGCAAAATGGCAAGAGAGGGAAACTACAAGAAGCATACATTCATAATTGATTCAAGGATTAGAATAAATCAAATACACAAGTACAACAACACACCATTGAAACACATGCATATAGAAGAACCTCAAATGCTTTATTAATGGAAGAAGTAAGGTTCAGGAAGTGATACAACCATAAGAGGCCCAATCCAGCATCACCTTCCCAGCAGAAAGAAATCTCCTCTTCACCTCCTTCAAAGCAAATCACCCAATAGTTCTAAACTCAAACCAACAGCAATTCTTTACATTCACAAGATTCCAGCCTCCAGATCTCATGGGAGAGAGATCCATATATAGATTTTTGGAGAGAGGATGAGTCAGCCTGAGATGTGACTAGTGTCCTCTCCCACTTCAGTTCTTCTTCAGTTCTTGAGTCCACTTGGAGGTTCTTGCTTCCACTTGGAGTTCTAGAACCTCTTACTCATCACCAGTCTAATTCCTTGATCCAAGTGTCATTTTGGAAGCTTCCTGGGCACTGACACATTGAGGAATGAGACTTCCACTTGTCCAATCTCGCTCAGCGCAGGTAGCCTTTGTTGGAGTTGACATTCAACGTAGGTAGACCATGGAACAGTTGACATTCAGCGCAGATGCTCAGTGGAGAAGTTGACATGATCCATAATTGCCTTGTTTTTGAGTAATTTTCAATGGAGAACTTATTTGGATTGCTGTGGTTTGCTGACCTTGTTCCTCTAGGGGTAGGAACAACATGTTTAGGGACTTTGGATCCCTTAGATTATGGACATTTCATGCTTCATGCTGTAAGGCACAAAAATGTCTATAACATATGGATCCCTCATCCCAGAGATCCAGAGGCTGGAATTTTGCATCTTGTAAGGAAGTGTTGTTGGTTTCTTGAGACAACATCATAGTGTTGGGTGATCTAAGATTTTCATGAGGTGAAGAAGGGCTTACTTGCTGAGAGGATGATGCTGGGTCAGAACAATCGGTTGTAATTCTCTTGGCTCTTTCTTGATTATCAATAAAACTATTCAAGCTTTCCTCCATACACTTGTGTCATTGATGTTTTATGCATTTGCATGGTTAATATACATCTGATCCTATATTGCTTATGATAATAGATCTATGTTCTCGTATAGTGTTATGCTGCTTTGATTCTACAAGTACTCTGTGAAGTTGGGTACGAAAGCAAGTAGCAAAGGACTATCAGAAGAGAGAGGAATCGAGCAAGGAACCAAGCGCAAGACAGAGGTTGGTCTCCTTTATTCTTCTCTCATCTATCTTTCATAAAGGAAAACGAAAGTAGTTTTAGTTTTTTTTTTTCTAAGGTAGCTACCAGCCTTAGTGGGATTAGCAGTTCTGCATAGACACTATTCCCGGTAACAAGGACATTGAAGTGGATGAGGAGAACTTGGAGCACCCGAAGGACTCGCCCTTAGTATGCGACATGGATCCTTCTGCGCCTCTGTTCTCGCAGAAACGTTCTCATGAGTCTTTGCCTTCTGATTTAGACAAGGAGTCTCCTCCTTTAGCTCAGATCAGTATGCAAGTAGTTTCGGTCCAGCAAGATCAAAATGGTTGGGTCAAAGTCAGTAAAAAGAAAGGAAAAAAATGTAGATTGGAAAATTCTGCCCATGCTGGGTAGACTCCCTAGACCAGCTCGTTCTTTCTGTCCTCTCTGCTATCTTTTGCTTGTGTCGTGGTTGCTTTTGGGGCCGAGGTTGATATCATATCATTTCTGGCTCCCTTGCTCCTTAGCTTCGCTTCTTTGTAAGCTCTGATTGTACCATATGTCTTTTCTTATTAGATTTAGTCTTAATTCAGAAAGAAAAAGGAATAAAATAACACAATTAATTATTTTTGATAAGAAAAAATAAAAAGAAGATTTGAACTTCTTAGCCTTTGATTACCAACATAATTTCCAATACCATAAAATTGTCATTATTTTCCTTGCAATGAAAAAGAATAGAAATAAATAATGTCTCCTCATGTGAATGAATTTCAATATGCCAAGTTAAACCCACATCCTGATGCCTTGTGACACCCTACCATCTAATTATACCTGGTAGTCTTACTTTAAACTAATACCTCTCTCATTAAATAATGGTCCTTTGTAATTACATAATGGCCCTTTGTAAGTAAGTTTCAGGGTAGAGTTCATGTTTTAGATTTACCGGAATCCAATTAGAAAATGGAGTTAAAAGTGGGTATGGGAGGAATAACAAAGAAATGAAAGGGATGCAAAATGGTTTATGTAGTTATAAAACAATAGGGATAAAAGGAGATACCGGAAGCAAAATGAAAATTTGAAAGGGGTGTGGTATGTTTTAAGTACCTCTAACCTTAATGCTTTGGATGTACCAATTTTCATGTCAGTCTAGTAGCATCTAGAGAGAGGTAGATGTAGATGTAGCATTTAGGTGATGTTGTGAGGAGAAATGAAGTTACTAAAATAAAGATAATTGAAATAGTGAAGAGTAATTGGAAAAAATCAAATTATCAAAATAATAAGAAAAAACCAAATTATTCTAAGCCTCATTAAGGAAAACAACCAAGCCAAATTATCGGCCAAATTATCGTGGGTGTCATTAAGGAAAACAACCATATATAATTTAAAGTCCAAAAACTTCACTTTCCAATGAACAAAATAATGTTGAAAGGAAGTGATCATAAATGCATAACGTAGAGTTCTAAACTACCAATCTCGTAAGATGTCAAGAGTTCATGAGTCAGATACTTTGATAACTCCAACTTCCATAGCTATTATTTCCTTGTTTCCATCCAAATCATAATCTTTGAAAGCTACAATTTTTTATCCTATACAACTTTCTTCCAAAACAGTCCACTGGTGTACAGTGTAAACACGTAAGCTTTAATTTTCCATTCAATCATGGTTACTTTTAACATATGTTACTCTCTCAACATGTAAGTTATCTCTTCATCCTAACATTGCAAACTTCTTCAATGTTGAATTTCTATCTCATTGAAAGTCGGTAGAAAAATTTCTAAGCAGAAAATCAAAACATTTCAAAATTTTCCTAAAAGAAATATCTTAAATGCAAGGGATATTTTGATCTGGAAGCCAGAGCAATCAAAGCAGCTACAAAACCAATTGTTAACACCTTTCAATAAAAGTGAGTTGAGCTCTGGAACAATAATTTCCCCCTGAATTTACACGTTTTAACTGCATACAACACGATTCAGATCAAAACCATAAAATGAGCTATACATAATAAAGGATCTCTATACTCAATAACTGGGCAGTGCAGAAATAACCAAGGATCAAACTCCAAGATTAATAGCGTTACAAGGAAACGAGTTCATTTTTTCTATAACAAGTTGATATAATTTTCATATTTTAAAGAGAAATTATTCAAATCTAGATCTAAGTTCAGCATTAAGACCCGGATAAGGAGTAAGTTCAACTGACCAAAATATATAACATTATATCATGAATCACAAAAACATAAAATCTAGAAATAAATTGATATATAATCTTTTTAAATGATACACTTAGTAACGCAGATTATGGAGATATCGGACTGGGAAGATATTTCGTTGGGAGAAAAACAAATGAAGGAGAACATGCCAAACAAGAATACATAATGGAAATGGATAACAGTACCATAATAAATTTCTACATGTATCACATAGATGGAAATGGATAACAATAATATTATAAACTGTATTTGAAATGGAGGCCTGCGTTGTTCAATTTCTGCTCGATGTTAACAATCACATTGTCTCCCCTCTCCAGTAGCCTGTCAACTAGATGGCTGCCCACAAATCGTGCTCCCCCCCCATTACAACTATTCTCAGAGGCTACCTCTTCACACCACCCACGATCCTGGAAACAGTGGTTGTCTTCTGAACTCCAGAATTCCCCGCTCTTTTGGAAAAAAAAATTTCGGCGCCACCTATATTTTTCCTTATGTCTTGTTTTGCAAGACTGGGCTGGAGAACAAAGATTGTAGAGGCTATCAATATACCCACCAAAACAAACAACCAACGCTACTCTTTCAGGACATAGTGCATCGGTTTTGGCAGTGATTTAGGCTTCTCAGATTTGGGGGAATATAGATCTGAATCTGCTGGGGCCTGGACTTCTTTGTCCCGGTGGTGATTCAGGCTTGATTGCTTGTGCATTTTGCTGATACTTCGCCTGATCAGTATATCTGTCAGCCTGCCGGGATTTAGCACCGTGAGCGAGATTGAATGTATGCTGGAGAGGGGTTGCAGAGGAGCTTTGACGGGAGCGCGAATGGAGCAAATGGAGTTTTGGGCGGGAGCGTTGGTTTGAAAATGGGCCAGCATAATGGGTGCCAGATGGTGGGTCACCCCTTCCTAGAAAAAGTTTGATGTGATGGGCAGTTGAGCTCCCAGAGAAACGATGGATGCGGGATGGAAAGGCATGGGCATGTATGTATGGTGAGGCCACTATCGGGTGCATTAAAGGCCTGGTAGTAGGCTAGTTAGCTCTTGCCTGAAGGCAGCGCTCATTCGCCTCGATCAAGGGTTAAATTTGACGCCCGTATGCACCTATTTGGCTTTTTTTACCCATGAAATAATCTCTATTTCAAAATCTACACTTTATCTCTAACTTGCTAATAATTTTTCAAAATGTCATATTGACAGGCATATTAAAAATGACCTATTTTAATTTTATTTTATATATTAAAAATTACAAGTTTTAATTTTTATTTATATATATAACTTGGCAATTTACCAGAAATAATGTGGTTAAAACTTAAAGGTGAGTGTGAATTGTGATTAATAGATTCCATAATGATCCTTGCCACAGGATCTGAATAGCGTGTAATTTTGTCTAAGTGTGAATCGTGATTAATATTTTCTTTAATGATCCCTGCCACTTGGATTTGAATCGGGTGTAATTTTGTAAAGATTACAACTTACGGTTTATAGGAGGAAGCCATAAATCTCAATGCAATAGCGATTAATCTGGGTGGTGACATCCCAGCTACCCACTGCCTTTATTCGCTTGGCTTCCAATTTGCAAATTCCAAATTCCAATCAACTGTTGTCTGTAAGTTATTGCTTGATGTGAATTTTCGTGAGAAGCGAGGGCATAGGTAGACAAAATCTAGAAATTTGAAGGGGCTACATAACCTGGATTCCTGGAACTCAATAGACTACTCGCATTCCTGAAACTCAACAGAGCACTGGCAGTGTCACACAGAGTGAGTCTAATTCCTGGAACTCAACGGACCACTAGCAGTGTCGCACAGTCTAACCATGAAGAATTTTCAAGAATAAATAACCAATAAGTGCATACCTTGTTTTCTGGGTTGTGATTATTTTGTTTCAAAATCATTGGTTGACACAATGGTTTTCCCCTTCTCCCCTACTTTGCTGTGTGTAAGAATAAAATGGCTACAATTGCAAATTAATTAATGCATAAAAAAAAACAATGTCTATGTTACCATAGCAAAGTTTATCTGTATAAAAACCTTATTGTCTTATTTCTTCGTATTTTCATTGTCTTATTTCTTTGTCTCTCTTATTGTCTTATTTCTTCATATTTTCCTTGTCTTATTTCTCCCTCTCTCTGGTTGTTTTCAGTGAGTCAATCAATCACTCACAGGCTCGAGTCGGTCATGCCCCTGTCTGTTTTATTTTATCTATTGTGAGACCCTGGTCTTTTCAGATTTTTTCGCTTTCTCTCTACTTAACTACGGTACGGTTGTATTGTATATTTTATATTTCTATGTATTTTAACTACAGTTGTATTGTATATTTTATATTTCTATGTATTTTTAGGTGCAATAATTTATGGATGTTACATTTCATCAGATGAGGCGTTACTGGTGGCAATAATTGACAGAGATTAATAGGTTTTATTTTAAAAATATTTTAAATGGTTACTTGAATAATGACAAATCTATCATACAATAATCATGTTAAGTCAGTGCATATCTTCTCTTTCCTTTATACACATCTCAAATAAAAAAAGCTATCATTTATGAGGATCTCAATAAACCATAAACCATTTCAAAAACTTATCAAATCATTTTGTATGATAACGCTGATCAAATCATGTGCACTATGTTGACTAGCATATTTACATAAAAATATCATGACTTTTTTAGAGACATGACAGGAAAACAATAAATTTATTCCAAATCTTATCTTCAGTTTTTTTACAAAACTCATGTACATTTTTTCAATTTAATATTCCCCAGTTGACATTGGTGTTGTTTCACTTTTTGGAGTTTTAAGTTGAAATCTGGATAAACAATTTTTTTATTAAATCTTGATATCTAATTATTTAAAATATATTTTAATTATATCTATTGACATCCTAATTATATGGATTGTCATTCTATGAAAAATTTCCAATACTTATATATACAATTTGCAAACATTAAATAAAACTTGTACACATAAATATTAAAAAATTATATAATGAACAATTTAAAAATAAAATCGTTATAACAAATTTCTTTAACGGATAGGGGTACCCGTCAAATTTAACCCCTGGCCTCGAGATATATATATATATATATATAATCGTACCATCTGAACACAAAAATAGTAAATCTTTCCCTTATCGTCTCTTGCTATGTGTACGTAAAAATGTTTCCATCAGCTTGATTTAGGGACGTAGATTTTAATATTTTTTCCGATACTTTTAATTATTTTTGTTTTAAATAGTTGGTATCAGTTACCTAAAGTCCAGAGTTGAATTCAGTGCCTCTTGCGATTAAATTCTAAAACGTCGCAGAAATATCTTAAACCGAAGCGACTTATTTGTTTGTGGAAATATTATTTAAATATATAATAATTAAACAAAAGTAATTAAATCCTCATATAATCGAGCACAATATAAACTATATAGTATCCGATTTTATGTCCACCCACTACAAAGATGGAATGTCTAATTCTTCGTTAGACTTAGTCCCAAGTCCCGCCATGTGGATTTTATCATCCACATAATACATTAAAAAAATCTAGATGCCGTGTCTGCAATCAGCGACCCTGGTAGCGTTGACGGTAACCCTGACATTCTGTATAATATTGAAATTTTGAAATAAAAGAGGAAAGCCATAGACGATCCTGAGGTCTGTTCTTGGAACCTTTCCACTTGGTCAATGTTTTCAGTATGCCATTCTTACTCACCACGTTTTGATTCCACGAGGATATCCCGCTTTTGCCCGTCGTCACACGCTGCCCCTCCCTACAATCATCACTATTTTTGGAACACTTCTGTTGAAGAATTCCTACCAAATCTACGTGTGGCGAGCAAAAAATCTGATTATTTTTTATAAGCTCGAAAATCGAAGTTTCCATGTCACTTGACAAAGAGCTGAGCATTTACTTATTCACGTAACTGACTTTTTTTTAAATCTTTTTGGGTTTAACTAATTGATTCTACGGTCCAGTTTCAAATCTAGCGTTAATTTGAATGTTAGATGAAAGAATCATTTTGTTATTTAAAATTTTTAATGTTAAGATTATATAAGACTTTGAACACGTGATAAGATAGCTCCTAGCTTTCGTAAGATCTTTTTTATCGAACATATAGCTCCACCCTTAATTCCTTCCCATGAAACTATAACTAGTGAGCATTGGGAGCATTCTTTGCCAGGTAATGAATAAATTGAATCCCGTCTCGATACCGATGGTACATTTTACCTCCTCCTTACCATGTGTTTATTCCCCATGTTTAAGACAGTAGACAATATTTGTTTCCGTTCTAGAGCCAATAATGAATTTAGCAATTAGACTCCAGCGGATATTATATTTTACATAGAAGGGAAATTTTTGTCTGCATGTTATTGAAAAACTTTTTGAACAAGCTTCTCCAAATGAAAATCTTCAATCTCATTAGCAATTAGACTCCAGCGGATATTATATTTTACATAGAAGGGAAATTTTTGTCTGCATGTTATTGAAAAACTTTTTGAACAAGCTTCTCCAAATGAAAATCTTCAATCTCTTGGGATTTTGCAAATGAAAGAAAAATGGTTTTTGCATATGTTCCTGTACACGAACAAGGGATTTTTGCACATTCTATACCTCTATGGTTCGTGGAGAAGCAAACATGGGCCTAACCTATCTCGAAGTGTTCTTATAGTGAACACGAGTGTCTCTGTTATGCTATGTCAGTTGTTTAATATTTCCAGATTTACCATTTGAAGGGGACAATTTCTTGCAGAATGTATCAAAACCAGGCCTGGCAACTACTGAAGGTGTTGCGCATTCTACGGTTCGAGAATGTGAGGAATTTCCTCGTGGCTATAGACGATTTAAGGCTGCCAACTTTTGAAGCTTCTGATTTGGAACAGGCAGGATTACTTGGCCTTTTCTTCTTGATGTTGCCTGTATAGAATCATCTATTTCGCTTTCTCAGCCTTCGCATGTGTGGATGTTTTCAGGGTAATATGGTGACTGTTGTAGACTGCCTTCTGTTTCTGAAATAATTTTATGATTTGAAGAATGGAGTAGAAACTCAGTCCCTATGGAAATAGGTGGCTGATACAGGTATCCCCAATGACATTAAGTCCACAGTTACGAGATTCTTCTCCTGGAAAATCTCTCAACAGCACTCTAAAAAGTGGAAGCCAGCCACGGAAAAGAGTCCACAGTTACGAGATTCTTCTCCTGGAAAATCTCTCAACAGCACTCTAAAAAGTGGAAGCCAGCCACGGAAAAGATGGGTACTTTCGGATCTGGAAAATTGTGCAACTTCAGATCAACAAGTGACAGATCAATCTTCTGGGGTGAATGGTCCAAAAGTAGTGAAATTGCCTACGAGATTTGATGCTGAGAGTCTTTTATCAAGTTCTGTTATGTCAGGTATGAGTAGGATCTAAATGAAAGAAAATTATTAATCATTCTTTTGAGGGACAGTGTAGGTTATTCACCATTCTGAACTATGAATTTGATGCTCATTTATTCTGTTTTAATTTTACTTTTAGATTTAAAGAAAATCAATTGCACGATGATCTAGTCCAAGAAAACAAGGTTTTCCACAAACCAATTAACTCTTCTAGAAAAATTCAACAATTCCAATTTAATAATCCTATCAGCCTCTCTTTGTACCTTTCAGAACACTATTGATTGATTTATTATTTTCCATCTTAAACATAATTAAGTATTTAATGGATATGATAGAAAAAAATCATTTATTACATGAATATTTTCTCAATTTATACATATTTTTAAAGATGTTCCATTTGTCAACAAGTTTTGAAACATCTCATATGCCTCGACCACATTTTCATTGCTGGTGGAATCCAAAAAATTTGTCCATCAAAGTTACCTTTAAAATCTATATTGTTTTTGTACACAATTTTAATTTTGATATTATCCTCTAAAAGTAATAATGCCACCCAATATTGGTCGCATAAGTTACAAAAATACATTCCAGGTAAACATATTTGAAAAAATCTAAAACACTGATCAAGATAATAAATCATCGGTAATCGAGGCTACGACAATGGAGATGAGTCTTTAAAATCTATACTAGGTTTGTACACAATTTTAATTTTTCTGTTATCCTTTAGAAATAATAATATTACCCAATATTGGTTGCATATGTTACAGAAACACATTCCATGTAAAAGTATATGAAAAAAATATGAGACACTGATGAAGAGAATAAATCATTGGTAATGGAAACTATAGCAATGAAGATGAGTTGATTTATATGAAATGAAGATGAGTTGATTTATATGGGATTTAGTCTTGGGTCAAATCTAATGGGGAAGGATAATGGGGAAGGATTATGTGTGGAAGTTATTTTTGGGAAATGAAAATCGTTTTAAGAGGCATACTGATGGTTGCACAGTGATGATGAAAATATATCATACAAGTTGCTGGAGAGTTCTTTCATTAATATTAGAGATACCCATAATCCAACATTAACTTAAATAAAAAAAGAATTACAAATATCAAAACAAACAAATTATTAAGAAAGTTAAATTTATTAACAAAAAGAAAAAAGCTTTTCATTTTTAATAAAATTTTAACATATTATGTCTAAACATAGAATATAAACTTTTCAAGTATAATAATAACAATTTTAATCAATTATATATATATATATATATATATATATAATTAAAAAATGTTTATAAATTGAATATTTTTTAATTTTAATTAAAGAAAAATACAACTTAACTAATTATCTCTTTGTTTTCATCATCTTAAATATATATCTATCTATTCATTAAACAAAACCAATCCTCTCTTATTAGTCCCTGCACTTGTTTGCAAGGACTATAGCAATCAAATTTTTTTTATGAATTAGTTAGGCACAAATTTTTTTTATGAATTAGTTAGGCACAAAAAAATTAAGATATAATAATTTTTTAAACCAAAGTTTGGTCCAAATCATGTATTACATTTTACATTTTTTCACATTTTATTCGATGTTTGAATTTGAGATATTATTTGGTCTTTTACCAAAGTGGATATATTAAGTTATAAGTAACATTTATTAACATTTTTTTACAAATAAGCTAATGTTAGCAAATGCTAGTATTAATTTAGTAACATTAAATATTAAATGTTTTCATGTGACTATTTCAAGCATTCCACTACTCTATAAGGTTTCAAACTTTCCACTCCCATGTGAGTTTTATGAAATCTCTACTTTGTGGTTTTACACTTGGCAAGCACATCTTCACGTCTTCATTTTGCTCAGGTGCAGGCTCCTTCAATAGTCAATGCCTTTTCTTCACCTTCTTGACCTTGAACTTCAATATTCAGTTCCTTTGCTTCGCCTTCCAGGCCTTGAAGTCCAGGTAGCCTACAGGGGATGTCTACTCAGTCATTCACTGGAGGAATGAGAGATGCTTCATTCTACCCTCCCCCCCCTTGATATATAAGAGAACATCATCACATGGTGGAGGACTCCATGAGTTTGCTCGATTTTTATGTATCTCTGAAAGTTGTTGAAGGAAACTCTACTTAGAAAACTTATGGATTCACCATGTAACTAGTTGTAGGTACTTTCTCTTTGTATCTCCAAAAGTTCCTTGATGGAATTTTGGATTTTTTGTCCAAAATATGGTGGATGGATACCGTCTCATATAGGCACTTGCCAAGGGAAGCTTTCAAATTTTCTGAGAGAAACTATGGTTGTTAATTTTACAAGTTAATTGTGTAACCAGCTGTGCAAGACAAAGTGAGTAAGAAAACTAGCTCCAACCATGATTGACGAAACACTAGATAATGATGGTAAAACTGAACCTGTGAATATATTTCATAGTAGAATTGGTAAGTAAATTAAATTTTGTCAATTCCATGATTCATAAATTCGGAGCACCAACCAGCATAAAATGTTGTCCTGTCAAAAGCTTTCATACAATCTTCTTATCTTTCTTTTTCACATTCACTTACTTTTTGTGCATCTATTTTGTTGAACTAACTAGCAACATAGCAACAAATATTTTTTGAATTACCATTAACAATATCAATTTTTTTTTCCTAATTGCAAGTATTGTTTTCAATGAATGCAAGAAATAACCGCATACAATAAATCACTGACATATTGTTTGAATTACTGTTCACAATATCAATTTATTTTTTCCCCCTAATTGTAGGTATTTTTTTCAATGAATGTAAGAAATAAGCTTCATGGGTTGAAATCAAACTCGCACTTTTAGATTCCATTAAGACAATAAACTATGATATGGAAGTGATACATTCGCCATAATCAAAATAGCTAGCAACAATAATTTCACAATAAGTTCATGCAAGAACTAGATTGCATTTAAAAATTGGAAATGCAGTGGCTAAAATGCATATTATGGCCAACAATTTCAATGAAATTGATAAAGTACTCATAGTTGAATTTTCAATAAAAGAAACAACTGCATGTAACTTTGAATGCAATTCCAGGGATGCATTATTTTGATTATTAACTATGATAAACAAGATTTAGATTCAAAGTAAGGGAATAATTTAAAGGAAACCAAAATCATGATAGTGAAGATTACCATAAAGAAATTGAACCTTCATGTTGAAGAAATTTACCACTATCATTACTTTAAAAATAATTCCAAGAAAAGTGACCAAATTATTAGTGACCAACTGCAACATTCAGAATAGATTTTTTGAATTTTTTGTATGTTCTTACAGTTAGCCATGAAATAGATTAAACAATCCTAGTAGATCCTCAAATTGACTCTCGCGGGACTAAGTAAGGACCATATAACAAGCTACGCTCTTCTAGAATACACATATCATCCCAACGCCCAAAATTCACATCGAAATGGAAAAATTCACTTCTTTAATCCATGAAAACAAGGTCTTCTTGTTGATAGGGGGTTTCATTGATGTCAACCCAAGCAGCTACAGGAGGTATCCATATTTTTGTTGGAAAATTTACCATGGAAAATCATGGCTTCTCACATCGAAATTTCTCTAATTAGTTTCTCCTCGGAAATATCTTTCTGGTGGTATGTGGCATGCCACATTTTTCCTCACAGTTAGAGAGTTATTCACAATTGAAATTGGTAAACCACATTACTAAGATAAAACCCCATGGGTAGTGTCATTAAACTTTTTATTAAAGATTATTTGTTACATTTAATTTTTATAAGACTATTTATATTATGGTATTAAATAATTATTCATTATTATTTATGTATATTAAAGGGTTATTTATTATTGGATGAGACCTTTGACTCATGGCCCGCATATCTTAGAGTATAATATATATGTTTTTTTTTATTACGAAAACCCTTAAATATCTTTAGTGTATCATGTTGGAAGCCATATCTAACTCTAACGACCACCCTCTCCATGACTATAAAATAAAACATTCATTATCACTTAGATATGCTTAGGTGCAAACTATCTGAAAATTAATCTCTGTAATATTTTTTCGGCCCTAGGAATATATATGTTGCATCTAGAGTAGAATAGGGATCAATTTTTCTTGGCATGACTTGATTAGGTTAGTGCATGCGTTCTTTTTTGACCAAGCTTTTTTTTTCCTATGGCTTGTCGAGCATTGCACCTTGAATCTTCTTTTAAGCATTAGACCCGTGGGAACAGTGATTCGTGGCATCAATTTTGAAGCATTGAATTGCAGACTTCTCAAAATATCAATATATGACATTAATATGAAGCATCTGGCCTGTAACGTCCTTTCAATATCAATTTTGTGACATTAATTTTGAGCATCGAACGAGTGGCTTGGTCGTCTCACCGTCTAGAAGGATATCTATTAAATTTATTATTTAATCAACAAGGTTTTCATATTGCTCAGGGTGGAATTCAACTAGTGAATGAACTCAATCCACGACGATTCAAATCTTTTTGTAAGGAGGTAAAATGTCTGAAAGAATTGACAAACAAAAAAGGTTAACAAATATGTGAGTTAAAATTTTTCAACAATTGCACATTCGAGTTTTGTCAAGATACACTAGACTATCATTGAGGTAAGCTTTATTTTATTTTAGTATGTTTTACCTTTTATTTGAATGTGCTTTGTACTAACCTATGGCAGGAGGAATAAAGTTGGGCAGCTTCAGTGATGTCAAGGTAAGTAATAATTTTGTATTGTTTGTGCTTTAGTTTAACAATCAATTTTATGACATTTATTATAGACAGATCCGATGTCCTATAGTCCTTCAGTACTATTCACGGTTAGGTCTTCATTTACATTTAGGGTTGTTTTGTATAGAATTTTTCGTTAGCATTTCAATATTCACATGAGCTTTAGGTATTCTCACATTTATCTTTTGATGCAGCTAAAGGTAAGTATTTTGGAATAAGGTATTTATAATTTCATTTTGGATATAAGGGACTTTCTATGGTATACATTCTTTGCAGGTGCAGACTTTCTCCAAGAGAAGACCTTCCACGTCACTTACAACTGTGAAGACATGAGAAGAAAAATGCAGCATGGAAGAGCAACGTTGTTGAAAGACAGATTAAACTACCACAAGCAACCAACCCTTGAAGATTATCAGTGCATTAAGAACAAGAGTAGTCCATCATCCCTAACCACTTCTACAACAAATTATAATGATCAACGTCAAGGACAAATTGTACAACAATTGTCAAGTCTTGTAATATTTTGTAAAGAATCTATTTGCCCAGAGTTGAAGGAGGCTATTTCATTTTGGACATGGGATTTGGCTTTTTGTCTGGACAAGGATTCTTGGTTTGTCAGGAAAAGGACTTAGGTCCTCGTGCAATTGGTCAGTCACATAAAACCATTGAAATATCATTGTAACGTGGATCATTGTTCTTGGTATGTGAGTCCACAATTTTGTATTTAATTTTTTTCTTTATAGGGTGATAGTGTGGTGGTAGGCAGGTGAATGAAGTCGCCTTCAGGTTGTTTGATATGACGTTTGGAAAATAATCGAATAAGGCTATAAAGAAATAACAGATGAACAAGGTTATAAAAATTGTTGGAAATAATACTGAGAGGGGGGGTGAATCAGTATTATCTAGCAATTTAATAAATCTTCCTTATTTGATCTTTGAATTATTTTAGCATGTCAGTACCATAAAATAATGAGCATGAAAAACAGATAGTCACACCAAAGAACACAAGATGTAAGGTGGAAACCCAATGTGGGTGAAAACCACCTGCTGCAATATGTCTCTATCTTCTTTCAATTTAGAAACTTCTTTTACAATGATTTTGTACTGGTGCAGTCCTTTACCAGTACGCAGGCTGCAACCTGTAGAGAGCTACAACTCTCTCTCTCTCTCGTTTTCCAGTCTACTCCTGGAAGGGAGCTACAACCCCCTACTTCTTTTCATAAAGCATCAGATGATCAACAAGTACATAACAGATATAGATCACTACATATATCAGATCAGCAACAACAGAACTAACCCAGAACACCTTATCAATAGAGAAATTCAATCAACAGAACATCGTAAAACAGAGACGCAGTTTTTCTTTCTGTGGCCTGCGACCAGACGCCGTTAACCTTCTGCTACTCTGCGTCCACACGCAGATATCCTTCTGCTCCGCTGCGTGCCCACGCACTGTTCCTTTCACTGCTCTGCGTTTTGTTGCTTCAGGGACGCATCCAAAGATACTATCGCGCCGCGTCTTTCGCTACAGAGACGCACCTGAAAACACTATCGCGTCGCGTCCTTCTGCTTCAGAGACGCACCTGAACCTTGATCGCCCTGCGTCCCCACGCAGGTCTCTCTCTACTGTGCTGCGTCTCGGCGCACTTGCCCTTTACAGTACCTGCGTCCCGGCGCACTTTCCCTTCACTGAACCTGCGACCCTTTAGATATAAATGATATGAAGGCTTCAGGACAAACCCAAACAGTCAGATCTACAGATCTGATCATGCGCCATAGAGATCACAGTCCATTAGAAGATTCGCCCTCTTAGATCTGGACTAGATCTCACCAAATAAGATATTCAACCCAAGACCATTGCTCAATCCAAATGAACTCCTTTGCTTTATATAGGCAAGCTCCTCCTCAAAACATGGAACAATACCACGAGCCGACACCATAGAAACATAAAACCGTCGGCTAGATACCACACAAGAAACCCCCACGTGCTTTTCTCTGCCTTGAAATGTGTGCACTGGGTAGACGCACCCCCTGAACGGCTGGCCGGCGTCCCTGGACGCGGGTTCTGCATGGTATACCTGCAGGGACGCACTTTCTGAATCGATTGCCTGCGTCCTTCTTAATTTTTCAACAAACTGAGAGCCTTACCACTGGAGTTGCCATCAAGTACAACATCTGTAACATATAGTCGTACCAGATAACATAATGCCAACAATCTCCCCCTTTGGACTTGATGGCAACCTCAACCTGGCAACCTCAACCTTACAAGCTTCAGCTTCATTCTCCCCCTTTGACATCAAGGGCAAAGGGTATGCTCCCCCTTAGCTCATGCTCCTTCAGATTTGCAACAAATAACCAGAAATCCACCATGAAAGAGATAGAGACATATTGCAGCTATTTCCAAGATCTCCTTCTCCATAATGCCAACAATGCATTATGTGCTCCCCCTGAGCCTTGTACCACCAATAAGAAGATGTTCAACAATAAGATGATGCATCAACAACCCCCAGCTTTTGCCTGAGGTATTCAAATGTGTCCCTGGGCAATGGTTTGGTGAGAATATCAGCAACTTGTTCCTTGGAAGGAACATACTCCAACTTGACTTTCTGTTCAAGCACTTGTTCCCGGAGAAAATGGTACTTGATTGGTATGTGCTTGGTTTTTGAATGCATAACAGGGTTCTTTGAGATGCTGATTGCACTTGTATTATCACATAAGATGGGGATTGGTGGAGTACAAGTGATTTGAAAATCCTGCAAAGTCTGCATCATCCAAAGGAGTTGGGTGCAACAAGATGCAGCAGCAACATATTCTGCTTCAGCTGTAGATAAGGCAATGGAACTCTGTTTCTTGCTGAACCAAGATACCAGTCTGGAACCCATAAAGAACGCACCACCACTTGTGCTTTTCCTGTCATCCACGCTTCCGGCCCAATCTGCATCTGTATAAGCATGAAGAGTAAGGTCTGTATCTCTAGGATACCATAAGCCATAATTTTGAGTCCCTTGAAGATATTTGAAAATTCTCTTTACTTCCTGAAGATGAGTCTCCTTCGGATTTGCCTAAAATCTTCCAACTATTCCAACTGCATGCATGATGTTCGGTCGGGTACCTGTCAAATATAGTAAACTTCCAATCATAGATCTGTAGGTTGGTTGATGTACTGCTGCAGATTCATCATTTGCACTGAGACTACATCCTATGACCATGGGTGTACATACTGGTTTTGCATCTTCCATGCCATATTTCTTCAAAATCTGCTTGAGATACTTGGTTTGAGATAAAAAGATTCCTCCTTCCTTTTGTTGGATTTGCAAACCAAGGAAATATGTCAGTTCTCCTAGCAAGGACATTTCAAATTCTTTTTGCATGACCGAGGCAAAGCTTTGACTCATAGCTTCTTCATTGCTGCCAAAAATAATGTCATCTACATACACAACAAGTATTAGCAATTTGTCATTTTCAACTTTTATATACAGATTGCTATCTGCTGAACCTTTTGAGAAACCTTGTTGATGAAGATATTTGTCCAACCGGTATTACCAAGCCCTTGGAGCTTGTTTGAGACCATAGAGAGCCTTTTTCAATCGACATACAAGATTTGGATCATTTCCAAGAATGAACCCATCTGGCTGTTCAATGTACACTTCTTCTTCCAAGTCTCCATTCAGAAAGGCTGATTTCACGTCCATTTGAAATACTTTGAAGTTTTGAAAACTTGAGAGAGCAAGGAACATTCGGATGGCCTCAAGTCTTGCAACAGGAGCAAAAGTTTCTTCAAAGTCTATTCCTTCTTGCTGCGCATACCCTTTACAAACAAGTCTGGCTTTGTTTCTAATTACTTCTCCATTTTCATTCAATTTATTTTTGAAGACCCATTTTGTTCCGATAACATTCTTATCCTTTGGTCTAGGAACCAGCTCCCAAGTGTTGTTCTTTTCGATTTGCTCAAGTTCTTCATCCATTGCTTTCACCCAACATTCATCTTTGCATGCTTCTTTCACATTTTGTGGTTCAGTAGAGGAGAGTAATGCCAAATAGCTTGAGGCTTCTGCAACTGTTCTTCTTGTTTGTACACCTGCTTCTTTCTGCCCCACAATCTGAGATTCTGGATGATTCTTCTGAACATATCTGGATGGAGTTTTCTCTTCTATTCTTGTCTGCTCCTCTGGTTCTTCTTGAGGTTCTCCTTGGGGTTCTTCTTCTTCATTATTTTGTCTTTGAGGGTAGCCTTCATCTTCTTCTATATCTTCATGATGTACTTGCCTAGGAATATATCCCTTCTCATCAACCACTACATCAATGCTGTCAACAATTCTGCCAAGTCTTTTATTGTAGCATTTGTATGCTTTGCTATGTGGAGAATAGCCAAGAAGAATGCCTTCATCTGCTCTAGGTTCAAGTTTACCAAGCTGCTCATTAGTATTCTTGATATAGCATTTGCTCCCAAAGATTTTGAAGTGCTTTACCGAAGGAGTCCTGCCACTCCAAAGCTCATGAGGAGTTTGAGTGCTGTTCACCCGGACATTTGTTTTGTTGAGAATAACAACCGCAGCATGTGCAGCTTCACCCCAGAAAGTTGCGGGAGTTCCTGATTCATCAAGCATAGCACGAGCCATTTGTTGGATTGTTCTGTTCATTCTTTCAACAACTCCATTTTGCTGAGGAGTTCTAGCTATAGAGAATTCTCTCCTTATCCCATGTTCATCACAGAAATCGAAAAATTCATTTGAAGTAAATTCCCCACCTCTGTCGGATCTGAGGCACTTAATTTTGTGACCTGATTCATTTTCAACCAAGGCTTTGAAGGATTTGAATTTTTCGAATGCTTCATCTTTGTGCTTCATAAGTCCTAACCAGACAAACCTGGAGAAATCGTCAATAAATAATATCAAGTATTCCTCTCCTCTAGGTGTTCTTTTCCTGAATGGACCACATGTATCTGTATGTACTAGCTCAAGAGGCATGCTAGCTGATCCTTCTTTCTCTGGAAAGTTAGTCCTGGTTTGTTTTCCAAACTGACATGATCTGCATATGGTGTTGTCAGGAATTTTGATATCTGGAAGATCGCGAACTGCCTGATATTTGCATGCTTTCCTTATTTGTGAGAAGCTTAGATGTCCCAACCTTCGATGCCATAACCAGTGCTCTTCATCCTTGCTTAGATAGCATTGTTGTTGTCCTTCTTCAAATATGTACAGATTATTTGGAGTTCTTTTGCCTTTGAGTACTGTTTTACCTGTATCAAGATCACGAACAAGACATCCATTCGATCTGAAAATAACCTCGGTTCTTTGATCACACATCTGGCTGACACTTAGAAGATTATGCTTCAATCCATCAACATACAAAACATTTCCAGCTTTGACCTTTCCTTTTAACTGAGCAATGCCTTTTCCTTTTATAGTTGCAGGAGTATCGTTTCCAAAAGAGACTTTCTTTCCTTTTTCTAGAACAGAATAAGATTCAAGTTTTTCTTTATCACCTGTCATATGCTTCGAACATCCACTGTCAATGTACCATAGATTTTCCTATCCCTCTACATAAAATGCTATTCCACATCTTTCTGTTTGAGGTTCCTTTATTCTCCATGTTTTGGTGCTTGAGGCTTGCTCCTTTTTATGCTGAAACCTGCTCCTGCATTCAGATTCTTCATGACCAAAGTTATTGCAAATAGAACATTCGACTTCATTTTCAAGAACCGAAAAGTTGTTATAGGTCCTTTTTGTCATCCCTGTCATACTTCTTTGTTTTTGAGCTTCCCTAGTCATGATTGTTTTATATGCAACACATTGAGCTGCTTTGTGACCAAAATTATCGCAAGAAAAGCATTGTCCATTGAAGAAGCTTCTGCGGTTATTGAATCTACCTGCCAACTGATTGTAATTTCTATTTTCATTTATTCTTGAACCAAACTGAGAAGATTTTACCTGTGGCTGGTTGTAGCTTTTGTTCACCCTTAAGATGGATTGCCCCTGATAGTTTCTGTTTGTATTTTGTCCCTGCTTTACCTGATTATCTTCATTGTTCTTCTGCTCATTTCTTCTTGCCGCATCAAGATAACTTTTTGAGGTGGATGCTTGAGAGGTTTCTCCATTGTAACCCAAACCTGTCTTGTTTAGAGGAGACCGCTGCACATTGATAATCTCATCCAAAGTTTCAGATCCTTTGACAAACTTAAGATTAATAGCTTTTGCTTTCTCAATTTCTTTTCTGAGACCAACAATTTCACCTTCTAGTTTTTCAAGATGTTTTTCTTTTTCATCAATTTGAAATTGTAGAGTATCAATGATCACATTCTTTTCTTCTATACATCTCTTGAGTCTAGTAATTTCATCATAGAGGTTATTCACATCTACAGCATCCTCATAATCATCATCTTCAAATGCCATGAACAACTTATATTTATTACCTTGTTCATCTTCATCACTGTTTGATAAACCATCACTATCTTCATGGGTGTAGTAGCTTTTCTTATTTGCACTTTGTTTCTTGTTCCATCTAGCAGGTTCCTTTCCTTTATCCTTATAAGGACATTTTGCAGCATAATGACCTACTCTTCCACAAGCAAAGCATTTGAAAGGTAGCTTACCTCTGAACCTTCCAGAACCCCTTTGAAGATTTCTGACAAAATTTGATTCTTCTTCCTCTTCTTCTGGAACATGGCTTGCTTCATAGTAATCTTCTTTGCCTGATGCCTTAAAAGCAGCTTCCCTTCTGTCTGATGGACCTCCCTTTCTCATTTCATAAGCAGTTAGAATTCCATGTAGCTGAGACATAGTGAGAACACGGAGATTTTCCTTTTCTTCTATTGCAGATACTTTAGATTCAAACTTGGGGGATAATGATCTTAGAATCTTTTGAACTACTATAGCCTCTTTTATTTCTTCACCCAAATTTTTCATACAATTAACAATCTCATCTACCCGAAGAAAATAATTAGCCACACTTTCATCATTATACATCTTGAGAGTCTCATATTGAATCCTGAGAGTTTGAAGTTTAGCTTGTTTTACCTGTTCATCTCCTTCATAGCTCGTGACCATTTTGTCCCATATCTCTTTTGCTGATTTGAAGTGCATTACCTTCATGAATTCTGTTTGGGATATACTTCCTAATAGAGTACTGACTGCTTTTGCATTTGTTTCATACTTCTTTTTCTCAGCTGGATCTGTAGGAGTAGCTGAAGGAAAAGCATAGCCTGTTTCTACAATGTCCCAAACTTCTGTACCAAGAGATTGAAGATATGCAGTAACTCTTACCTTCCAAAAATATTAAGTTTGTCCCATCAAAAATCGGTGGCCTGATTGATGCTTCTCTCTCGTAGTTGCTCATGATGAACGATCTACCTTCAAGCGATCAAGCTTCTCAGAAGGACCTGCTCTGATACCAATTGTTGGAAATAATACTGAGAGGGGGGGTGAATCAGTATTATCTAGCAATTTAATAAATCTTCCTTATTTGATCTTTGAATTATTTTAGCATGTCAGTACCATAAAATAATGAGCATGAAAAACAGATAGTCACACCAAAGAACACAAGATGTAAGGTGGAAACCCAATGTGGGTGAAAACCACCTGCTGCAATATGTCTCTATCTTCTTTCAATTTAGAAACTTCTTTTACAATGATTTTGTACTGGTGCAGTCCTTTACCAGTACGCAGGCTGCAACCTGCAGAGAGCTACAACTCTCTCTCTCTCTCGTTTTCCAGTCTACTCCTGGAAGGGAGCTACAACCCCCTACTTCTTTTCATAAAGCATCAGATGATCAACAAGTACATAACAGATATAGATCACTACAGATATCAGATCAGCAACAACAGAACTAACCCAGAACACCTTATCAATAGAGAAATTCAATCAACAGAACATCGTAAAATAGAGACGCAGTTTTTCTTTCTGTGGCCTGCGACCAGACGCCGTTAACCTTCTGCTACTCTGCGTCCACACGCAGATATCCTTCTACTCCGCTGCGTGCCCACACACTGTTCCTTTGACTGCTCTGCGTTTTGTTGCTTCAGGGACGCATCCAAAGATACTATCGCGCCGCGTCTTTCGCTACAGAGACGCACCTGAAAACACTATCGCGTCGCGTCCTTATGCTTCAGAGACGCACCTGAACCTTGATCGCCCTGCGTCCCCACGCAGGTCTCTCTCTACTGTGCTGCGTCTCGGCGCACTTGCCCTTTACAGTACCTGCGTCCCGGTGCACTTTCCCTTCACTGAACCTGCGACCCTTTAGATATAAATGATATGAAGGCTTCAGGACAAACCCAAACAGTCAGATCTACAGATCTGATCATGCGCCATAGAGATCACAGTCCATTAGAAGATTCGCCCTCTTAGATCTGGACTAGATCTCACCAAATAAGATATTCAACCCAAGACCATTGCTCAATCCAAATGAACTTCTTTGCTTTATATAGGCAAGCTCCTCCTCAAAACATGGAACAACACCACGAGCCGACACCATAGAAACATAAAACCGTCGGCTAGATACCACACAAGAAACCCCCACGTGCTTTTCTCTGCCTTGAAATGTGTGCATTGGGTAGACGCACCCCCTGAACGGCTGGCCGGCGTCCCTGGACGCGGGTTCTGCATGGTATACCTGCGGGGACGCACTTTCTGAACCGATTGCCTGCGTCCTTCTTAATTTTTCAACAAACTGAGAGCCTTACCACTGGAATTGCCATCAAGTACAACATCTGTAACATACAGTCATACCAGATAACATAATGCCAACAAAAATGTGATATATGATCCCAAAGCCAAGGATCTTTAAAAGTGGCATCGCTCAATCTGTCTATGTTAATGTATTAGCGTGTGAAAAAACTTAGCAATTATGGGATAAGCTTTAAAACATATATGAAGGAGACTCAAAGGTCAAGAAAGAAAAACTTCAAATTTGGAGAGCTCAATTTGAACAACTAAGGATGAAAGAAGACGTGAACATTGCAACTTATTCCAACATGTAGATGAAGTAACAAATACCTTGGAAGGATTAGGAGAACTAGCAGATAAAAAGGTCATTGTTGGGAAGGTCTTGAGAACTCTTCCAACAAGATTTAATCCTAAGGTTGTTGTCTTAGAAGACAAATCATACTTAAGACACCTTAGTATGGACAAATTACATAGGATACTTGTAGCTTATGAAATGAGTATTAAATATGAAGATAGTTAATCTAATATAGAAACCACATTCACAACATCCAAAAAGACTGGGAAAGGAAAACAAGTATCTAAACAAATATCTACTAGTTGCAAAGAAGAGGAAGAAGATGAATAATTCCCCTACCTTACGACGAAGTTGAAAAGAGGAATAGGTAAGTACAAATGAAGACATTCGTTAGTAGGTTTCAACTGTGGTGAGACTGGTCATTTTTCAACTAAGTTCCCTCATAAGAATGAGGCATTTACGAAAGGAAATAAGGGTCAAATAAATTTCAACAAGAAAGGTAATGAGAAAAGGTTTAAGAAAAGCTTCTTCTCCAAGGAAGATAGTTCCTCCTCTGAAGAAGAGAGTGGCAATGATGAAGAAAACAAGGAAAGAGAATTATTTATTGCTGAGCATAACAATAAGGAAGCACCTGATGAAGAAGAATATAAAGAAGAAGAAATGATTGAAATTGAATTTCAAAATGAAGTTGTAAGAGTTATAAAAGAACTCAAAGCATAAAGGAAAATGTCTATTCTATGAAAGCTAAATTGAAGAAAGTAAAAGAACACGACATGATCATCAACAAAAGGAATGAAGAAGAAATCATTAGCCTAAGAGTACAGATAGAAGAAGCCAAAATAATTGAAGAATCACTTAGAAATGAGATAAAAGAATGCAATGAGGAAAGTGAAAAAGTAGAAGTTGGAATAGTATCTCTACGAAAAGAAGAAAAAGGGGAAATGTTCTATATAACTTTGAAAATATCTCTAGAAACTTGGATGAGATATTTAGAAATCAAAGTTTATATAGTGATAAGACTGGATTAGGATACAAGGAAGCATTCAAAAAATTCTCAAGCTCTTCTATGACAGTAAAAGACGAAGAACATAAAACATATTCTAAAATGGTTAAAGGATCCATTAAGAAGGATATAGACTTCCCAGGTAAACAGACCACTCAAGATCAACAAGAAGGTACTTGGAGAATTGTTCCACAAAGAAGGTTTCCACCTCCCAGGAATCAACCCATGTTTTACGATTTTTGTTATTCATGTGGAAAACTTGGGCATGGAGTTGCAAACTGTCAAGTGTATTCTAGAAACATAAGCGATTTTGGAAGGTATTTAAGGAAAAATTATCCCAGAAATTGTAGAATGTCTACATGCAAGACCACAACAGATTTGGTAATTTAAGAAATGACGTAGAGTGCCACATATGCAGCAAATTTTGACATTTGGCTAAAGGTTGTGGGTTAACAATTCCTCCAAGAGAATCACAACATAATCAAAATGATCAGGTCTGGAAGAAGAAAACTATAAGATGTGCTCTTTCCATGAAAGCCCAAATCAAAAGGAATGTTTCGTACGTTGAGAGTGGTTTCTCAACACATATGACACGATATAGGAATAAATTTATATCTTTGAAAGAAGGAAAGGATGGAACACTATATTTTGGAAATGATGGATTTTAAAATGTTATAGGAACATGCATTGTCAAGCTTAGAAGCAAGGACCCTATAGAAAAGGAAGTTCTTCTTGGTGAAAATATGAATCGGAGTTTGTTGAGCATAGGTCAAATATGTGATGAAGGATATACGATGTTATTTGACTCAAATAAATGTGAAATAAGAAGAGAAAAATCAATTCAACTAGTGGTTACTGCAACTAGAACTGGAAATGACATATACCCTTTGGATGACGTTTTTAAAGGATGTTTCTCGGAAAAAGAAGATGAGAGTTTGCTCTAGCATAGATGGATGAGACATATAAACTTTGATAACCTTGTTAGAATCAATAAAAAGGATGTTATGAAAGAAGTGTCACTGATTTCAAAACCAACTAGTGCTATATGTGAACACTATAGCCATGGAAAACATAGTAGAGTTGAATTCAAGGAAACCATTGGAATTGATACATACTAATCTATGTGGACGAATGGAGACTAAATGACTGGATGGTGAATTGTATTTTATGTTAATTATTGATGATCATACCACATTAACAACAATTATCTTTTTGAATAAAAAGTCTAAAACATTCAAATGTTTCAAGATATACAAGGAAATAGTTGAGAATGAAACTAATTTTAAGATTAAATGTTTAAGATATGTAAACGATGGAGAATTTAATTCCAAATCATTTCAGTATTTTCTAAAGAACATGGAATAAAAAGGTAGTTGACAGCCAGGAACCAGGACACCGCAAAAAATGGTGTTGTCGAAGGGAAGAATAGAATTGTACAAGAAATGGATAGAACAATGTTGAATGATTCAAAGTTGGTTGACACATTTTGGATTAAGGAAGCTGATACAGTGGTATATATTTTTAACAAAGGTTTTCTTAGAAGAAATTGTGATATAACTCCATACGAACTATGGAGAGGAAGACCAACAAATGTCAAACATTTTAGGGTATTTGGAAGCAAGTGCTACATTAAAAGGGAATATCAAAAAATAAGAAAATTCGATTCTCTAGCAGATGAAGGCATTTTTGTTGGTTATTCATGAAAAAGAAAAGGCTATAGATGTTACAATCAAAGGATTAACTGAATAGTTGAAAGCATCAATGTCACTTTTAATGAAGATTGTGGCCCAAAGATTGAACAAGAAATATCTTCTTCAAGAAAATCCAAGATACCCAAGATAGAATCGGAAAGGGTCAAAGAATAAGTCTAAGAGAAAGCACAATTGAATAAGGAAACCAATAGGAATTAGGAAGAGACAAGAGATGAACAACAAGTTTAACAACAAGCACCCTAGAAGACCCCACAAAATGGTATTGATAGATTCATCCTTCAAATCAGATCATCGGAGATCTCAATGAAGGCATAGGAACTAGAACAAATCAATAGCTGGGTGAACCACAACAAGCCCATCTTGCTCCCTTAGCCACATTGAGCCAAACAACTTTGAAGAAGCCAGTCAAGATGAATATTGGGTAGCTACTATGAATGAGGAATTAGATCAAATTGAGAACAACAATACTTGGCAATTGGTTCCATGAACAAAGGATAATAATGCCATTGTCACAAAAGGGGATTTTAGGAACAATTTAAATGAGGATGTACAAGTTTCCAAGAAGAAAGCAAGGTTGGTTTACAAAGGATATGCACAAGTTGAAGAAATCGATTTCGAAGAGGCATTTTCTCCCATTTATAGAATGGAAGCTATCAGGATGTTCTTGGCTTATGCATGTTCAAGGAAGATCAAATTTTATCAAATGGATTGAAAATCATCATTTCTAAATGGATAATTAAAAGAAGAGATATACATAGAACAACCTGAAGGATTTTTACTCACTAACAATAAAGATTATGCTTGCAAGTCAAAGAAAGCATTGTATGGACTCAAACAAGAACCTAGAGCTTGGTATGCTCGTCTTGACAGGTACCTTCAAAACGAAGAATTCAACAAAGGAAGTTTTGAAAACAACCTTTGTGTACGATTTGAACATGATAGCTTGACAATTATTGAAGTACATGTGGATGATATCATGTGATCCGGACTTAAACAGGAACGCAACAAATTACAGAGATAACCATAAACACAGATATGCAGCGGAAATAATACTTCATTTCATTACTGTAAAATACTGAAATATGCTTACAAACAGAAATGGAAATAAACCAGCTAGGGCGATGGTAGCTTATCTCTGAGAAGAGATGTGGCGGCTACATGCCTCTGAAATATTCTAAAATTGTGTTACAATGAGGCTCGAAGGCCTATTTATTGTTGACAAACAATGGAAAACCTTTCACATCCCGAAACGTAACCCTAGAAGATGAAACGCCAAATTGTGGGCCCCGTTTGGGTAAATTGGTACATCATTTTCCCGGGGTCGTAACTTTGGCATACGATCTTTGTTTAACGCGTACAATAGCTCGTTAGAAACATCTATCCGAGCACTATCACTTTGGGAGGCAACATCGGTCCATGGATCGATGTTCGGTCCATCGATCGATGTTGCCCCAGATTTCCCAAAAAACGTCGTTTAGGGCCTCAAAACGGCTCCGGAAGTTGAGGACCCGAAAAATTGCTAAAAATAGTAAACTGTGCTACAATTTAGGAAATTGAAAAAGTTGAAAGAGACAGTTGTGGGGGTCCAAATGGGATAGGTGGGTGGCCACCAACTTCCACCTGGATCATTCCTCCCCCCTTAGGAAGCAATGGTCCCCATTGCGTTGAGTTCATCCCTGAGATGAGGAAGCTTATACTGATCTGGGTCTTTGGTGAGTTGTTCTGCAATCTCTGATGTGTCTACAAATGGTGGGAAGCATGGTCGATGACGGTCCACATTGAACACTCGGTGCGGTTGAAGGAATGGAGGAATGTTGTGCTTCAAAGCATTGTTTCCCGTAGCCTTGGTACTGGTGTAAGGACCATGTTGGAGTGGTCTGAGTTTCTGATGGGTCCTGGTAAGGCGTTCTCTCTACAGATGCTACCAAACTTTGTCGCCCACCTGAAACTTGTGTGGTACCCCTGTGGGTGAGGAGAAGTTGTTCTTTTGTTCTATCATGACCGTATCCCTTTGCTGCTATTGCTGCGTGGAGGAACCCTTTGCAGTGGTCATGGATGTAGCAACGATCTTCCCCTTACTTTGGGAGTGAGCTAGACAGATGAATTTCCTGGTTTGGGAGATAAGCTTGCTGCCTTTCTTAGCAGTGATCAAAGATGTGGCGATAGGTGGGGCTACCTCCGGTATCCTGTATAATGAATTATCCAAAGAAATAATGACAGCACGAGGCCTTGACTCATACACAGCATGTCGCCTCCACAAGTATGGCTAGCTTAATAGTACATTGCAAACATCCAGAGTTGTAACATCACACAATACCTCGTCTGTGAAGGGCTTGATGCTGTAGGGAAGGCGGCACTACTGGCGAACTTTGAGATCTCGTCCTTCACGGCTGTGGGTGTGGTGTAGTCGGTAGGCCCAACCGCTTCACGACCTCTTCTGAAATGAGGTTCTTTTGGCTGCCACTATCGACAATGAATTACAGCGGTGAACCCTTCACCCACATCTGTGAGTGGAAAAGACACTCCCCTTCCTCTGGATTTTCGGGCTCATTTTTCTGGATCTTGGCGGTGGCAACAATGGCGCTAGGATCCGCATCAATGATTTGCTTCCCTTTTCCATTCCCCTTGTCGGGTTTTGGCTCAGTGTCGGAACATGCATCTGATTCAAAAGCCTTCAACTCAGCCACCAGTTACTGCTTGGTCCGACACTCACTTGTGTTATGAGTGGGACTCTTGTGGAACTCACACCACTTCCCTATGTCCTTCTTCGGCTTCGTGGTGTTGTTCTTTTCTTGCGACTTCGACGGGTTGTCTTGGGTCACCCCGTCTTGGCTTTGTCCTTTGGGCTTTGGATTTGCAGATCCAAAGTCTCGCTTCTTCTGTTTGAACTTTTGCTCGATTTCGACAGTGTATTGGTATGCTGTGCCAAGTGAGGAGATGTTCAAGAACTCCATCTCTTCCTGGATGTTTCTGTGTAGGTAGCCGCGGTATTTGAGTACCAGATGTAGCTCAGAATCTTTGATACCCAACTGTGTGCGAAGGGTATGAAAAATGTTTGTGAACTCCGGCACATCTTGGTCTCGTCCCTGCCATAGTGTGGTCCATTTGATGTATTTGTCCTCATAGCTTTTGACAGGGTAGTACTACTCCTTGATGGCATCCAGAAGTCATTCTAAGTGGGTGCAGCTGAAAATAGTGAGCCTGTACTTTCATCCTTCTGCTCGCAGTAGGTTTCCCACCAGTCCTTGACGTGGGGGGCTGCTTTGAGAAGAGCGAAAACAATATTTTCCTGACTCGAAAATTCATGAACAGAAAAATACCCATCTAGCAGATTTAACCATTTATCTACGGCATCTGTGTCTATTTAACCCTCGAAGATGGGGATTTCAAAATTAACTTGTACCTTAAAATGTGTGGCGTTTCTAGAGTAGCTGTTGGAAGCCAATGCATCGCCTTTGGATAGCCGCTAAAGGATTTGCGCAAAGCTATCCATCATCGCATTCCTTTGCCGCTCGAGCGCTTCTTCGAGCAAGATTTTGATAGGATCTCCTGCCCCCTTGTCTTTCTTCTCATCTGCCATGGGAGGCCGTCGGGATTTGCGATGCTGGTCTTGCAAAGGTTCGACCAGTTCAAGCCCTAACTCCTTATATCCCGACCTCGTTGGGGACATGCAAAGAAAAACCGATAAAAAGCAGGCCGCTCTGATACCACTGATCCGAACTTAGACAGGAACGCAACAAATTACAGAGATAAACATAAACACAGATATGCAATGGAAATAATACTTCATTTCATTACTGTAAAATACTGAAATATGCTTACAAATAGAAATGGAAATAAACCAGCTAGGGCGATGGTAGCTTATCTCTGAGAAGAGACGTGGCGGCTACATGCCTCTGAACTGTTCTAAAATTGTGTTACAATGAGGCTCGAAGGCCTATTTATTGTTGAGAAACAATGGAAAACCTTTCACATCCCGAAACCTAACCCTAGAAGATGAAACGCCAAATTGTGGGCCCCGTTTGGGTAAATTGGTACATCAATTTCCCGAGGTCGTAACTTTGGCATACGAACTTCGTTTAACGCGTACAATCGCTCGTTAGAAAGATCTATCCGAGCACTACCACTTTGGGCCCCAGATTTCCCAAAAAACGTCGTTTAGGGCCTCAAAACGGCTGCGGAAGTTCAGGACCCGAAAAACTGCTAAAAATAGTAAACTGTGCTACAATATAGGAAATTGAAGAAGCTGAAAGAGACAGTTGTGGGGGTCCAAATGGGATAGGTGGGTGGCCACCAACATCCACCTGGATCATCATGTCTGGAAGCGATGATGATAGGTTAAGCAAGAAATTTTTAGTAGTCATGCAAAGTGAGTTTGAGATGTCATTACTTGGTGAACTGACATACTTTTTAGGACTTCAGATATCTCAGCAAGAAAATGGGATATTTATATATAAAACCAAATATATCAAGGAAATGTTGAAGAGGTTTCAAATGAAAGATTGCAAGCCAGTTCTCACCCCAATGGTGATAGGTTTCAAGTTGAGCATAAATGACTCATCAAAACATGTGGTTCGTAGGATGTATGGATCTATGATTGGAAATATTTTATCTGTAATAGTTTTCAGGCTAGATGTGATATAGGTAGTCGAATAGGTGACAATATTTCAAGCAACACCAAAGGAATCTCATGTTGTTGCAGTAAAAAGGGCCTTTCAATATCTCAAGGAAACAACAAATTATGGACTACGGTATCCTAAATGGAATGAGTTAGCTATTGCAACATGTACATATGCATTATTGGGCGGGAATCGTTAATGATCGTAAAAGTACTAGTGAAGCAACTTTCTATCTAGGTGGTTGTCTTGTTTCATGGTTGAGTAAGAATTAGTAATGTATATCCTTATCCACAATGGAAGAAGAATACATAACAATAGAAGTTTTTTGTACGCATGTCCTCTAGATGAAACAAATCTTGTAGGATCGTCAAGTGAAGGTTGATGAGCCCATTCCAATATTTTGTGATAACGCCAGTGCCATCAGTATCTCCAAGAATCTTGTGAAGCATTCAAAAACAAAACTCATTCTGATCAAGTACCATTTTGTTAGAGAATATGTTGTTGAAAATAATATCAAAGTTGAATACATTGGGAAAAACGAACAAATTGTTGGCATCTTTACCAAACCTTTACCACGTGAGACATTTGAGTATCTTCACCAAAAGCTTGGGATTCTCCAAAGTTCCCTTTAGATTGTTATTTTATCTTGTCAAGAAAATAAGGAGATTTTAGGTAGGTTACAAGTCCGTAGGAGAGACAGGTTGTCAAGGGGAGTTACCCTTTAAAATTAATGTCAAAGGGGGAGAGAAATCATAGGAATGTTAGAAGCATGATGTCAGGTGGAGTCATGATCGCAAGGGGATTACTTGTGTTGTCATCGATGCTAGAGGGGGAGATTGTTGATAGGTCATTGTCATTGGTGTCAACCCAAGAAACCCCAGGAGAAACCCTAATCTTCATCCACAAATTTTCCAAGGAAATTCATGGTCTCTCACATCCAATTTACACTAGTTGGTTTCTCCTCGAAAGATATTTCGGGTTGTATGTGGCACACCACAATGTTCCTCATAGTTTGATAGTTATTCACGATAGAAGTTGGTGAACCCCATTAGTGTGATAAAACCCCGTGGATGGTGTCATTAAGGTTTTTATGAAATATTATTTATAGGTTATTTATTACATTGAAGTTTTATTAAAAGAATTATTACAAATGTTTATTATTATGGTATTAAAATTTTAAATAATTCCTCATTATTTTTTAAATATATTCAAGGGTTATTTATTATTAGATGAGACCTTTGGCTTATGGCCCACCTACCTTTGAGTATAAAATATACGTTTTTTTTTAACTATTTTTTTTAAAATCATTAATTATATCTAGCATATCATGTTGGAAGCCTTATCTAACTCTAATGAAAACCCTCTCCAAGGCTATAAAATTAAAAATTCATGATCACTTAGATATTCTTTGGTGAGAACTATTTGAAAATGAATCTATGAAATATTTTTTCGGCCCTAGGAATGCATATATTGAATCTATAGTAGTGTAGGGTTTGATTCCTGTTGGCATCACTTGATTGGGTTGGTGCAGAAATTCTTTTGTGACCAAGCAAATTTTTTCTCTGTTGGTTTGTGGAGCATCACACTTGTGGTTCATCGCATCTTTCTTTTAAGCATCAGACTTGTGGGAATAGTGACCTGTGGCATCAATTTTAAAGCATCAAATTGTGGATTACTCAGAATATCAATATGCGGAATTAATATGAAGCCTCTAACCTGCAACTTCCTTTCAATATCAGTTTTGTGCCATTAATTTTGAGCATCAAACCAGTGGCTTGGTGGTCTCACCATCCTTAAGGATAGGATGTAAAATTTATTAAATAATAAACAAGGTTTTCATATTGCCAAGGGTGGAATTCAAATTGTAAATGAACTCAATCCATAATGTTACAGATATTTTCATAGGGGGTGAAATCACTCAAAAAGTTGAAAAATAGAAAATTTTAACAAAAATGTGAGTTAAAAGGTTTTCAACAATTATGCATTCTGGTTCTATCAAGATGTACCCAAAAAAGAAGGAGAGATGGAGACAAGGGTGAGAGAAGGAGAGAGAAGGAGAAAGGGAGGGATATAATAACAAAGTTGGAGAGAGAGAGTGAGTGATGGGAGAAGAGAGAGGATTTGAGAGAAAAGAAGGGGGGGTGGGGGGGTGCGGGAAGATAGAGGGAGGCAAGAGAGAAAGGGAGAGAGAGGAAGGACGAGAGAGAGGACTTGAGAGAGAGGAAGAGTTTGATGGGGGGAGAGAGAGTATTGGAGGGGAAAGAGAGATAGGGAGTGATGGGGGAAGAGAGAGAGAGGTAGGAGAGAAAGGGAGAGAGTGGAAGAACGAGAGAGATGACTTGAGAGAGAGGAGGAGATAGGGAGGGATAGATAGATGGAGTTCGAGGGGGGAGAGGGAGGGAAGAGGAAAGACACAAAGAGTGAGAAGTGGAGAGAGAGATGGAGTGACAATGGAGAGATGGAGAGAGAGTGTGTATGTTTTGGGGTGATATAATGAGACAAAGAATGAGAGATGGAGAAAAGGAGGGAAGAGAAGGAGAGAGAGGGGCATATAGTAACAAAGTTGGAGGGTAAAGAGAGAGACGGAGAGAGGTGGGAGATAAAGGGAGAGAGAGGAAATAAGAGAGAGAGGATGTAAGAGAGTGGAGAGAGGTAGGAAAAGAGAGAGGGAGATGGAGTGGGAGAGAGACGGAGGTAAGAAGAAATAGATAGAGAGAGAAAGGTGGAAAGAGAGAGGGAGGGAGTGATAAGGAAGATGGAGAGAGAGGGAGGTAAGAAGAAATAGATAGAAAGAGAAAGGTGGAAAGAGAGAGGGAGGGAGTGATAACGAAGATGGAGAGAGAGGGAGAGAGGACAACAGGAGGGAAGAGAGATAGAAGCAGGGGAGAGGGAAAGGAGAGGAAGAGAGAGAGAGAGAGGAAGAGGGAGTGATAGATAGATATATTGGAGAGAGAGAGTGTATGTTTTGGGGGTGATATAGAGAGACACAGGGAGATAGAGATATAGATGGAAAGTGAAGAGAAGGAAGAAGAGAGAGATGGAGATGGGGAGGGAGTGACAGAGACATTGATAGATATGGAGTGAGAGAGCACGTGAGTTTAGGGGGCTCAAATAGAGAGAAAAAGAAGGAGGGATGGAGAGATATATAGGTATATATGGAGGGGGAGAGAGGGAAGATGATTTATTGCACTAAGTGCATTGATTTCAGTGTAGATGGTGATTTATAGTCTTATTTGATAGCTTGAACTAGATGCATTGATTTTAATGTAGATGTTTATTTATAATGATATTTGATTGCTTGCAATAAATTCATTGATTTCATTGTAGATGGTGATTTCTAATCCTAATTTATTTCTTGCACTGTATGCATTAATTTCAATGTAGATGTTGATTTCTAATTATATTTGATTTCTTGCACTAGATGCATTGATATCAATGTAGGTGATTTCTAATCCTATTTGATTGCTTGCATTAATTGCATCGATTTTAGTATGTTGGTTTCTAATCCTATTTTCTTACTTACATTAGATGCATTCATTTGAGTGTAGATGTTGATTTCTAATCCTATTTTATTACTTGCATTACATGCATTGATTTTAGTGTAGATGTTATTTTCTTATCTTCTTTGATTACTTGCATTAGATGCATGGATTTCAATGTAGATGTTGATTTCCGATTTGCTGTAATTGGATGTATGATGGTACATTAATTTTAAATTCCATTGATTTCAGTGTAAGCACACAAAATTATTGACAATGTACATTATTTTTTGTGTTATAGTAATTCAACCTATTAATATTGGAGACCAAGAGAGGCAAGGTATGATTTTAACTACAACATATTGAGCTAAAGATTTAAATGGTTTACGATTTCAGCTGTCACTTTCATATAATTAATATGAAAAGATGACAAAACTAACAATTTTGACAATAAAAATAGTACAAGAAAATAGTATGAGACAATCAAGATTATTTGTAATTGACAACATTATTATTATTATTCACATTTTCTATCATTCAACACGATTACGTTTTCACTTTACATTCAAAAATTTTATTTCATCATTTTTCATCACTAAATTTATTAACAATATTTATCATCTCAACAAACTGAGGTAACTTAGCAAATTTAAAATTAAAATGAGTAGATAAATCTCATACATATTTAGCATATTTAAAATGATTATATGAATATTAAATGTATTTACATATTATTTATAAAATTAGTCATATGTTTATCATTTTTCATCACTAAATTTATTAACAATATTTATCATCTCAACAAACTCAGGTAACTTAGCAAATTTAAAATTAAAATGAGTAGATAAATCTCACACATATTTAGCATATTTAAAATGATTGTATTAATATTAAATGTATTTACATATTATTTATAAAATTAGTCATATGTTTCATAGATTTTCCTTCGTAGCACATGACTGAAACTAGCTTAGATCTGTCTTAACTCTCGATCTATCAAGCACATTTCCTTAAGTTTTTCACTCAAAAAAGAGGTTTTCACCTTGAGATATTTAAGATGGATCTAGGCTCGTTAAATCTAAAGAAACAAAATATTAAATATTTTCAAAAATAAAAATTTGAAAAGCATTATTCCTAAATAAACCATTCTTATGGGCATAAAAATATATAACAATAACAATGTTTAAGTTAGGGAGTTTCAAATTCACTAATAAAAGTCCAAGAATTAGCCGTGTGAAAATTTGAGTAGCAAAGTGTCAATATCCCAACGAATCCCAAAATTTGGGCAAATTAAACCATGAAAAGTTATAATAACTTCTAAAAATATATAAAATATAAATTAGTGAGATTTAACAATGAATATTTCAAATGAGAGTTAGTTTAACAAACAAAATGCAACTTATAATGTTTAAATTTCAAAAAATAAAGATATATTTTTCAATATTATTTAAAAAAAGCTATTTTTTAAACGTTCAATTAAACCATAATTTGAATGAATTGTAAATAAGATGTAAATAAATATATTTATTAGGAGTTACTTCCCACCATTATTTATGTTTTACTCAACGCTTATGTAGGAATAAGACTAATAATGTATAGATTTATTAATCGTTACTACTCACCAAAATTTATGCAGTCCTGGTGGTTACAAAATTAAAGAGTATTAATTTAACATTGATAAATATAAGTTATAATTGTTAGAAAACATAATTTTTCCTGACTTGAATGACTTACACTAAAATAACTTAAACAAATTTTTTAATGAAATTAATAATAAATATTTAAAATTAAATATGAAATTAATTATGGTCCTGTAGATAATATGATATGATGATATAATATTCACCATGATAATATAATATTCAATGTACAAAGGTAAAATGTAATAATCTCATCACTACTGCGTGGTTAGTGCTTAATATTTGCAAAAATAATCAAGAATGGACATAAAGTTAACCTGAGTATTGGAAACCTACCCTAAAGTCGGAAAACAAACTGCATGGCAGAAATTACCGTCAGTAATCTCTGTTAGATGTGAGCGAATTTTCGACTTAGATGGTAAAATATAAACGATGATGATTCAGGTTAGTCGGATATGGAGAATTCAAATGATTTTAGAGTGGAAGTTTTTGTGAGAAGAGTAATTTTATTGTGTATTTTCTATTTATATAAAAAATCTCTATATCAAACGTAAACCACAAAAATCAATAGGGAAATAGCCCAACAAGATTCAAAACTCTATATGAGTAATCGCGAAATAGCGAAACAAGATTCAAATTATTTGAGTAATCGCGAAATAGCCAAACAAGATTCAAATTACGTTAAGCCGGTAAACATATGCGCTGAAGATCTCTGCTATTTGAAAAATTGATTTCACAGTATGCTCGATTCGATGCATAATTAGATAAAGAGATCCCTAAAAGAACCCACTAATATATCGTATGTGAGTTAGGATATCCCAGTCTTTACTAGCTTGTTTTACTTGTATTCGGACTGTAATCAAACTCCTAAGAAGAGACCCCGATATTTTAGAACAAATCTACCAACTGATTAGAAGATTGATTAGAAGATTGAAGCGCCCAAACTAGATAGTGATTTCAAAGTATTTTGTCAAAATAGAACATGTCAAACTGAGAGAAACAGTAATCGGTTCGTCCGCGGATTGGAAAAAGGACTGAGAGAGAGCCGTTAAATACTATCGACAGTTTTTTCAAAAAAATGTATACAAAACTGCAAGAATATGAAGTTCAGCGAAAGGCAAACGAAGGTTCCGCGTCCGCCTTTCTCTTTTAAGATACAATTTTGAGAGACACGTTACAGACGGCTTCAAAACCATGCATGTTCAAAGAGAAAAAATTCGAAACATTCAGAAAATGTTTACACATTACACTTCGAGGTTCGTCTCAAAACATTACAATAACCATCCTTACTCCTTGGCGGTCACAAGTTTGATTTTCTAGTTCCAAACGTCATGAAACTTGGCTCCACTAATTCCAAATTCTTCTTGCCGTGGCGATGAAAAATCTTTTTGAATGACTGGATATTCATTCAACGGCCAACTATCATCTGTCCACAGAGGCCCGTAGTAAGACTCCGTATTGTCAATATAGCCCTGCACGGTGTTCGAATACATAACATCGAGCACTGAATCTTGATCAAGATAGTTCTCCATCATGATTCCAAACTCATCGGGAGTAATATGGTCTACGAAGAAATCAAGGCCTGCGAGAACATCGTCGTGATAGCTGAAATCTCCTATATCAGACGTCACCGGGGTCGCTACAGAATTCGCTCCTGTAGTTAATTCGCCATTCTTATTTGAACCCATCTGATCAGTGCTGCGCTTTTCATGGGTGGACTTGAAATTATTATCTCTTTGCCCATTCAACCCAATTTCATCTTCCAGAGACTTTATAACCCCATTGAAGATCATCTCGACTTCGACCTCGACCTCATTCTCAGCAGCCGTGTCTTCATTGTTATCCATATTATCCATCTTTTCGATAACAGCTACGAGATCACTGTTATCATGACCCAGTGTTCTTCTATTGGTTCGTTTCGCGTCTGGCGAAGCCAATACACCATTCAAATATTCTTCTCTCCCTCGCTTATTCTGAGAAAACTGTGAGGAGGCAGCCATGCCGGCAAATAAATATTTTGATTAAAAGCAAACAGATACTTCGATAGAGAGCTTTGTTTGTTTGGGCGTTCCTTCTTCCTTCGAGGGTTGAAAGTTAATGCTAAGAGTTGGGCTATTACATTTCTGTAGTACGCACCACATCTTGTGACACCCCAAACCTTTGAATATATATATATATATAGTTGGCAGCGGATGGATCACAGAAAATCCCGAATCGTGGTGGAAACGTTCCAAAGAACGCAATTCAACATGTTGTTGCTAAACAAATTTTCCTTTTGTACACTTGTTGAAAAGATATTCATGGGACCCATCTAATACTTCCAACACGTTGCAATAGCCGGTGCCCTTGCGTTTGGGATGAAGGCAGCCGTCATTCGCCTCAATATATATCGAACCATCTGAACACAAAAATAGTAAATCTTTCCCCTATCGTCACTTGCGACGTGTAGGTTAAAATGTTTCCATGAGCTTGATTTAGGGACGCGGATTTTAATATTTTTTCCGATACTTATAATTATTTTTGTTCTAAATAGTTGGTATCAGTTACCGTCGAGAGTCGAATTCTGTGCCGCGTATTTTTGTTCTAAATAGTTGGTATCAGTTACCGTCGAGAGTCGAATTCTGTGCCGCGTGCGATTAAATTCTAAAGTCTGACCATATCAAAAAAATATCCAAAATGATAAAAGTTCCAGAAATATCTTAAAACGAAGCGACTTATTTGTTTGTGGAAATATTAAATCCACATATAATCCGGCACAATATAAACTATATAGTATCCGATTTTATGTTCACCCACTACATTGATGGAATGTCTAATTCTTCGTTAGACTTATTCCCAAATCCCGCCACGTGGAGATCATGCACATTCAAAAAATTTAGATGCCGTGTCTGCAATCAGCGACCACTCACCGACCCCGGAAGCGTTGACGGTAACCCTGACACTCTGTATAAAAGAGGAAATTCATTGAACGACTCCGAAGTCTGTTCTTCGAACCTTTCCACTTGGTCAATGTTTTCAGTGTGTCATTCTTAGTCACCACGTTTTGATTCGATGAGGATGTCCCGCTTTTGCTTTCGTCACACGCGGCCCCTCACCACTTTCACTAGTTTTGGAACACATTTGTTGATGAATTCCGACCAAGTCTACGTGTGGCCAGCAAAAACTCTGATTATTTTTTATAAGCTCGAAAATCGAAGTTTCCATGTCAAATTGACAAAGAGCCGAGCATTTACTTCTTCACCAAACTGACTTTGTTTTTAATCTAAATTGATTCTACGGTCTAGTTTCAAATCTAGCGTTAATCTTAATGTTAGATGAAAGAATCATTTTGTTATTAAAAACGGTGCAGTTTCAAATCTAGCGTTAATTTTAATGTTAGATGAACGAATCATTTTGTTATTAAAAACGGTCCAGTTTCAAATCTAGCGTTAATTTTATGTTAGATGAAAGAATCATTTTGTTATTTATAAATTTTAATGTTAAGATTATATAAGACTTTGAACGTGTGATAAGATAGCTACCAGCCCTCATAAGATCTTTTTTATCGAACATATAGCTCTCGCATGAAACTATAACTAGTGACTTTTTACGTAAGATTTGATTAACCATTAAAAAAATTTGGACAATTACAATTTTTAATGTAAGCTTATTAACTACGAGGCTAGGATAAATTTAGAGATTATATTATTATTGTAGTTAAAATTTTATTATTATTTTTAACTCAATTTTATATGAAACTATGTTACATGGTAGTATTTTATATTCAAATATTAAGTATTATGTAATTTGTTGGTGTTGGTTTACTATTTTTCCATCTTGAACGTAATTAAATATTTAATAGATATGATAAAAAAAATTACTTATTACAGGAGTATTTTCTCAATTTATACATATTTTTGGAAGTGTTCCATTTAGCTTTGAAACATCTCATATGCCTTGACCACGTTTTCATTGCCGGTGGAATCCAAAAAATTTGTCCATCGAGTTACCTTTAAAATCTATATTGTCTGTGTACACAATTTTAATTTTGCTATTGTCGTTTAAAAGTAATAATACCACCCAATATTGATGGCATAACTTACAAAAATACATTCCATGTAAACTTATTTGAAAAAATCTAAAACACTAATGAAGATAATAAATCATCAGTAATCGAAGCTTTCGCAATGTTGATGAGTCTCTAAAATCTATACTCGGTTTGTACACAATTTTAATTTTTGTATTAATATCATCCAATATTGGTTGCATAGGTTACAGAAATACCTTCCATGTAAATGTATTTGAAAAAATACGAGGCACTGATTAAAAGAATAAATCATCAGTGATCGAAACTATAGCAATGAAGATAAGTTGATTTACATGGGTTTTAGTCATTCACTAGAGGAATGAGAGATGCTTCATTCTACCTCCCCCTTGATATATCATCACATGGTGGAGGACTCCACGGGTTTGCTCAATTTTTATGTATCTTTGAAAGTTGTTAAGGGAAACTCTAGTTAGAAAACTTATGGATTTACCATGTAACTAGTTGTAGGTGCTTTCTCTTTGTATCTCCAAAAGATCCTTGATGGAATTTTAGATTTTTTGTCTAAAATATGGTGGATGGATACCCTCGTCTATAGGCACTTGCCAAGGGAAGCTTTGAAATTTTCTGATAAAAACTATGGTTGTCAATTTTACAAGTTAATTGTGTAACCAACTCTGCGAGACAAAGTGAGTAAGAAAACTGGCTCCAACCATGATTGACGAAACACTAGATAATGATGGAAAAATTAAACTTGTGAATATATTTCATAATTGAATTGGTAAGTAAATTCAATTTTATCAATTCCATGATTCATAAATGTGGAGCACCAACAAGCATAAAACGTTGTCTCTCAAAAGCTTTCATACAATCTTGTTATCTTTCTTTTTTACATTCACTTACTTTTTATGTATCTATTTTGTTGAACCAACTAGCAACATAGCCACAAATATTTTTTGAATTACCATTGACACTATTAAATTTTTTTCCTAATTGCAAGTATTGTTTTCAATGAATGAAAGAAATAACCACATATGATAAATCATTGACATACTGTTTGAATTATTGTTCACAATATCAATTTATTCCCCCCCCCCCGAATTGTAGGTATTTTTTTCAATGAATGCAAGAAATAAGATTCATGGGTTGAAATCAAAATGGCACTTTTAGATTCCATTAAGATAATAAACTATGATATGGAAGTGACACATTCACCATATTTAAAATAGGTATCAACAATAATTTCACAATAACTTCATGCAATAACTAGATTGCATTTAAAAATTGGAAATGCAGTGGCTAAAATGCATATTATGGTCAACATTTTCAATGAAATTGATAAAGTACTCATAGTTGAATTGTCAATAAAAGAAACCATTAACTGTAACTTTGAATGCAATTCCAGGGATGCATTATTTTGATTATTGACTATGATAAATTAGATTTAGATTCAAAGTAAGGGAATAATAAAAAGGAAACCAAAATCATGATAGTGAAGATTACCATAAAGAAATTGAACCTTCATGTTGAAGAAATTTACCACTATCATTACTTTAAAAATAATTCCAAGAAAAGTGAACAAATTATTAGTGACCAACTGCAACATTCAAAATAGAGTTTTTGAATTTTTGGTATGTTCTTACCATTAGCCATGAAATAGATTAAACAATCCTAGTAGATCCTCAAATTGACTCTCATAGGACTAAGTAAGGACCATATAAGAAGTTACGCTCTTCTAGAATACACATATCATCCCAATGCCCAAAATTCACATCAAAATGGAAAAATTCACTTCTTTATTCCATGAAAACAAGATCTTTTTGTTGATAGGTGGTTTTCATTGATGTCAGCCTAAGCAGCAGTAGGAGCTATCCATACATTTGTCGGAAAATTTACCATGGAAAATCGTGGCTTCTCGCATCCAAATTTCTCTAGTTAGTTTATCCTTAGAAATATCTTTCTGCTAGTATATGGCATGCCACATTTTTCCTCACAGTTGGAGAGTTATTCACAATTGAAATTGGTGAGCCCCATCACTGGGATAAAACCCCATGGGTGGTGTCATTAAACATTTTATTAAGGATTATTTATAGATTATTTGTTACATTTAATTGTTATTAAGACTATTTATATTATGGTATTAAAAATTTAAATAATTCTTCATTATTATTTATATATATTTAAGGGTTATTTATTATTGGATGAGACCTTCGAATCATGGCCCACCTACCTTAGGGTATAATATATATGTTTTTTTTTTGGTTTTATTACGAAAATACCTTTAGTGTATCATGTTGGAAGCCCTATCTAACTCTAACTAACACACTCTCCATGACTATAAAATAAAACATTTATTATCAGTTAGATATGCTTAGGTGAAAACTATCTGAAATTTAATCTTTGTAATATTTTTTCGGCCCTAGGAACAAATATGTTGCACCTAAAGTAGAATCAGGATCAATTTTTCTTTGCATGACTTGATTAGGTTAGTGCATGCATTCCTTTTTGACCAAGCATTTTTTTTCCTATGGCTTGTGGAGAATTGCACCTTTAACTCATTGAATCTTCTTTTAAGCATTAGACCCATGGGAACAGTGACTCGTGGCATCAATTTTGAAGCATTGAATTCTAGATTGCTCAAAATATCAATATATGACATTAATATGAAGCATCTGACCTGTAACGTCTTTTCAATATCAATTTTGTGACATTAATTTGAGCATCAAATGAGTGCCTTGGTGGTCTCACCATCGAGAAGGATAGGCTATGAAATTTATTATTTAATCGATAGGGTTTTCATATTGCTAAGGGTGCAATTCAATTAGTAAATGAACTCAATCCATGACGATTCAAATCTTTTTGTAGGAAGGCAAAATGTCTCAAAGAATTGACAAACAAAAAAGGTTAACAAATATGTGAGTTAAAAGTTTTCAACAATTGCACATTCGAGTTTTGTTTAGATATACCAGACTATCATTGAGGTAAGCTTTATTTTAGTATGTTTTACCTTTTATTTGAATGTGCTTTGTACTAACCTATGGTAGGAGGAATAAAGCTGGGCAACTTCAGTGATGTCAAGGTAAGTCATATTTTTGTATTGTTTGTGCTTTAGTTTAACAATCAATTTTATGATATTTATTACATAGAGATATAATCTCCTATAGTCCTTAAGTATTATTCACTGTTAGGTCTTCATTTACATTTAGGGTTGTTTTGTATATATTTTTTTTGTTAGCATTTCAATATTCACATGAGCTTTAGGTATTCTCGCATTAATCTTTTGCTATAGCTAAAGGTAAGTATTTTGGAATAAGGTATTTATATTTTAATTTTGGAGATTGGGGATTTTCTAGGGTATAAATTCTTTGCGGGTGGGTATTTTCTCCAAGAGGAGACCTTCCACATCACCTACAACTGTGAAGAGATGAGAAGAAAATGCACCATGGAACAGCAACGTTGTTGAAAGATAGATTAAACTACCACAAGCAAACAACCCTTGAAGGTTATGAGTGCATCAAGAACAAGAGTACTCCACCATCCCTAACCAATTCTACAATAAATTATAATGATCAACATCAAGGACAAATTGTACAACAATTGTCAAGTCTTCCAATATTTTGTAAATAATCTATTTGCCCAGAGTTGAAGGGGGCAATTTTATTTTGGACATGGGATTCAGCTTGTAGTTTGAACAAGGATTCTTGGTTTGTCAGGAAAAGGGCTTAGGTCCTCGTTTTATCAGTCAGTCACATAAAACCAATGAAATATCATTGTAATATGGATCATTGTTCCTAGTACGTGAGTCCACACTTTTGTATTTAATTTTTTCTTTATAGGGTGATAGTGTGGTGCTAGGCAAGTGAATGAAGTCACGTTCAGGTTGTTCGATATGAAGTTTTGGAAATAATTGAACAAGGCTATAAAGAAACAACAGATGAATAAGGTTAAAAAAATGTGATATATGATCCCAAAGCCAAGAATATTCTAAAAAGTGGCATCGCTCAATTTGTCTATGTTAAGGTATTAGCCTATAAAAAAACTGAGGAACTATGGGATAAGCTTTAAAACATATATGAAGGAGACTCAAAGATGAAGCAAGCAAAATTTCAAATTTGCAGAGCTCAAATTGAACAACTAAGGATGAAGGAAGACGTGAGCATTGCAACTTATTTTCAACATGTAGATGAAGTAACAAATGCCTTGGAAGGATTAGGAGAACTAGCAAATAAAAGGTCATTGTTGGGAAGGTCCTAAGAACTCTTCCAAAAATATTTAATCCTAAGGTTGTTGTCTTAGAAGAAAAATCACACTTAATCCACCTTAGTATGGACAAATTACATAGGATACTTATAGCTTATGAAATGAGTATTAAAGACGAAGATAGTTCATCTAATATAGAAACCACATTCACAACATCCAAGAAGACCGAGAAAGACAAACAAGTATCTAAACAAAGATCTAGTAGTTGCAAAGAAGAGGAATAAGATGAAGAATTTTTAGATGAATAATTTCCCTACCTTACGAGGAAGATGAAAAGAGGAATAGGTAAGTACAAATCAAAACTTTCGTTAGTAGGTTTCAACTGTGGTGAGATTGGTCATTTTTCAACTAAGTTCCCTCATAAAAATGAGGCATTTATGAAAGGATAGAAGGGTGAAATAAATTTCAACAAGCAAGGTAATGAGAAAAGGTTTAAGAAAAACTTCTTCTCCAAGGAAGATAGTTCCTCCTCTGAAGAAGAGAGTGGAAATGATGAAGAAAACAAGGAAATAGAATTATTTATGCCTACACATAACAAGAAGGAAGCACCTGATGAAGAAGTGATCTGAAAATGTGGCACTTAGGCTTCTTGTCTAACTTACAAGAACCTCTCCCACTTCTAAAGCTTTAAATATTCCCAAGTCATTATGATTAACCAATGAGGAATTAAAAATGCTTGAAAATATGTGTATGCTAGTATTTGTTTCTAACTGATTATATGATTTAGAATATGTTATTGTGCTTAAACTGATATATAGATACACATAACAGTAAATAATGCAGTAGTAAGAAAAACACATAAGGCAACAAATTAATGTGGTGTTCACCCAAAACTCTTAGGCTACATCTCCTTGAGCTCTCGTCAATTCGACTAGGCTCTCTGGGATTATGGAAAAGTCCTTTTACAAGCTCTTAGCTCAACTCCACTATTTTACACAGCAACAATGAGTTCAAAACACCATATTATCCCCTAGCTCTTGAAGCTCTCAACTTTCTGGCTCTCAGCTCTGGCTCTTGGCTTTGGCTCTTGCTTTTCTACAACCTTCAGCTCTTTAGCTTTTCACTTGACCTCTAAGTGACTCCAAAGACTCCCTTAGCTGCTCTGTGCATTAGCTTTCACTCTCTCTGGCTCTTTTTGCTTCTGTGCTGCCTACTTGTTCTCTGTTTTAGTAACAACTGTTACTTATCCTCTGTTCTCTATTAGTTTATGGCTTTTTAAGCCAATTGGTGCTATCTATTCATTTCTCTTCTCGGGCTTTCTGGCTCCCGGCCTCTGTCCATTTGAATCCCCCTTTTGAGTGTTAGCAATCATGGCATAACGCCTTCAGGGGAGGTGGCCACTTGTTTTGCAACAGAAGAGTCCATTGGGCCTTTGAAATGCCCGAAATGGTCTTTTTTGTTTACACAGAGAAACACTGCAAAACACAGAAAAATCCACCAAAACACTATTCATCATACTTCAAATATTCATAAATCCGCACTATATTCCTATTGGGCCTGCCTTTATATCGTGATCACATCTCCACCATTGATCTAAGGGATCTTGATCCAATGGTTGAGATTCATTTCGGGCGGCTCATTCGTACTAGGGTTAACCACCCGAAAAGGGTGGTTTTCTCTGTCCACATGTCGTTCAATGTATGGGATTGGGCAGAGCATAGTCAAAACCACTTATGGCCTACGACCCGCCCGAAATCCCTCTTGTTTTGCAATTTCCCTTTGTATTTAAAAATACATTAAAACATTGCAAAATCCCGTAAAATAGCTTTAGACGGACTTGAAATATTATATATTTTCTTTCCTAAACCCTTTCGGGTCCAGTTTCAATGCATCGACACTTCCCTTCGTATTTCGTTTAATAAATGAAATGTGCGAAAATACATAGAAAATTGTCATCTGATGGATCTCAAAATATATCAAATATTGTCTATAGCCCCGTCGGGTCCAGCTATCGCACTGCATCGATATATATATATATATATATATATATATATATATATATATATATATATATATATATAATCGCTTCGTTCCTTTGTAATGTTCTGACGCGATATTGTGATGTGACTTGTCGCAATCGCATATCGTATAAGCCCAAGGTCTTTCCATGTGGTATGGCCTATGCCAACACCGATTGCAATCCATTGATATCGGTGATCAAGATACCGCATCAGCTCGGTCCTCTCGCATGTCTGCCTCTGATATCCTCCACTTATCATCGCCGATTGTGATATGCCAATCTGATCTGGATCGTTGATCGGCCAGATCCAACAACTCCTTTGCATTGCTCCTTTGACTGCCGATATGCCCGTTTTCCACTATTTCTTCATATTTTTGGGTCCCAATAGTGTTTTATACCTTTTTTGAAAGTTCTCATTTTTGCAATAGTTTTGGTATTTAGAAGACTCAGAGGGTTTTTTGGACCCATTTTTATGGGATTTTGCCCCTTTTTCTAAAGGATAAAGGGAAACTTCATTTTATGATAGCTTCCACATCCTAAGTCCATTTTTTCCCATTCAAGTTGCAGTAGATTCAGAACCAAATAATCTCTGTAATGGGGCTAGTTCCAGGAACTTCCTTGGACTTTTATTTTCCTTAGTGAGGAACACTTAGACTTAGGAGTCTATCAAAAATCCATTTTGGATCACGACTTCCCACTAAAATAACTTTTGGTCTCCAAAATACAGATATACTGATCTGAGCAATAAATGAGAGTGACTCACCCTCTTCTTTCAGCCCCCCCCTACACTTGCCTTGCATAGTGTCTTTGAACCAAAGTTTCTGACCACTTCCCTTCTTGGATGGGCTGGTCTTCCTAGGAAGAGTTGCCTTCTTCTTTTCCCTCTTGCAAAACTTCTGCTTAAATGGTTATAGAAGGTAGTTTGAACTTCTTTGCCTTGATAATTGATCCAAGGTGGCTCAAAAAAATGTGAAGTACACCTGCTCCACAAAACTTTCACTTGTACATGTTTGACAAGATGTCAACAACAACTGTTAACAACAACAGAAATATAGAAAACAATTGGATGGTGTAACTCCTACTTCAACAAAAGAAATAGATTTCACATCTTGTGAACACCTTCATGCCTTACATTTGCATACAAATTATGAACTAGGTAACAAGCCTACAAAACATGCCTTTAAAACAAATGACCCTTCAAGTCAAGCATGTAGAAAAAGACCATTTGGACTCTTTTTCAAATGATGAAACACTTCATTATTACTTCCATCTTGGAGACCAATCAACTTTTTCCAAGTTAATATTGCATTACATGCATTTTTACAACAAAGCAATCAACCCTTCAAGTTAAATACACATACATGTTCAAATACAAGGAAAACATCAACATCCATGTGTTCATGCACATGAATTTCATCGTTCAACTTTCACTTAATCACACTGTGCTTTTGAAGCTGAAATGAAATATAATGTTGCAGCAACAAAGTGAGTCTCCTACTCAAACTTTTTACATTCACCTTCTTGGTAGAAACCTGAAACTTGCATTCAATTACCATAGAAATGAAAATAGATACATCAATAGACATGCAAACTTAATTGGAAAAGAACTCTAGCCATTTCTTACTAATCCAGTTCCAACGTCTTTCCTTTTTCTGCACATCAGCATCAACATGTGAATTATTCTGAGACATATCATTCATGGAATCTTCCTTTCCATTTCTACCATCTTCTCTTTCCACTTTCTTTAGCTTTTGTGGAAGCATTGCTAGATTAAGAGTCCAACACCTTTTAGCAAGACGCCCTTTCTTATGGCAGTAAGTGCAACACATGCTTCTTCTTAACATCATGATTTTCCTTGTCCAATGGACCTTTGGCTTTTTGCTTCTTTTCCTTCAAAATTTTCCTGTATGTGGCCATTCTCTTCCAACATCTAGAAACATGGTGGTTATCCAAACCACAAAAGGAACATGAAATTGTTTTCCCATGCTTATGTGGAAATTTACCATGCTTTGAAAAATCAAAAGGAATGTGCTTAGAACCAAATTTATACTAGCCTCTTTCACCTTTATTCCCTTCATGAGGAGGTGAAGCAAATGAAGAAGTGGCTCCTTTTGGAACACCATCAATCTCTTCAAGGCTTTTAGTGTTTCGACAACTCTCTGGTTCAAGTGTGTGATTCTGAACACCTGTATCCTGCAATTGATGTTTCAAGCCATTGCATTCCTCCTGAATACAATCTTCACACTCTGCAATGCAACTCCTTCTTGGGGCTATTTCAATGGCCTTCATGGCAGCTTTGGAACTCTCTCCATAAGGCTGTCCATAGCCAAGACCCAAGTACTTAGGCCTTTCCTCAACCATTATCGGTTCAACAATACCTTGTGCATGCTTTTCCAAGCTCTTTCCTTCATAGCCCATCTTGTACATAAGCTTGGAACCTATGCCTCTAGTATGTCTTTCAAAAGAACCAATATAACCATTCTTAGAAGAATTTGAAGACAAAATAGAATGGTTTACCTCTTCTTCAAGCTGATACTTTTCCAAGGCTTCTTTGGCAACAAAGAGTTGTGACTCCAGCTCATGCATCCTCTTCAGGTTCATATTTGTAATATGAGGTTGCCTCTCCATTTCTTGCAGTGTGTCAGAAACCAACTTCTACTCTTCCTTCATGAAATTCAACTGCTCTCTAAATATGTTGCTCTTCCTTCCATCCTCATACATTTCTCTCACCTTGCCCATCATGATGAACAAGTCTTGCTTCAAGCCTCCATCATAGAGTCTTCTGATGAAGGGGGAATTTGAGGATTCACTTGTAGAAGTTGTGATTATACCAATGAACAAAATAACTTCAAACAAGATTAATAAGGTGCTTTATTAAGCAACCTTTTGCAACAAACCTATTGTGCTTCAAGGATTGCTTTGAGGTCCTTGGGAACAGAAGAATGCCTTCAGCCCTTCTTCCTTCTTGTCCTTCCTAGATTGAGCTATCAACATCTTTCCCTTCACCTCTGCAAACTCAAACAATAGTCAGTCTTCAACAAGTATACAATCAACCTCTAACTATTTAAACACCTTTCAGACAGGCAATCTTTGCTCTTTCAATCAAGCATTCTGATATAACCTACTTTGACGGTGGGTTTAATCAAACTTAGGATCTAATACCACCTGATCTGAAAATGTGGCACTAGCTTCTTGTCTAAATTACAAGAGCCTCTCCCACTTCCAAATCTTTAAATATTCCCAAGTCTTTATGATTAACCAATGCAGAATTAAAATTTCTTGAAAATAGGTGTATGCTGGTATTTGTTTTTAACTAATTATATGCTTTAGAATATGTTATTATGCTATGATTTGATGTGCTTAAACTAATATATAGATAAATATAACAGTAAATAATGCAGCAGTAAAACAAACACATAAGACAACAAATTAATGTGGAGTTCACCCAAAACGCTTGGGCTACATCTCCTTGAGCTCTAGTCAATTCGACTAGGCTCTCTAGGATTATGGTAAAGTCCTTTACAAGCTCTTAGCTCAACTCCACTATTTTACACAACAACAATGGGTTCAGAACACCATCTTAGCCCCTGGCTCTTGAAGCTCTCAGCTTTCTAGCTCTTGGCTCTAGCTCTTGCTTTTTTGCAACCTTTAGCTCTCTAACTTTTCACTTCACCTCCAAGTGACTCCAAAGACTCCCTCAGATGCTCTGCGCATTAGCTCTCACTCTCTCTAGTTCTTTTTTCTTCTACGCTGCCTGCTTATTCTCTGTTTTAGCAACAACTCCTGCTTATCCTCTGTTCTCTATCAGTCTATGGCTTTTTAAGCCAATTGGTGCTATCTGTTGATTTCCTCTTCTCAGGCTTTTTTTCTCCTGGCCTCTATTCATTCAAATCCTCTTTCTGAGTGTTAGAAATCATGGCATAACACCTTTAGGGGAGGTGGCCACCTGTTCTGCAATGGAAGAGTCCATTGGGCCTTTGAAATCCTCGAAATGGTCGTTTTCTGTTTACACAGAGAAACACTGTAAAACATGGAAAATCTGCCAAAACACTATTCATCGGAATTGAAATATTCATAAATCTGCACTATATTCCTATTGGGTCTGCCTTTATATTGTGATCGCATCTCCACATTTGATTTGAGGGATCTTGATCCAACGACTAAGATTCATTTCGGGCGGCTCATTTGTACGGGGGTTAATCGCCCAAAAAGGGTGTTTTCTCTCTCCACGTGTCGGTCGGTGGATGGGATTGAGCAGAGCATGGTCAAAACCACTTACCGCCAATGGCCCGCCCAAAATCACGCTTGTTTCATAGTTTCCCTTTGTATTTAAAAATACATTAAAACATTGCAATATCTCATAAAATGGATTTAGACGAACTTGAAATATTATATATTTTCATTCCTAAACCCTTTTGGGTCTAGTTTCATCGCATCAACGCTTCCCTTCTAATCCAAAAATGGATCCGAGATAAACCTCTAAGTCTAAAAGACTTCATGCAAGATGTAAAAGGTGCCAAATGACACAAATCCTTTGTAAATTAGAGGAAAATGAAAGTCTCAGGCTACTCCCAGAAATAGTCTCATTCCAGAGATATTCTCATTCTGAATCCAATGCAACTTGAATGCACAAAAACGAACTCCGATTGAAGGAGTTATTGTAAAATGAAATTTGCCCAATGTCCTTAGAAAAGGAGGCAATTTCATTAAATTTTGAACTATATTGAAAATTTCGATTTTTAGTATAGGCTCATGGGCCAATCCACAGCTGACACATGGGAGGTCGGGATTGGGCCACGTGGCCCTATTTGATTTGTCAAAGAGGAAATATCGCATCGGTGGATAACACTATCGGAGGCTGAAAACATGAATAAAAACCATGAAATAGAGCTATCGTAGGCTTAAACATTGGTTGAATAAGGACCGTCAGATATGGACGATCAATGATCTAGATCTGATCAGCATATCGTATCAGTGGTGACAAGTGGATCGACAATCGCAACTGATGTGGGCATGAACCATGTATATGGGGAGGCCTTAGACTTGTGCGATCTGCGACTGCGACTTGTCACATTGCAGGATCGCAATCAGTGCATTACAATGGAGCAGGGCCACATCTATGTATATACAGGTGATCCGATGGACCGGACCCGATAACATTATAAACCATATTGTATGGATCTTGAGATCCATCAAACACCATTTTTCAATGTATTTTCGCAGTTTCGTTTATTAAACGAAATGCGAAGGATGAAGGCCAACTACAATATGCGATAGCGATTATGGGTGGACCCAATGGGAGTTAGGGATGTGATTATGAATATTTGAAGTTCGAGAACTGTGTTCTCTACAAACTTTCATGTGTTTTCACAACGTTCTCTGTGTAAAAAGAGAACAACTGTTACTAAGGATTCCAAGCGCCAATTTCCCCTTACGTTACAGAAATGGTGGCCACCTACCCTTTTGGCGTTAAGAAATGATTGTATAATGCCTAGAAGAGGGATTCAAAGTGGACAGAGGCTGAGGAGACTGAGAGACGAGAATTTGAAACCGAAAGACAGCATGATTTGGCTTTTAAGCCATGAATGTCAAATATTGTGGGCTATTGAGTTGTTGATGGTGGTAGGGTTGTTGTTGCTGTTGAAGGTTGTTGTTGGGGTTTTTCTGTGAAGTAGAAGCCATAGAGGTAGCATAGAAGCCAAAGAGGCAGCGTAGGAGCCAAAGAGGTAGTGAAGAAGAAAAAGAGTAGCTAAGGGAGCCTTTTAGGTCACTTGAAGTTCAAGTGAAAAGCCAGAGAGTTGAAGGTTACAGAAGGAAAAAAGAAGCCAGAGCCAAAGAGCGAGAGAGCCAGAGCCAAAGCCAAGAGCCAGAGTAAGAGCCAAGAGCCAGAACCAAGAGCCGAAGAGCCAGAGCTTCAAGAGCCAGGGGATTAAATGGTGTCTAAACCCACTATTTTTGTGTATAACAACAAGAGTTGGGCCAAGAGCTTGTAAAAAATACTAATACCATAACCCCAGAGAGCCTAGTTGAGTTGACTAGAGCTCACAAAGATGTAGCCCAAGAGTTGTGGGTGAACTCCTAATTAAACTGTTGTCTCATGTGTTTGTCTTTACTACTGCATTATTCACTGTTATATGCATTTATATATATGTTAAGCACATGTACATATAAGCTCAAAAAAATAAAATTTTAAAGAATATAATCAGTTAAAAACAAGTATAAACATACATTTATATTTTCAAGCATTTTATTTCCGCATTGGTTAATCATTAAGACTTGGGAAAATATTCAAGCTTTGGAAGTGGGAGAGGTTCTTGTAAGCTGTACAAGAGGCCTAGGAGCCCAATTTTCAGATTAGGTGGTATCAGAGCTTAAGATTGATTAACCACACCTTTAAGAAGGTTATATCAGAATGCTTGATTGACAGAGCAAATACTGCTTGTCTGGAAGGTGTTTGAACAGCAAGAGGCTGAATGTATGCTTGTTTGTAGACTGACTATTTGCTGAGTTTGAAGAGGTGAAGGGAAATCTATTGATAGCTCAGTCTAGGAAGGACAAAAAGGAGAAGGGTTTAAGGCATTCTTCTATCCCAAAGGACCTCAAGGCAATCCAAAGCACAAGAGGTTTGTTGCAAGAGGTTTCTTAAATAAGCTCTTTATTTATCTTGTTGAAGTTTTTTGGTTCATTGGCATAATGACAACTTCTACAAGTGGGTCCTCAAATTCTGCTCTCTCCACAAGACTCTTTGATGAAGACATGAAGCAGGAATTGTCCATATGGTGAGAGAAATGTATGAGGATGGAAGGAAGAGCAACATTCTTAGAAAGCAGTTGAATTCCATGAAGGAAGAGAAGCAGTTGCTTGCTGACAAATTGTAGGAAATGGAGAGGCAAATTCATATTGCAAATATGAACCTGAAAAGGATGCATGAGTTGGAAACATAGATCTTTGTTGCCCAAGAAGCCTTAGTCAAGTACCAGCTTGAAGAAGAGGTAAGCCATTCCAGTTTTTCTTCAAATTCTTCTGTGAATGCTTGTATTGGTTCTTTGGAGAAACATACTAAAGGCATAGGTTCCAAGCTAATGTCAAAGATGGGCTATGAAGGAAAGGGCTTGGGAAAGCATGCACAAGGTATTGTTGAACCAATAATGGTTGAGGAAAGGCCAAAGTATTTGGGTCTTGGCTATGGACAATCTTATGGATAGAGTTCCAAAGCTGCCATAAAGGCCATTGAAACAGTCCCAAGAAGGAGTTTCATTTCATGTCCTCTACCTCGGAAGTGTGAAGGTTGTATCCAAGAGGAATACAATAGCTTGAAACATCAATTGCAAGATGCAGGTGTTCAAAAGCACACACTTGAACCAGAGAGTTGGAGAGACTCTAACAACCTTGAAGAGTTTCACGGTGTTCTAAAGGCAGCCACTTCTTCATTTGCTTCACCTCCTCATGAAGGGAATAAAAGTGAAAAAGGCAGGTATAAATCTGGTTCTAAACACATTCCTTTTGATTTTGTAAAGCATGATGAATTTCCACATATGTATGGGGAAAGAGTTGCATGTTCCTTTTGTGGTTTGGATAACCATGATGTTTCTAGATGTTGGAAGAGAATGCCCGCATACAGGAAGCAGAAGAAGGAAAAGAAGCAAACAGCCAGAGGTCCATTGGACAAGGCAAATCATGCTATCAAGAGGCTGCACATGTAGTGCACTTACTACCATAAGCAAGGACATCTTGCTGCAAAATTTTGGACACTAAATCTAGCAATGCTTCCACCAAAGTTGAAGAGAGTGGAAAGAGAAGATGGCAAAAATGGAAGTAAAGATTCCATGAATGAGTGTCTCAAAATGATTCACGTGTTGATGCTGATGTGTAGGAAAGGGTAGTACCTTTGAAAGGGATTGTGAGGAACAATTAGAGTTCTTATCCGATTAAGATTGCATGTCTATTGACACATCTACATTATATTTCATTACAACTTCGATAGTACAATGTGCTTAGGTGAAAGTTGAAGGATGAAATGCATGCATGAGCATGAGATGCATGAGCAAAAGGATGCTGATGATTTCCTTGTTTTTGAACATGTATGTGTAATTAACTTGCAGGGTTGATTGCCTTGACATGCATGTGATGCCATGTTGACTTGAAAGAAGTTAACTTGGTCTCCAAATGGAGATAATGATGAAGTGTTTCATCTTTTGAAAAAGAGTCCTAATGGTCTTTTTCTACATGATTGACTAAAGGGTCATTTGCTTTAAAGGCATGTTTTGTGGACTTGTTATCTATTCAATCATTTGTATCCATATGTAAGACATGGAGATGTTCACAAGATGTGAAAATCTATTTCTTTTGTTGAAGCAAGAGTTTAGTCCATCCAGTTGTTGTCTGTATGCCTGTTGTTGTTAACAATTGTTGTTGGCAGCTTGTCAAACATGTACAAATGAAAGTTTTGTGGAGCAGATGTACTTCACATTTGTTGAGCCACCTTGGATCAATGATCAAGGCAAAGAAGCTCAAACTACCTTCTATGACCATTTCAATAAAAGTTCTGCAGGAAGGCAAGGAGGAAGAAAGTTCTTCTCAAGAAGACCGGCCCATCCAGAGAAGGGAAGTGGTCAAAAACTTTGGTTCAGAGGCACTATGCAAAGGCTAGTGTAGGGAGATTGAAAGAAGAGGGTAAGTCACTCTCATTTACTACTCAGATCAGTATATTAGTATCTTGGAGACCAAAATTTCTCTTAGTGGGAAGTCGAGATCCAAATATGGATCCTAGATAAACCTCTAAGTCTAAAAGACTTCATGCAAGAGGTGAAAGGTGCCAAATGACACAAATCCTTTGTAAATTAGAGGAAAATGAAAGTCTGAGGCTGCTCCCAGAAATAGTCTCATTGTAGATATCTTCTCATTCTGAATCTAACGCAACCTGAATGGGTGAAAACAGACTCTGGATGAAGGAGTTATTGTAAAATGAAAATTGCCCAATGTCCTTAGAAAAGGAGGCAATTTCATTAAATTTTGAATTATATTGAAAATTTCGATTTTTAGTATAGGGCTCATGTCCCAATCCACAGCTGACACATGGCAGGCTGGGATTAGGCCACATGGTCCTGTTTGATTGGTCAAAGAGGAAATATCACATTGACAGATAACACTATCGGAGGCTGAAAACATGAGGAAAAATAATGAAATAGAGCCATTGAAGGCTTAAAAAATCGTTGAACAGGGGCCTTCAGATACAGCCAATCAACGGTCTAGATCTGATCAGCATATCGCATCGGTGGTGACAGGTGGATCGGCAATCGCAATCAGCGTTGGCATGAACCATGTATATGGGGAGGCCTCAGACTTGTGCGATCTGCAATTGTGACTTGTCGCATTGCAGGATCGTAATCGATGCACTACAATGGAGCAGGGCCACATCTATGTATATACTAGTGATCCAATGGACCAGACCCGATAACATTATAAACCATATTGTATGGATCTTGAGATCCGTTAAACACCATTTTTAATGTATTTTCGCAGTTTCATTTATTAAACGAAATGCGAAGGATGAAGGCCAACTACAATATGCGATAACGATTATGGGCGGACCCGATGGGAGTTTGGGACATGATTATGAATATTTGAAGTCCAGGAATTGTGTTTTCTGTGGAATTTCCTGTCTTTTCATAGCATTCTCTATGTAAACAGAGAACAACTGTTACTAAGGATTCCTAGTGCTGATTGCTCCTTATGTTATAGAAATGGTGGCCACCTCCCCTTTTGATGTTAAGCAATGACTGTATAATGCCTGTAAGAGGGAATCGAAGTGGATGAAGGCCAGGGAGACCGAGAGACAAGAATCTGAAACCAACAGACAACGTGATTTGTCTTTTAAGCCATGAATGTCAAAGACTATGGGTTGCTGAGTTGTTGACAGTGCACGGGTTGTTGTTGCTATTGAAGGTTGCTGTTGGGGTTTTTCTACGAAGCAGAAGCCAAAGAAGCAGTGTAGAAGCAAAAGAGGTAGCATATAATCCAAAGAGGAAGTGTAGAAGCCAAAGAGGCAGTGAAGAAGAAAAAAAGCAGCTGAGGGAGCCTTTGGGGTCACTTGAAGTCCAAGTGAAAAGCCAGAGAGTTGAAGGTTGCAGAAGGCAAAAAGAAGCCAGAGCCAAAGAGCCAGAGCTAGAGCTAAGAGCCAAAGTTAGAGCTAAGAGCCCAAACCAATGCTAAAGAGCCAGAGTTAGAGCCAAGAGCAAGAACCAAGAGCCAAAGAGCTAGAGCCAAAGAGCTAGAGCCAAGAGCCAGAGCTTCAAGAGCCAGGGGATTAAATTGTGTCTCAACCCACTGTTTTTGTGTAGAACAATAGGAGTTGGACCAAGAGCTTGTAATAAAGACTAATACCATAATCCCAGAGAGCATAGTTGAGTTGACTAGAGCTCACAGAAATGTAGCCCAAGAGTTGTACGTGAACTCCTAATTAAACTGTTGTCTCATGTGATTATCTTTACTGCTGCATTATTCACTGTTATATGCATTTATACATATGTTAAGAACATGTACATATCAGCTAAAACAACAGATTTTTTTAAAGCATATAATCAGTTGAAAACAAGTATAAGCATACACTTATATTTTCAAGCATTTTAATTCCGCATTGGTTAATCATTAAGACCTGGGAAAATATTCAAGATTTGGAAGTGGGAGAGGTTCTTGTAAGCTAGACAAGAAGCCTAAGAGCCCCATTTTCAGATCACCTCTGTATTTCATTTAATAAACAAAATATGCGAAAATACATAGAAAACTGCCATTTGACAGTTCTCAAAATATATCAAATATTGTCTATAGCCCCGTTGGGTCTGGCTATTGCAGCGCATATATATAATAGCCCCACTCCTTTGTAATGTTCCGACGTGATATTGCGATGTGACTTGTTGCAATCGCATATCACATAAGCTCGAGGGATTTCCATATAGTATGGTTTATGCCAACGCCGATTGCGATCCACCGATATCAGTGATCGTGATATCACATCGGCCCGGTCCTCTCGCATGTTTACCTTCGATTTCCTCTGCCTGTCACCACCGATTGCGATATACCGATTCGATATGGACCGTTAATCAGCCAGATCCGACGGCTCCTGTGTGTTGCTCCTTTGACCACCGATAAGCCTCTCTTCCACATTTCTTCATATTTTTGGGTCCTAATAGTGTTTTCTGCCTTTTTTAAAGGTTCTCCTTTTTGCAATAGTTTTTGTCTTCAAAAGAATTAGAGGGTTTTTAGGACCCACTTTTAGGGGATTTTACCCCTTTTTGCAAAGGATAAAAGGAAGCTTCATTTTATGATAACTTCCGCATCCTAAGTCCATTTTTTCCCATTCAAGTTGCAGTAGATTGAGAACTAAATAATCTCTGCAATGGGGCTAGTTCCAAGAACTTCCTTAGACTTTTATTTTCCTGTGAAGAACACTTAGACTTAAGAGTCTATCCAAAATCCATTTTGGATCATGCCTTCCCACTAAAAGAACTTTTGGTCTCCAAAAGACTGATACACTGATCTGAATAGTAAATGAGAGTGACTCACCCTCTTCTTTCGGCCTCCTCCTACACTTACCTTGCATAGTGCCTCTGAACCAAAGTTTCTGACCACATCCCTTCTTGGATGGGCTAGTCTTCCTAGAAAGAGCTACCTTCTTCTTTGCCTTCCTATAGAACTCCTGCTTAGATGGTCACAGAAGGTAGTTTGAACTTCTCTTCCTTGATTATTGATCCAAGGTGGCTCAAGAAAATGTGAAGTATACCTACTCCACAAAAATTTCACTTGTACCTGTTTGACAAGCTGTTAACAACAACTGGATGGTCTAACTCCTGCTTCAACAAAAGAAATAGATTTCACATCTTGTGAACACTTCCATGCCTTACATCTGCACACAAATGATGGACTAGGTAACAAGCCTACAAAACATGCCCTTAAAACAAATGATCCTTCAAGTCAAGCATGTACAAAAGGACAATTTTGACTCTTTTTCAAAAGATGAAACACATCATTATTAGCTCCATCTTGGACACCAATCAACTTTTTCCAAGTTAATATTGCATTACATGCATGTTTACAACAAAGCAATCAACCCTTCATGCTAATTACACATACATGTTCGAATACAAGGAAAACGTCAACATCCCTGTGTTCATGCACATGCATTTCATCCTTCAACTTTCACTTAAGCACACTGTACTTTTGAGGCTGAAATGAAATGTAATGTTGCAGCAACAAAGTTAGTCTCCTACTCAACCTTTCTCCATTCACCTTCTTGGTAGAAACCTACAACTTGCATTCAATTACCATAGAAATGCAAATAGATGCATCAATAGAAATGCAACCTTAATTGGAAAATAACTCTAGCCACTTCTTATCAATCTAGTTCCAAGGTCTTTGCTTTGTCTGCACATCAACATCAACATGTGAATCATCCTGATACACATCATTCATGGAATCTTCCTTTCCATTTCTGCCATCTTCTGTTTCCACTTTCTTCATCTTTTATGGAAGCATTGCTGAATTGAGAGTCCAACACCTTTCAGCAAGATGCCCTTGCTTATGGCAGTAAGTGCAACACATCTGCATCCTCTTGACAACATGATTTTCCTTGTCCAATGGACCTTTGGCTTTTTGCTTCTTTTCCTTAAAAAGTTTCCTGGATGTGGCCATTCTCTTCCAACATCTAGAAACATGATGGTTATCCAAACAACAAAAGGAACATGCAATTATTTTCCCATGCTTATGTGGAAATTTACCATGCTTTGCAAAATCAAAAGGAATGTGTTTATAACGAGATTTATACCGACCTCTTTCACCTTTATTCCCTTCATGAGGAGGTGAAACATATGAAGAAGTGGCTCCTTTTGGAACACCATCAATCTCTTCAAGGCTTTCAGAGCTTCCACAACTCTCTAGTTCAAGTGTTTGCTTCTAAACACCTGCATCTTGCAAATGATGTTTCAAGCCATTGCATTCCTCCTGAATACAATCTTCACACTCTGCAATGCAACTCCTTCTTGGGGCTATTTCAATGGCCTTCATGGCAGATTTGGAACTCTCTCCACAAGACCGTCCATAGCCAAGACCCAAGTACTTAGGCGTTTCCTCAACCATTATTGGTTCAACAATATCTTGTGCATGCTTTTCCAAGCCCTTTCCTTCATAGCCCATCTTGGACATTAGCTTGGAACCTATGCCTCTAGCATGTTTTTCAAAAGAACCAATATAAGCATTCTTAGAAGAATTTGAAGATAAACTGGAATTGCTTACCTCTTCTTCAAGCTGATACTTGACCAAAGCTTCTTTGGCAACAAAGAGCTGTGAATCCAACTCATGCATCCCCTTCAGGTTCATATTTGCAATATGAAGTTGCCTCTCCATTCCCTGCAATCTGTCGGAAAGCAATTGCTTCTCTTCCTTCATGGAATTCAACTCCTCTCTAAGTATGCTACTCTTCCTTCCATCCTCATACAGTTCTCTCACCTTCTCTGTCATGATGAACAAGCCCTGCTTCAAGTCTCCATCATAGAGTCTTGTGATGAAGGAGTAATTTGAGGATTCACTTTTAGAAGTTGTCATTATACCAATGAAAAAAAGAACTTAAAATAAGATTATTAAAGTTCTTTATCAAGCAACCTTTTGAAAAAAACCTCTTGTGCTTCAAGGATTGCCTTGAGGTCCTTGGGAATAGAAGAATTCCTTCAGCCCTTCTTCCTTCTTGTCCTTCCTAGACTAACTATCAACAACTTTCCCTTCACCTCTACAAAGCCAAACAATAGTCAGTTTACAACAAGCATACAATCAACCTTTGACTATTTAAACACCTTTTAGACAAGCAATCTTTGCTCTGTCAATCAAGCATTCTGATATAACCTCCTTTGAAGGTGGGTTTAATAAAACTTAGGCTATGATACCACCTGATCTGAAAATGTGGCACTTAGACTTCTTGTCTAACTTACAAGAACCTTTCCCACTTCCAAAGCTTTAAATATTCCCAGGTCTTTATGATTAACCAATGCGGAATTAAAATTCTTGAAAATAGGTGTATGCTAGTATTTGTTTTTAACTGATTATATGCTTTAGAATATGTTATTGTGTTGTAAGTTGATGTGCTTAAACTGATATATAGATACATATAACAGTAAATAATGCAGCAATAAAACAAACACATAAGATCGCAAATTAATGTGGAGTTCACCAAAAACTCTTGGGCTACATATCCTTGAGCTCTAGTCAATTCGACTAGGCACTTTGGGATTATGGCAAAGTCCTTTTACAAGCTCTTAGCTCAACTCCATTGTTTTACACAACAACAATGGGTTCAAAACACCATCTAATTACCCAGATCTTGAAGCTCTTGGCTTTCTGGCTCTCGCTCTTGGCTATGGATCTTGGTTTTCTGCAACCTTCAGCTCTCTAGCTTTTCACTTGACTTCGTAGTGACTCTAAAGACTCCCTTAGCTGCTCTGCATATTAGCTTTCACTCTCTCTAGCTCTTTTTTCTTCTGCGTTGCCTACTTATTCTCTATTTTAGCAACAACTCCTCCTTATCCTCTGTTCTTTGTTATTCTATGGATTTTTAACCCAATTGGCGCTATTTGTTCATTTCTTCTTCTCGAGCTTTCTGGCTCCCACCCTCTGTCCATTCAAATCCCCCTTCTAAGCATTAGCAATCATGACATATCGCCTTCAGGGGAGGTGGCGACCTGTTCTGCAACGAAAGAGACCTTTGGGCCTTTGAAATCCCCGAAATGGTTGTTCTCTGATTACATAGAGAAACACTGCAAAACGCAGGAAAATCCACCAAAACACTATTCATTAGACTTTCAATATTCGTAAATTCAGACTATATTCCTATTGGGTCTACCTTTATATCGTGATCGCATCTCCACCGTTGATCTAAGGGATCTTGATCCAACAACTGAGATTCATTTCAGGCGGCTCATTTATACGGGGGTTAACTGCCCGAAAAGGGTGGCTTTCTCTCTCCACATGTCATTCAGTGGATGGGATCGAGTGGAGCATGGTCAAAACCACTTACCGCCAACGACCCACCCGAAATCCCGCTTGTTTTGTAGTTTCCATTTATATTTAAAAATACATTAAAACATTGCAAAATCCCGTAAATTGGCTTTAGATGGACTTGAAATATTATATATTTGCATTCCTAAACCCTTTTGGGTCTGGTTTCATTACATTGACGCTTCAGAACGAGACGATCTTTGTAATGGGGCTAGTTCCATGAACTTCTTTGGAATTTTATTTTCCTCAGTGAGGAACACTTAGACTTAGAAGTCTATCTAAAATCCATTTTGGATCACGCCTTCCCACTAAAATAACTTTTGGTTTCCAAAATACTGATACACTGATCTGAATAGTAAATGAGAGTGACTCACCCTCTTCTTTCAGCCTCCCTTACACTTGCCTTGCATAGTGCCTCTGAACCAAGTTTTCTGACCACTTCTTCTTTGCCTTCCAGCAGAACTCCTACTTAGATGGTCACAGAAGGTAGTTTGAACTTCTTTCCATTGATCATTAATCCAAGGTGGCTCAAACAAATGCGAAATACACCTGGTCCACAAAAATTTCACTTGTACCTGTTTGACAAGCTGTCAACAACAACTATTAACAACAACAGAAATACAAAAAACAACAAGATGGTCTAACTCCTGCCTCAACAAAAGAAACAGATTTCACATCTTGTGAACACCTCCATGCCTTACATCTGCATACAAATGATGGACTAGGTAAGAAGCCTTTAAAACATGCCCTTAAACAAATGACCCTTCAATTCAAGCATGTAGAAAAATACCATTTGGACTCTTTTTCAAAAGATGAAACACTTCATTATTACCTCCATCTTGGAGAAAAATCAACTTTTTCCAAGTTAATATTGCATAACATGCATGTTTACAACAAATCAATCAACCCTTCAAGTTAATTACACATACATGTTCAAATACAAGGAAAACATCAATATCCCTGTGTTCATGCACATGCATTTCATCCTTCACCTTTCACTTAAACACACTGTACTTTTGAAGTTGAAATGAAATATAATGTTGCAGCAACAAAGTGAGTCTCCAACTCAACCTTTTTCCATTCACCTTCTTGGTACAAACATGCAACTTGCATTCAATTACAACATAAATGCAAATATATGCATCAATAGACATGCAACATTAATTGGACAAGAACTCTAGCCATTTCTTACCAATCCAGCTCCAAGGTTTTTCCATTGTTTGCACATCAGCATCAACTTGTGAATCATTCTGAGACACATCATTCATAGAATCTTCATTTCCATTTCTGCCATCTTCTCTTTCCACTTTCTTCAGCTTTTGTGGAAGCATATCTGGATTCAAAGTTCAACACCTTTCAGCAAGATTCCCTTGCTTATGGCAGTAAGTGCAACACATGTGCATCCTCTTGACAACATGATTTTACTTGTCCAATGGACCTTTGGATTTTTTCTTCTTTTCCTTCAAAAGTTTCCTGTATATGGCCATTCTCTTCCAACATCTAGAAACATGATGTTTATCCAAACCACAAAAGGAACATGCAATTCTTTTCCCATGCTTATGTGGAAATTTACCATGCGTTGCAAAATCAAAAGAAATGTGCTTAGAACCAGATTTATACCAGCCTCTTTCACCTTTGTTGCCTTCATGAGGAGGTGAAGCAAATGAAGAAGTAGCTCCTTTTGGAACACCATAAGTCTCTTCAAGGCTTTAAGAGTTTCCACAACTCTCTGGTTCAACTGTGTGCTTCTAAACACCTGCATAATGCAAATGATTTTTCAAGCCATTGCATTCCTCCTGAATACAATCTTCACACTCTGCAATGCAACTACTTCTTGGGGCTATTTCAATGGCCTTCATGGCAGCTTTGGAACTCTCTCCGTAAGACTATCCATAGCCAAGACCCAAGTACTTAGGCCTTTCCTCAACCATTATTTGATCAAAAATACCTTGTGCATGCTTTCCAAATCCATTTACTTCATAGCCCATCTTGGACACTAGCTTGGAACCTATGCCTCTAGTATGTTTTTCAAAAGAACCAATATAATAATTCTTAGAAGAATTTGAAGACAAACTAAAATTGTTTACCTCTTCTTCAAGCTAATACTTGACCAAGGCTTCTTTGGCAACAAAGAGCTGTGACTCCAACTTATGTATCCTCTTTAGGTTCATATTTGCAATACGAAGTTGCCTCTCCATTTCCTACAGTTTGCCAGAAAGAAACTGTTTCTCTTCCTTCATGGAATTCAACGGCTCTATAATTATGATGCTCTTCCTTCCATCCTCATGCATTTCTCTCACATTATCCATCATGATGAACAAGTCTTGCTTCAAGTCTCCATCATAGAGTCTTGTGATGAAGGAGGAATTTGAGGATTCACTTGTAGAAGTTGTCATTATACCAATGAACAAAAGAACTTCAAACAAGATTAATAAAGTTCTTTATTAAGAAACCTTTTGTAACAAACCTCTTGTGCTTCAAGGATTGCTTTGAGGTACTTGGGAATAGAAGAATGCCTTCAACCCTTCTTCCTTATTTTCCTTACTAGACTAAGCTATCAACAACTTTCTCTTCACCTTTGCAAACTCAAACAATAGTCAATCTGCAACAAGCATACAATCAACCTCTGACTATTTAAACACCTTTCAGAGAAGTAATCTTTGCTCCGTCAATCAAGCATTCTGATATAACATCCTTTGAAGGTGGGTTTAATCAAAATTAGGCCTTGATACCAACTGATCTGAAAATGTGGCACTTAGGCTTCTTGTCTAACTTACAAGAACCTCTCCCACTTCCAAATCTTTAAATATTCCCAAGTCCTTATGATTAACCAATGCGGAATTAGTATGCTGGTATTTGTTTTTAACTGATTATATGCTTTAGAATATGTTATTATGTTGTAAGTTGATGTGCTTAAACTGATATATAGATACATATAACAGTAAATAATGCAGCAGTAAAAAAAACACATAAGACAACAAATTAATGTGGAGTTCACCCAAAAATCTTGGGCTACATCTCCTTGAGCTCTATTCAATTCGACTAGGCTCTCTGGGATTATGGCAAAGTCCTTTTACTAGCTCTTAGCTCAAATCCATTGTTTCACATAGCAACAATGGGTTTAGAACACCATCTTATCCCCTGGCTCTTAAACCTATCGGCTTTCTAGATCTCGGCTCTGGCTCTTGGCTCTAGCTCTTGCTCTTCTACAACCCTCAGTTCTCTAGCTTTCCACTTGACCTCCAAGTGACTACAAAGATTCCCTTAGCTGCTTTGTACATTAGCTTTCACTCTAACTGGCTCTTTTTGCTTCTGCGTTGCCTTCTTATTCCATGTTTTAGCAAAAACTCATGCTTATCCTCTGCTCTCTATTAGTCTATCAATGTTTAAGCCAATTGGCACTATTTGTTCATTTCCTCTTCTCAGGCTTCCTGGCTCCCGGCCTATGTCCGTTTGAATCCCCCTTATGAACGTTAGCAATCATGGCATAAGACCTTCAGGGGAGGTGGCGACCTGTTCTCCAACAGAAGAGTCCATCGGGCCTTTGAAATCCCTGAAATGGTCATTTTCTGTTTACATAGAGAAACACTGCAAAATGCGTAAAAATCCGCCAAAACATTGTTCATCGAAATTCAAATATTCATAAATCTGCACTATATTCCTATCGGGTCTACCTTTATATCGTGATCGCATCTCCACCGTTTATCTGAGGGATCTTGATCCAATGGCTGAGATTCATTTTGGGTAGCTCATTTGTTCGAGGGTTAACCGCCTGAAAAGGGTGGTTTTCTCTCTCCACGCGTCGTTCAGTGGATGGGATCGAGTGGAGCACGGTCGAAACCACTTACCGCCAACGACTTGCCCAAAATCCCACTTGTTTCGTAGTTTCTCTTTGTATTTAAAAATACATTAAAACATTGCAAAATCCCATAAAATGGCTTTAGACAAACTTGAAATACTATATAGTTGCATTCCTCCCTTTGGGGTCCAGTTTCATCGCATTGGTGCTTCCCTTCGTATTTCGTTTAATAAATGAAATACGCGAAAATATATAGAAAACTGTCATTTGATGGATCTCAAAATATATCAAATATTGTCTATAGCCCCGTCAGGTTCGGCTATCGCATCGCATATATATATATATATATATATATATATATATATATATAACGGCCCCGCTCCTTTATAATGTTCTGGTGCGATATTGCAATGCGACTTGTCGCAATCGCATATTGCATAACCCCGAGGTCTTGCCATATGGTACAGCCTATGCCAATGCCAATTGTGATCCGTCGATATCGACGATAACGATATTGCATCGGCCTAGTCCTATCGCATGTCTTCCTCTCATATCCTCTGCCTGTCATCACCGATTGTGATATGTCGATCGGATCTAGATTGTTGATTGGCTAGATCCGACGTCTCCTGTGCATTGCTCCTTTGACCACCGATAAGCCTATTTTCCACTATTTCTTCATATTTTTGGGTCTTGATAGTGTTTTTCGCCTTTTTTGAAGGTTGTCCTTTTTCCAATAGTTTTTGTCTTTAGAAGACTTAAAGGGTTTTTAGGACCCATTTTTAGGATATTTTGCCCCTTTTGGCAAAGGATAAAGGGCAACTTCATTTTATGATAACTTCTACATCCTAAGTCCATTTTTGCCCATTCAAGTTGTAGTAGACTCAGAACGAGACGATCTATATAATGGGGCTAGTTCCAAGAACTTCCTTGGAACTTTATTTTCCTCAGTGAGGAACACTTAGACTTAGGAGTCTATCCAAAATCCATTTTGGATCACGCCTTCCCACTAAAAGAACTTTTTGTCTCCAGAAGACTGATATACTGATCTGAACAGTAAATGAGAGTGACTCACCCTCTTCTTTTAGCCTCCCCCTACACTTGCCTTGCATAGTGCCTCTAAACCAAGGTTTCTGACCACTTTCCTTCTTGGATGGGCTGGTCTTCCTCGTAAGAGCTGCCTTCTTCTTTTTCTTCCTGCAAAACTCTTGCTTAGATGTTCACAGAAGGTAGTTTGAACTTCTTTGCGTTGATCATTGATCCAAGGTGGCTCAAACAAATGTGAAATACACTTGCTCCACAAAAACTTTCACTTGTACCTATTTGACAAGCTGTCAACAACAACTATTAACAACAACAAAAATACAGACAACAACTGGATGGTCTAACTCCTGCATCAACAAAAGAAACAGATTTCACATCCCGTGAACACCTCCATGCCTTACATCTGCATACAAGTGATGGACTAGGTAACAAGCCTACAAAACATGCCCTTAAAACAAATGACCCTTCAAGTCAAGCATGTAGAAAAAGACCATTTGGACTCTTTTTCAAAAGATGAAACACTTCATTATTACCTCCATCTTGGAGACCAATCAATGTTTTCCAATTTAATATTGTATGACATGCATGTTAACAACAAAGCAATCAACCCTTCAAGTTAATTACACATACATTTTCAAATACAAGGAAAACATCAACATCCTTGTGTTCATGCAGGTGCATTTCATCCTTCAACTTTCACTTAAGCACACTGTACTTTTGAAGCTGAAATGAAATATAATGTTTCAGCAACAAAGTGAGTCTCCTACTCAACCTTTTTCCATTCATCTTCATAGTAGAAACTTGCAACTTGCATTCAATTACCGCAGAAATGAAAATAGATGCATATGAAAATAGATGCATCACTAGACATGCAACCTTAATTGGAAAAGAACTCTAGCCATTTCTTACCAATCCAATTCCAAGGTCTTTCATTTTTCTACACATCAGCATCAACATGTGAATCATTCTGAGACACACCATTCATGGAATCTTCCTTTCCATTTCTACCATATTCTCTTTCCACTTTCTTCAGCTTTTGTGGAAGCATTACTGGATTCAAAGCCCAACACCTTTCAGCAAGCCCTTGCGTATGGAAGTAAGTACAACACATGTGCATCCTCTTGACAACATAATTTTCCTTGTCTAATGGACCTTTGGCTTTTTGCTTCCTTTCCTTCAAAGGTTTCCTGTATATGGCCATTCTCTTCCAAGATCTAGAAACATGATGGTTATCCAAACCACAAAAGGAACATGCAATTATTTTCCCATGTTTATATGGAAATTTACCATGCTTTGAAAACTAAAAAGAATGTGTTTAGAACTAGATTTATACCAGCCTCTTTCACCTTTATTGCCTTCAAGAGGAGGTGAAGCAAATGAAGAAGTGGCTCCTTTTGGAACACCATCATTCTCTTCAAGGCTTTTAGGTTTCCTAACTCTCTGGTTCAAGTGTTTGCTTCTGAACACCTACATATTGTAAATGATGTTTCAAGCCATTGCATTCCTCCTGCATGCTTTCCTAAGCCCTTTCCATCATAGCCCATCTTGGATATTAGCTTGGAACCTATGCCTCTAGTATGTTTTTCAAAATAACCAATATAAGAATCCTTAGAAGAATTTGAAGACAAACTGGAATGGTTTACCTCTTCTTCAAGTTGATACTTGACCAAGGCTTCTTTGGAAACAAAGAGTTGTGACTCCAACTCATGCATCCTCTTCAGGTTCACATTTGCAATATGAAGTTTCCTCTCCATTTCCTGTAGTCTGTTGGAAAGCAACTGCTTCTCTTCCTTCATGGAATTCAACTGCTATCTAAGTATGTTGCTCTTCCCTCCATCCTCATACATTTGTCTCACCTTGTCCATCATGATGAACAAGTCTTGCTTCAAGTCTCTGTCATAGAGTCTTTTGATGGAGGAATTTGAGGATTCACTTGCAGAAGTTGTCATTATACCAACGAAGAAAAGAACTTTGAACAAGATTAATAAAGTTCTTTATTAAGCAACCTTTTGCAACAAACCTCTTGTGCTTCAAGGATTGCTTTGAGGTCCTTGGGCATAAAAGAATGCCTTCAACCCTTCTTCCTTCTTTTCCTTCCTGGACTAAGCTATCAACAACTTTACCTTCACCTTTGCAAACTCAAACAATAGCTAGTCTGGAAGAAGCATACAATCAATCTCTGACTGTTTAAACAACTTTCAGACAAGCAATCTTTTCTCTGTCAATCAAGCATTCTGATATAACCTCCTTTGAAGGTGGGTTTAATCAAACTTAGGCTATGATACCACCTGATCTGAAAATGTGGCACTTAGGCTTCTTTTCTAACTTACATGAACCTCTCCCACCTCCAGATCTTTAAATATTCTCAAGTCTTTATGATTAACCAATGCGGAACTAAAAATTCTTGAAAATAGGTGTATGCTGGTATTTATTTTTAACCGATTATATGCTTTAGAATTTGTTATTGTGTTGTAAATTGATGTGCTTAAATTGATATATAGATACATATAACAGTAAATAATGCAGCAATAAAACAAACACATAAGACAACAAATTGATGTGGAGTTCACCCAAAACTCTTGAGCTACATCTCCTTGAGCTCTAGTCAATTCAACTAGGCTCTCTAGGATTATGGCAAAGTCCTTTACAAGCTCTTAGCTCAACTCCACTATTTTACATAGCAACAATGGGTTCAGAACACCATCTTATCCCTTGGCTCTTGAAGCTCTCGGATTTCTGGCTCTCTATTCTAGCTCTTGGCTTTGGCTCTTGCCTTTCTACAACCTTCAGCTCTCTAGCTTTCCACTTGACCTCCAAGTGACTCCAAAGACTCCCTCAACTGCTCTACACATTAGCTTTCACTCCCTCTAGCTCTTTTTGCTTTTGCACTGCCTGCTTACTCTCTCTTTTAGCAACAACTCCTACTTATCCTCCATTCTCTATCAATCTATGAGTTTTTAAGCCAATTGGCGCTATCTGTTCATTTCCTCTTCTCAGACTTTCTGGCTCCCAACCTCTGCCCATTCAAATCCCCCTTCCGAGCGTTAGTAATCATGGCATAATGCCTTCAATGGAGGTGGCCACCTATTTTGCAACGAAAGAGTCCATCCAGCCTTTCAAATCCCTGAAATGGTCATTTTCTATTTACACAGAGAAACACTACAAAATGCAGAAAAATTCACTAAAACACTGTTCATCGGACTTCAAATATTCATAAATCGGCACTATATTCCTATCGGGTTCGCCTTAATATCGTGATCACATCTCCACCATTGATTTGAGGGATCTTGATCCAACGGCTGAGATTCATTTCGGGCAAGTCATTTGTATGGGGGTTAGCTGCCTAAAAAGGGTGGTTTTGTCTCTCCACATGTCGTTTAGTGGATGGGATTGAGTGGGGCACGGTCAAGACCACTTACCGCCTATAGCCTACCTGAAATCCTGCTTGTTTCATAGTTTCCCTTTGTATTCAAAAAAACATTAAAACATTGAAAAATCCCATAAAATGGCTTTAGACGTACTTGAAATATTATATATTTTCATTCCTAAACCCTTTCGGGTCCAGTTTCATTGCATCAGCGCTTCCCTTCGTATTTCGTTTTATAAACGAAATACGCGAAAATACATAGAAAACTGACGTTTGACGGATCTCAAAATATATCAAATATTGTCTATAGCCCCGTCAGGTCCAGCTATCGCATCGCATATATATATAACGGCCTCGCTCCTTTGTAATGTTCTGACACGATATTGTGATGCAAGTTGTCGAAATCGCATATCACATAAGCCCGAGGTCTTTCCATATGGTATGGCCTATGCCAACACCGATTGCGATCCGTTGATATCAACAATCACGATATCGCATCAGCCCGATCCTATCACATGTCTACCTCCGATATCGTCCTCCTGTCACCACCAATTGCGATATGCTGATCAAATCTGCACCGTTGATCAGCCAAATCTGACGGCTCCTATGCATTGCTCCTTTCACTACTGATAAGCCTGTTTTTCATATTTTTTGGTACCGACAATGTTTTCTGCCTTTTTTGAAGGTTCTCCTTTTTGAGATAGTTTTGGTCTTTAGAAGACTTAGAGGGTTTTTAGGACCCATTTTTAGGGGATTTTGCCCCTTTCTCCAAAGGATAAAGGGCAGCTTCATTTTACAATAAATTCTGCATCCTAAGTCCATTTTTCCCCATTCAAGTTGCAGTGGATTCAGAACGAGACGATCTCTGCAATGGGGCTAGATCCAAGAACTTCCTTGGACTTTTATTTTCCTCATTGAAGAACACTTAGACTTAGGAGTCTATCCAAAATCCATTTTGGATCAAGAAGAATATAGAGAAGAAGAAATGGTTGAAATTGAATCTAAAAATTAAGTTGTAAGAGTTATAAAAGAACTCAAAGCATAAAAGAAAATGTCAATCTATGGAAGGTGAATTGAAGGAAGTAAAAGAACACGACAAGATCATCAACAAAATGAATGAAGAAGAAATCATTAGCCTAAGAGTATAGATAAAAGAAGCCAAAATAATTTAAGAATCACTTAGGAATGAGTTAAAAGAATGCAATAACGCAAGTGAAGAACTAGAAGCCGAAATAGTATCTCTATGAAAAGAAGAAAAAAGGGAAATGTTCTATATAAATTTGCAAATATTTATAGAAAATTGGATGAGATCTTTAGAAATAAAAGGCTATATAGTGATAAGACTAGGCTAGGATAGAAGGAAGCATTCAAAAAAGGCTCAAGCTCTTTTATGAAAGGAAAAGGCGAAGAACATAAAACATACTCTAGAAAACAGTTAAAGGATCCAGTAAGAAGGATGAAGACTTCCTAGGTAAACCAACCACTCAAGATTAGCAAGAAGGTACTTGGAGAATTGTTCCATAAAGAAGGTTTCCACCTCCTAGGTATCAACCCATGTTTTACGATTTTTGTTATTCATGTGGAAAATTTGGGCATAGAGCTGCAAACTATCAAGTGTATGGTAGAAACATAAGCGATTTTGGAAGGTCTTTAAGGAATAATTATCCCAGAAATTGTATAATGTCTACATGCAAGACCACAACATATTTGGTAATTTAAGAAATGGCGTAGAGTGTCACATATGCAACGAATTTGGACATTTCCTCCAAGAGAATCACAACATAATCAAAATGATTAGGTTTGGAAGAAGAAAATTATAATATGTGCTCTTTCCATGAAGGCAAAAATCAAAAGGAATGTTTGGTACGTTGATAGTGGTTTCTCAACACACATGACACGATATAGGAATAAAAAATATCTTTGAAAGAAGGAAAGGATGGAGCACTATATTTTGGAAATGATGGATTTGAAAATGTTATAAGAGCATGCATTGTCAAGCTTAGAAGCAAGGATGCTATAGAAAAGGATGTTCTTCTTGTGGAAAATATGAATTAGAGTATGTTGAGCGTAGATCAAATATGTGATGTAGGATATACACTATTATTTGACTCAAATAAATGTGAAATAAGAAGAGAAAAATCCATTCAACTAGTGGTTATTGCAACTAGAACTGGAAATGACATATACCCTTCAGATGATGTTGTTAAATGATGTTTCTTGGAAAAAGATGAGAGTTTGATCTAACATAGATGGATGAGACATATAAGCTTTGATAACCTTGTTAGAATCAATAAAAAGGAAGTTATGAAAGAAGTGTGACTGATTTCAAAACCAACTAGCACTATATGTAAACACTACAGGAACGGAAAACATAGAAGAGTTGAATTGAAGGAGAATGAACACTCAACATGGAAACCATTGGAATTGATACATACCGATCTATGTGGACCAATGGAGACTAAAGGAATGGATGGTGAATTGTATTTTATGTTAATGATTAATGATCATACCACATTAATGACAATTATCTTTTTGAAGAAAAAGTTTGAAACATTTGAATGTTCCAAGATATACAAGGAAATAGTTGAGAATGAAACTAATTTGAAGATTAAATGTTTAAGATATGAAAATGGTTGAGAATTTAATTCCAAATCATTTCAGCATTTTTGTAAAGAACATGGAATAAAAAGGTAGTTCTCGATAGCCAAGAGCCAGGACACCACAAAAAATGGTGTTGTCGAAAGGAAGAATAGAACTGTACAAGAAATGGCTAGAACAATGTTGAATGATTCAATGTTGGATGACACATTTTGGATTAAGGAAGTTGATATAGTGGTATATATTTTTTATCAAAGGTTTTCTTAGAAGAAATTGCGATATAACTCCATACAAACTATGGATAGGAAGACCAACAAATGTCAAACATTTTAGGGTATTTGGAAGCAAGTGCTACATTAAAAGGGAATATCAAAAAATAAGAAAATTTGATTCTCTAGTAGATGAAGGCATTTTTGTTGGCTATTCATGAAAAAGAAAAGGTTATAGATGTTACAATCAAAGGCTTAACTAAATAGTTGATAGCATTAGTTATAGATGTTACAATCAAAGGCTTAACTGAATAGTTGATAGCATCAATGTCACTTTTAATGAACATTGTGGCCCAAAGATTGAACAAGAAATCTCTTCTTCAAGAAAATCCAAGATAGACAAGATAGAACTAGAAAGGGTCAAAGAATAAGTCCGAGAGAAAGAACAATTGAGTAAGGAAACCAATACCGGTTAGGATGAGACAAGAGATGAACAACAAGTTTAACAACAAGCACCCTAGAAGACCCCACAAAATGGTATCAATGTATTCATCCTTCAAATTAGATCATTGGAGATCTCAATGAAGGCATAGGAACGAGAACAAATCAATAGCTTGGTGCACCACAACAAGCCCATCTTGCTCCCTTAGCCACATTTGAGCCGAAAAACTTTGAAGAAGCCAGTCAAGATGAATATTGGGTAGCTACTATGAATGAAGAATTAGATCAAATTGAGAACAACGATACTTGGCAATTGGTTCCATGACCAAAGGATACAGATGTCATTGTCACAAAATGGGATTTTAGGAATAATTTAAATGATGATGGACAAGTTTCAAAGAACAAATCAAGGTTGGTTTACAAAGGATATGCACAGGTTCAAGAAATCGATTTCAAAGAGGCATTTTCTCCCATTTACAGAATGGAATCTATTAGGATGTTCTTGGGTTATGCATGTTCGAGGAAGATCAAATTTTATCAAATGGATTGAAAATCATCATTTCTAAATGGAGAATTAGAATAAGAGATATACATAGAACAACCTAAAGAATTTTTACTCACTAACAATAAAGATTATGCTTACAAGTTAAAGAAAGAATTCTATGGACTCAAACAAGCACCTAGAGCTTGGTATGCTTGTCTTGACAGGTATTTTCAAAAAGAAGGATTCAACAATGTAAGTGTTGAAAACAACCTTTGTGTACGGTTTGAACCTGATAGCTTGACAATTATTGAAGTATATGTGGATGATATCATGTCTGGAAGCGATGACGATAGGTTAAGCAAGAAATTTTTAGTAGTCATGCAAAGTGAGTTTGAGATGTCATTACTTGGTGAGCTGACATACTTTTTAGGACTTCAGATATCTCAGCAAGAAAATGGGATATTTATATATCAAACCAAATATATCAAGGAAATGTTGAAGAGGTTTCAAATGTAATATTACAAACCAGTTCTCACCTAAATGGTGACAGGTTGCAAGTTGAGCATAAATGACTCATCAAAAGATGTGGTTCATAGGATGTATGGATCTATGATTGGAAGTCTTTTATATGTAATATATTTCAGGCTAAATGTGATACAGGTAGTCGAACAGGTGGCAATATTTCAGGCAACACCAAAGGAATCTCATGTTGCAATAAAAAGGGTCTTTCAATATCTCAAGGAAACAACAAAATATGGACTACGATATCCTAAAGGAAATGAGTTAGTTATTGCAACTTGTACAGATGTCGATTGGACGGGAATTGTTAATGATCGTAAAAGTACTAGTGAAGCAACTTTCTATTTAGGTGGTTGTCTTGTTTCATGGTTGAGTAAGAAGTAGTAATATATATCCTTATCCACAATGGAAGAAGAATATATAACAATAGTAGTTTGTTGTACGCAAGTCCTCTCGATGAAATTAATCTTACAGGATCATCAAGTGAAGGTTGATGAGCCCATTCAAATATTTTGTTACAACACTAGTGCCATCAGTATCTCCAAGAATATTGTGAAGCATTCAAAAACAAAACACATTCTGATCAAGTACCATTTTGTTATAGAATACGTTGTTGAGAATAATATCAAAGTTGAATACATTGGGACAAAAAAACAAATTGTTGGCATCTTTACCAAACCTTTACCATGTGAGACACTTGAGTATCTTCACCAAAAGCTTGGGATACTCCCAAGTTCCCATTAGATTTCTCTTTTATCTTGTCAAGTAAATAAGGAGATTTGAGGTAGGCTACAAGCCCCTAGGAGAGACAGGTTGTCAAGGGGAGTTACGCTTTAAAATTGATGTCAAAGGGGGAGAGAAAGCATAGGAATGTTAAAAGCATGATGTCAGGTGGAGTCATGATCACAAGGGGATTACTTGTGTTGTCATCAATGCTATAGGGGGAGATTTTTGATAGATAGTTTTCACTAAAGTCAACCCAAGCAACCCCAGGAGAAACCCTGATCTTCATTAATAAATTTTCCATGGAAATTCATGGTCTCCCACATCCAATATACACTAGTTGGTTTCTCCTCGGAAGATATTTTGGGTTGTATGTGGCACACCACAATGTTCCTCACAGTTTGATAGTTATTCACGATTGAAGTTGGTAAACCCCATTAGTGTGATAGAACCCCATGGATGGTGTCATTAAGGTTTCTATGAAGGATTATTTATAGGTTATTTATTACATTGAAGTTTTATTAAAAGAATTATCACGAATATTTATTATTATGGTATTAAAACCTTAAATAATTCCTCATTATTTCTAAAATAGATTTAAGGGTTATTTATTATTAGATGAGACCTTTGACTCATGGCCCACCTCCTTCAAGTATAAAATATATGTTTTTTTTTTAATGAAAATCATTAATTATATCTAGCATATCATGTTGGAAGCCTTATCTAACTCCAATGACCACCCTCTCCAAGGCTATAAAATTGCAAATTCATGATCACTTAGATATTCTTAGGTGAGAACTATCTGAAAACGAATCTATGAAAGGTTTTTTCGGCCCTAGGAATAGATATATTGAATCTATAGTAGTGTAGGGTTTGATTCCTGTTGGCATGACTTGATTGGGTTGGTGCAGAAATTATTTTGTGACCAAGTGAATTTTTTCTCCATTGGCTTGTGGAGCATCAGACTTGTGGCTCATAACATCTTTCTTTTAAGCATCAGACCTGTGGGAACGGTGACCTGTGGCATCAATTTTAAAGCATCAAATTGTGGATTACTCAAAATATCAATATGCGGAATTAATATGAAGCCTCTGACCTAGAAATTCCTTTCAATATCAGTTTTGTGCCATTAATTTTGATCATCGTATGAGTGGCTTGGTTGTCTCACCATCCTTAAGGATAGGCTGTGAAATTTATTATTTAATAAGCAAGGTTTTCATATTACCAAGGATGGAATTCAAACTGTAAATGAGCTCAATCCATAACGTTATGAATGTTTTCATAGGGGGGTAAAATCACTAAAAGAGTTGAAAAATAGAAAATTTAACAAAAATGTGATTTAAAAGGTTTTCAACAATTATGCATTCTGTTTCTATCAAGATATACCCAAAAAACAAGGAGAGATGGAGACAAGGGGTGAGAGAAGGAGAGAGAAGGAGAAAGGGAGGGATATAGTAACAAAGTTGGATAGGGAGAGAGTGAGTGATGGGAGAAGAGAGAGGATTGGAGAGCAAAGAGAGAGAGAGAAGGGGGGAGATAGAGGGAGGCAAGAGAGAAAGGGAGAGAGAGGACTTGAGAGAGATTAATAATGTGATTGGGAAAGAGAGAGTATTGGAGGGGAAAGAGAGATAGAGAGTGATGGAGGAAGAGAGAGGGAGGTAGGAGAGAAAGGGAGAGAGAGGAAGAATGAGAGAGATGACTTGAGAGAGAGGAGGAGATAGGGAAGGATAATTAGATGGAGTTCGAGGGGGAAGAGGGAGGGAGGAAGAAAGACACAAAGAGTGAGAAGTGGAGAGAGAGATTGAGTGACAATGGAGAGAGGAAGAGAGATTGTGTATGTTTGGGGGTGATATAATGAGACAAATAAGGAGAGATGGAGAAAAGGAGGGAAGATAAGGAGAGAGAGGGGCATATAGTAACAGAGTTGGAGGGTGAAGAGAGAGAAATAGAGAGGTGGGAGATAAAGGGAGGGAGAGGAAATAAGACAGAGAGGATGTGAGAGAGTGGAGAGAGGTAGGAAAAGAGAGACGGAGATGGAGGGGGAGAGAGAGGGAGGTAAGAAGAAATATATAGAGAGAGAAAGGTGAAGAGAGAGAGGGAGGGAGTGATTAGAAAGATGGAGATAGAGGGAGAGAGGACAATAGGAGGGAAGAGAGATAGAAGCAGGGGAGAATGAGAGAAGAGGAAGAGAGAGAGAGAGAGGGAGTGCTAGATAGATGGATTGGAGAAAGAGAGTTATGTTTTGGGAGTGATATAGAGAGACACAGGGAGATAGAGATATAGATGGAAGGAGAAGAGAGGAAAGAAGAGAGAGATGGAGATAGGGAGGGAGTGACAGAGACATTGATAGATATGGAGTGAGAGAGAGTATGAGTTGCGGGGGCTGAGATAGAGAGAGAAAGAAGGAGAGATGGAGGGAGATATAGGTATAGATGGAGCGGGAGATAGGGAAGAAGATTTCTTGCACTAGATGCATTGATATTAGTGTAGATGGTGATTTCTAACCCTATTTGATTGCTTGAACTAGATGCATTGATTTTAATGTAGATGTTTATTTATAATGATATTTGATTACTTGCACTAGATGCATTGATTTCAATGTAGATGATTTCAAATCCTATTTGATTGCTTGCAATAAATTCATTGATTTCAATGTAGATGGTGATTTGTAATCCTATTTTATTTCTTACACTATATGCTTTAATTTCAATGTAGATGTTGATTTCTAATTATATTGTAGGTTTTAACCCCGTACAGAAATTACCTCCATACGAATTCTAAAACATAGAAAATAAACAATGCGAGAGAATAACACATGAAACACATATACACAGAGATTTTCCCCTGGATCCCAAAACCGGGACTACCAGCTTGATTTTTCACTATATTCCTTTCAATGTTACAATACATATTTATACATGCCGAAGCATCCAATACCATGGACCAAAAACCATCGTGTCCAAAAACATGTGCGAAAATCATGCACAAAACCATAGGTGGGTTCGCCCATCCTAACATAGGGTCCAAAACCAAAATTTTCTAGGGTGCTGCTCCAGACCCCGTAAAGTGGGGTTACGGGTACACCTCAAACCCCCTGTGACCTCCCCTCCCCCACAATCAATGCAACAAAGGTGGGGCTCCTCCCCCCCTCTAACCCCTGGTTGACTATGTGGGCTAGTTGTGGAAAGAATATAACACAACCCAACATTCTCCCACTTGTTGTTTTCTTTCCACAGGGGGCCACAAGAGAGCTTATTCATTTATCCAGCCCTGCAATGCCCATTGTTTCTCTACACCAAGAGAACTTCTCAGAGCTCACAGATTTTGTCAATGCATCTGCAGTATTCTTCAAAGTGTCCACCTTTACCAACAACACCTTTTTTTCTTCTATCATATCCTTCACAAAGTAATATTGAAAATCAATGTGCTTGGTCTTTGAATGATATGCGGGGTTCTTTGCCAAGAAAATTGCACTTTAGCTGTCACAGTCTATCCTTATAGCTCCCTATACTAACCCCATACTTGAACACAATCTCTGCAACCAAACTTCTTCCTTGCTTGCGTGAGTGGCTGCCATGTATTCTACCTCTGTAGTTGATAGTGCCACTATAGATTGTTTCTTACTCATCCAACTGACTGCAACTCCAAATAGGTTAAACACATACCCACTTGTAGATCTTCTTTGATCCAGATCTCCAGCCCAGTTTGCATCATCAAAGCCACGAATATCCAACATTTTGTCCAATCCCGGTCTTCCTTGGTAGCACAAACCATAATCACTAGTGCCACACAAATACTTGAAAACCCACTTCACTATTGTCCATTGCTCCTTCCCTGGTTTTGACATAAACCTGCTCAATACTCCCATTGCATGTGCAATGTTTGATCTAGTATAGACCTTGCATATATCAGGCTACCGACTGCACTTGCATATGGAACACGAACATGTCCTCTTCCTCTTCTTGTATCTTGGGACACTATTCAACAGATAACCTCACACCTACAAGAATAAGAACCTTCACCGGTTTACTATCCTGCATATTAAACCTCTGCAGTATTGTCTCGACATACTTCCTCTAGTTTAACCAGAGCTTCCCCTTTGCCCGATCTCTTTTAATTTCCATGCCCAAAATATAGTTTGTAGAACCAAGATCTTTCATGTTGAATTTGGAGGACAATTGGGTCTTCAAATCCTGGATAATTTCTTTGTCATTTCCAACTAGCAACATATCATCCACATACAAGACCAGATAAATAACATGGTCACCAATTAATTTAAAATACACACAGTGATCTGCTTTGCTTTTGGTGAAGCCAAGTCTCCGTATAAATGTATCAAATTTCTGATACCACATCCTTGGTGACTGTTTTAACCCATACAGAGACTTCTTTAACTTGCATACCAGCTCTTTCTTACCCTTCACCGCAAAGCCTTCAGGTTGCTTCATGTATATTTCCTCTTCTAGATCCCCATGAAGAAATGATGTCTTCACATCCATCTGTTATACCTCAAAATCAAAAGCAACAACAACAGATAAAAGTAATCTAATAGAAGTTAACTTGGCAACATGAGAAAAAATATCACCAAAATCAATTCCCAGCACCTGGGAATAACCTTTTGCTACCAATCGAGCTATGTATTTCTCCTCCTTTCCTTCTGCATTTGTCTTCTTCTTGAACACCCATTTGCTGCCAATGGTTTTCCTTCCAACCGACAAATCCACCAAATCCCAAGCCTCATTTTTGTGTAAAGATTCCATTTCATCAACCATGGCCTCTTTCCAGAGTTTTCCATCCTTTGAATCCACTTCTTCCTTCACAGTTCTGGGATCATCATCAATAATAAACAAAGCAAAATTTGAACAGAAAGGAGATGGACTATACCTTTATGGTTGCCTTCTTTCTCAAACTGATCTTCTCACAGCCAGAGTTTGCGGCTCTTCATTTTCTGATTCCTCCTCTACTGTAGAGTCTGATTCTTCCTCCTTTAGCTCAAACTCTATCTTCTTAGGTTCCTTTGGTTGGACTTCATGTTTAATAACATCTTTCACCTCTCTGAACACCACATCTCGATTATACACAACCTTCCTTGTTACTGGGTTCCAAGGCTTATAACACTTTAAACCATCCTTATACCCAATAAATATGCACTTTTCAGATTTACTATCCAACTTGGTTTGTTTCTCCTTTGGAACATGTACATATGCATCACATCTAAATACCCTTAGATGTGAAAGAGAGGGTTTCTTACCAGTCCATACCTCTAGTGGAGTCTTATCCTCCAACGCTGATGAAGGTGACCTATTGACCAGGTAACATGCAATATCCACTACCTCTACCTAGAATTCTTGTCCTAAGCTGGCACCACTAAGCATGCTTCTTTCCCTTTCCATCCATGTCTTGTTAATTCTTTCTGCAACTCCATTTTGCTGAGGTGTATATGGAGTAGTATTTTGTCGTGCTATACCACACTTCTTACAAAATTCTTCAAATTCCTTGCTGCAAAACTCTCCACCATTATTTGTCCTCAGCACCTTTATCTTCTTCTATGTCTGATTTTCCACAAGAGCCTTAAATTCTTTAAACCTATCAAAGGCTTCAGATTTATTCTTAAGGAAATATATCCATGTATTTCTTGAGAATTCATCTATAAACGATACATAGTACACAGACTTACCCAATGATGGAACCCTCACAGGTCCAAACACATCACTGTGCACAAGTTCTAATATCTGTTTCGCCCTCTTACTACCAGAGGGGAAACTCACCTGATTTTGCTTCCCATATACACAATTTTCACAGAAATCAAAATCCAGAGAGCTATTACTCATACCTTCTACCATACCTTTACCATGAAGTATTCGAAGGCCCTTCTATCCAATATGTCCAAGCCTTTGATGCCACAACATGGTCTTCTCTCAAGAGACCACTAGATTTTTAGCTCCACTTTCAGGAACCACAGACCTGTTGCACCCATCAATAACAGTGCTACCTTGCAGCTTGTACAAAGTTCCAATTTGAACTCCATGCATCAATACCAGTGCTCCCCAAAGAATTTTGTAGGTATCCTTCTCGAACACTATTTTTACATTTGCATCATCTAGCTTTCTTACAGAAATTAGATTTCTGGCTAATGCAGGAATATGCAGAACACCTGGAAGTGTTCTAACCCTTCCACCTTGCAACTTCAACTTTACTTTTCTGTGACCAATGATTCTAGCCTTCCTATCATCCCCTAAGAAGACATCGCCACCATCATATTTCTCATACTCACAGAACCACTCTTTATATGGAGTGAAGGGAAAGGATGCACCTAAGTTAATCAACCATGCCTCATGATCTACATGTGTACTTGAAGAAGCCAAGTACACATCGCCACCTTCATTTGAGGTGGTTTTAACCTCTGCAAAAGGAGCATCATCAGATCCCTTTCCCTTATAAGGAGCTTTAGATTTATAGTCCCTTTTGTAGTGCCCTTCCTTTCTGCATTTCCAACACACCACCTTTACAGGTTTTCCTAGAGATTTAGATCTTCCTCTAGATTTAGATCTCCCACTCAATGACTTATTTTTTCTTCTGTTCTGAGACCGTCCTCGTACAAACAAGGCATCACCATTTTGGCTCTCCATATTTTTCCATCTCATCTCCTCCGTCAGCAAGGATGAGTGTATTTCATCAAACTACAAGGCAATTACATTGATACCTATTGCAATAATCAGAATATCGCACGAATCTGGTAGAGAACACAACAAACTGATGCACTTATCTTGATTTGAAATTTTAATATCAACAGATGCTAACTGACTTACCATAGTATTAAATGCATTCAGATGCTCTGTCACCGAGTCTCCATATTTCATCCTCAGGTTATACAACTTTTTCTGCAGGAAAAGTTTATTCACCAGAGACTTAGAATGGTACAAAGTCCCTAACTTTTCCCAAAAAGCCTTCATCGTAGCTTCCCCTGATACATTCAACAATACTGAATCTGAGACACACAATTGTATTATTCTCTTTGCGTTCCGATCCAACTTCTTCCATTCCTTATCAGACACTCCCATTGGTTTAGTACCTAGATCTCCTGCGATCCACTAATGTTTATCCACCAACAAATCCTCCATCTTGAGTTTCCACAACTCAAAACTCAGACCATTAAATTTCTCGATCTCTATCTTTCCACTGCTCCCCATCTTCCTTCACCACCAGAATCGATCTCGTAGATCTCCCACTGAACAGGGTCTACCACAGGCCCGAGTGAAACCCCTCAGCAACAAAGGCATCCCCTTGAAGCTAAAACAACTCTGATACCAAATGTAGGTTTTAACCACGTACAAAAATTACCTACATACGAATTCTAAAACACAAAAAATAAACAATGCGAGAGAATAACACATAAAACACATATACACAGAGATTTTCCTCTAGATTCCAAAACCTGGACTACTAACTTCATTTTTCATTATATTCCTTTCAATTATACAATACATATTTATACATGCCGAAGCATCCAATACCATGGACCGAAAACCATCGCGTCCAAAAACATGTGCAAAAATCATGCACAAAACCATAGGTGGGTTTGCTCAAAAAAGAGGTTTTCACCTCGAGATATTTGATCCCTCGTGGCGCTTGATAGATTCGGAGTTAAAAAGGATCTAGGCTCGTTAAATCTAAGCAAACATAATTTTAAATATTTTAAAGAATAAAAATTTGAAAAGCATTATTTCTAAATAAACCACTCTTATTGGCATAAAAATATATCACAATAACAATGTTTGAGTTAGGGAGTTTCAACATCACTAGTAAGCGTGTGTGACAATTTGAGTTGTAAAGTGTCAATATCCCAACAAATCCGAAAATTTGGGCAAATTAAACCAAGAAAAGTTGTAAGAACTTCCAAAAACATATAAGATATAAATTAGTGTGATTTAACATGAATATTTCGAATGAGTGTTAGTTATTAGTCTCTTTCAAGGGATGACTCTAGCAATAGATTTTCTTGTTGACCACCATTAGTTTAACATAGAAATGCAATTTACCACCATTAGTTTAACATAGAAAATACAACTTATAATGTTTAAATTTCAAAAAATAAATATATATTTTTAAATATTATTTAAAAACTATTTTTCAAACGTTTAGTTAAACCATAATTTGAAGGAATTGTCACTATAATTTAAGCTATTCTTTCTATAAAAAAGATAAGAATAAGATGTAAATAAATATATTTACTAGGAGTTACTTCCCACCATTATTTATGTTTTACTCAACACTTATGTAGGAGTAAAATTGATAATGTGTAGACTTACTAATGGTTACTACTCACCAAAATTTATGTAGTCCTTGTGCCTACAAAATTAAAGAGTATTAATTTAGCATTGATGAATATAGATTATAATTTTTTTAAAAACATAATTAAATAAGATACGCTAAAATACCTTAAGCAAATTTTCTTAATAAAATTAGTAATAAATATTTAAATTTAAATAATAAATTAATTATTTTTTTCCGAAGAAAAAGCAAACTTTTTATTAAGGAAATAAAAAGTTACATTGCATATTCTGTGCATTTCTGTTGCTGCTGTTAACTGCCCATGCAATCAAAAAACGACCTTCCTTCAGAAGGGTCCATCTGATCTCAAAGAAAAAAGACAGCTGAAAACAATATAGAATGGCTGCTTTAAACTGTCCAGCCATGTGCTGTGTCGACCCTTTCAAAAGAAGGCAACAAAAAACATCATAAAGCGGGTCTCCTCATATGAGGAAAACAACCCTTACAAAAGTATATAAGTTCTGAGTTGTCTAACATGCAGTTTTTGAATCAAAATTTCCATAATATCCATAATAAAGTCTGTGTAATAAGTATAACATAAAAACAAAAATGCTGTAAACTGTCACTGAGCAAAAGTGTGAGGCGGCTGATCCGTTGTCTGGGTCTACCCCTGGTTTTCTTCTATGATTTTCCAGCTGCCCAGATTCTGCTGCAAACCTTCCTTAGAAAGTTTGTCGGCTGAATCATTTCTGTCCCTGTAAATATGACATAAAGAGAAACTGTTAAAAGAAGATTTTAATACCTGCATTTCTTCCAGCAAAGGTTTCAGAATTTGATTTTTGCATGAACTTTTCCCATTGACCAAATTTATAACGTTTTGTGAGTCTCCAAAGATCTGAATTGAGAAGATGCTTCTTTGAATGAGCCAACATAGAAGAAGCTTCAAAGCTGACATTTCTGCAAAGTTGTTTGATCCTGACCCTAGTCCAACTGAGGCTTTGAGGATATGGTTTGCATTTACGTGGCTGACTATTCCGGCTCCAGCCCTATTGTTCTAAGAGGCTCCGTCAAAAAAAGCCCATGGAGTACCTTCTTTAATGTGTACATATTTGTTTTGTCTTTGAGATTTTTTCTCCTCAGGTTCGGGGATACTTGAGTATATAGAGACACTTTGGCTTGCTGTGACAGCTACCGGGATTTCCTTGTCCTGAAAAATGCTCCTGTTTCTGGCGATCCAAACCCCCCAACAGATAATGACGGGTAGGTTCCTCATATTCCCATCTGGGTATTGTTGCCACCATTTTTCCCAAACCTCTGTTATATTTTCACCTCCCCATTCAAACCTTTTGCTCATCAATTTCTCTGCCTCCCCCCAAATCTTTTTGGTTTCTGAACAGTTTAGGAAAAGATGGTTGATGGATTCTGCTTCTGACTTGCATAAGGTACATCTCCCTGGACCATGCATGTATCTTGACTGAAGGATGTCCCAAGTTGGGATTTTTATTTTTAAAATACACCAAAAGAAAAGTCTAGCCTTTGTTGGACATTTGAGCTTCCATAAGTGCTTCGGCCACCATTCTGGGATTCCCCATCCTTTCCTAGACATGATGAATTTATATCCACTTTTTGGAGAGTATTCTCCGGTTTCTGCATGGGCCCAGATCAGCTGATCCATGCTATCTTTTATTCTGACATTTGACCTGGAGAGTTCTTGAGTATAAGAATTCCATTCATTCCACCATCTTTGCTCTAGTTCTAAATCTTCTCCATTTTTCCAAGCTTGTCCCCACATAGTTGAGTGACCAACTTTTTCCACCTGATTTAAGAAGAGTATGCCTTTGATTTCTAATTGCCTGATTAACCCGGGGGATAGAGCAAAATTTTCATTGCATCCTACCCACGGGTCCTTACCTATCTTCAAATTCCTTCCGTTCCCGATCTTCCATGCCAAACCCTGTTCGATTACTTTGAAGGACTCCACCGTTGCTTTCCATATCACCGAGACATTCTTCTTATTCTTTGCTGGGTTTCTAATCCATTCTTCTAAAGGAGCTGGGTCTATATATTTCCTTTTCACTACTCTTGTCCATAAATTTTCCATCTTTATCTGTCTCCAGCCTAATTTTGCAGCTAGCGAGAGGCTGAAGTCAGGAAAACTTTTTATCCCCCATCCTCCCCAATCTTTTGGCCTTGCCACTTTTTCCTAGGCTACCCATGGAAGGACAGAGGTCTCCTTTGAGCCAGCCCATAAAAATCTACTACAAATTCTCCTTATTTTCTCCAAAGTACCTTTAGGAACCCATGTTAATGCTGCCCAGTAAACTAGGATGGCCAGAAGTACTGATTTGATAAGTGTCAATCTTCCGACTCTGGATAGCCATTTGTAGCTCCAATGTGAGATTCTGGCTTCTATTTTGGCGATCAACCAGTTCCAGTCATCTTTCCTATATGCATTTGGTTTAAGCCATAACCCTAGATACTTGAATGGGGATTCCATATTACTCAATTGATAAGGAAAGAGCGAAAGCATCTGGGCATTTTCTTGCTTGTCTAGGCCTTCCATTATTAATTGAGATTTCCTGTAGTTTATCTGCATTCCAGTTGCTTTCAAGAACAGGTCAAGAATGTTTTTGAATTCCTTTATCTCATTAGACTCTCCATTTGTGAAAACCAGAATGTCATCAACAAAAAGGAGATTTGAAATATACAAGTTAATAGCAACTTTGAGACCTTTTACCTTGCCTTCCCTTTTGGACTTTTGAATCAGCGGGCTTAACCCTTCTTCTACTAGAAGGAAAAAAGGAGAGGCTGCGCCATTGATGAGGACTGCATAACTGACATTTGTAATACACGCCATGATCCAACTGATGAAATCTATTTTGAAACCTAAATGAGTTAGGAGCAGACGGACATATATCCAATTTATCCGGTCATAAGCTTTGGATAAGTCAATTTTGATAACTGCACCCTTCTTATTCTTCTGCGTGACACTGTGCAATACCTCCTATGCAATAAATTAATTATTGTCTTTCACTATTGTATATAATATAATATTCAATGTTCAAAAAGAAAATGTAATAATGTCATCACTCTGGAGTGGTTAGTGCGTAATATTTGCAAAAAGAAAATGTAATAATGTCATCAATCCAGAGTGCTTGTGCTTAATATTTGCAAAAATACTCAAGAATGGACATAAACCTAACCTGGTTTTGGAAACCGACCCTAAACTTGGAAAACAAAATGCGTGGCAGAAATTACTGTCAGTAATCTCTACTAGATGTCAGCAAAATTTCGACTTAGATGGTAAAATATAAACGATGATGATTCAGGTTAGTCGGATATGCAAAATTCAAATGATTTTAGTGTGGACATTTTTGTAAGAAGAGTAATTTTATTTTGTTATCGATATATTGTACATTCCATTTATATAGAAAGCCTCCATATATTGAAACATAAACCATAAAAATCAATCGGGAAATAGCCCAACAAGATTCAAAACTCTATATGAGTAATCGGGAAATAGCCAAACAAGATTCAAATTACGTTAAGCCAGCAAACACATGCGCTGAAGATCTCTACTATTTGCAAAAATTTATTTCACAGTATAATCGATTCGTTGCATAATTAGATAAACAGATCTCTAAAAGAACCCCTTATTATATTGTTTATGAGTTAGGATATCCCAGTCTTTACTAGCTTGTTTTAATGGTATTCAGACTATAATCAAACTCCTAAGAAAAGACCTCGATATTTTAGAACAAATCTACCAACTGATTAGAAGATTGAAGTGCCCAAACTAGACAATGATTTCACAGTATTTTGTCGAAATAGAACATGTAAAACTGAGAGAAACAGTAATCGGTTTGATCGTGGATTGGAAAAAGAACTGAGAGAGAGTTGTTAAATACTATCGACAGATTTTTCAAAAAATGTATACAAAATTGCAAGAATGTCTTCTAAACAAAATATGAAAATAAGGGGAAAATCTAACCTTAGCTAAAGGAAAACGAAGTTTCTGCATCGGCTTTTGTCTTTTAAGATACAATTTTGAGAGACACGTTACAAACGACTTCAAAACTATGCATGTTCAAGGAGAAAAAATTCGAAACATTCAGAATATCTTTAGACATTACAATTCGGGGTTATTCTCAAAACATTACAATTACCATCCTTTCTCCTTGGCGGTCACAAGTTCTAGTTCCAAATGTCAAGAAACTTGGCTCCACTAATTCCAAATTCTTCTTGCCATGGCAATGAAAAATCATTTTGAATGACTGGATATTCATTCAACCACCAACTATCATCTATCCACAGAGGCCTGTAGGAAGACTCCATATTGTCAATATATCCCTGCATGGTGTCCAAATACATAATATCGGGCACTTAATCTTGATCGAGATAGTTCTCCATCATGATTCGAAACTCATTGGGAGTAATATGGTCTATGAATAAATCAAGGTCTGCGAGAACATCAACGTGATAGGTGAAATCTCCTATATCAGACGTCACCGGGGTTGCTACAGAATTCGCCTCTGTAGTTAATTCGTCATTCTTATTTGAACCCATCTGATTAGTGCTTTGGTTTTCATGAGTGGACTCGAGATTATTATCTCTTTGTGCCTTCAACCCAATTTCATCTTCCATTGAATTTATAACCCCATTTAACAACATTTCGACCTTAACCTCATTCTCAGCAGCCGTTTCTTCATTATTATCCATATTATCCATCTTTTCTATTGGAAAATAATTCGGCGAATTTAATTTTCGTTTTCGCGGACACGAGAGGCAGAGAGTTATAACTTACGTGAAGAGGTTCGTGCACCGCACAGTTGATTTTGTGAAGCTACCTTCACACAATGCGAGGCTATTTCCCAGTCTTGAATTTCGAATACCGCAGAACTATTCCAGAGACTTAATGAATACTCACAAAAATTATAACACGATAGGTTTGGAGAAACACACTAAAAGTTAGTATTCATTTATTAAACATGAAAATACATCAACATGAGACTACCGCTCATTCATAAGTAAATAAAAGTTTTATAGTAACCTACGCACAACACTACACAGTAAAATACAGTGACTATTTTTTTATGCGCCCACCAAAAATCGCTCCACCATTTTCTCCACAGAGACTTGTGCTCTTTTCTTACTTCTTACTCTCTAACCTCTCTACACATTCTAACCTATTACAAAATTACTTTTACATTCATATATAACTCAACATACAATTTTACATTTAATTCATGACAGAGCGAAAATTAATTTTGATGTTGTCGTTGAGTGTGATCAGAGTCGCGCATGTGTTTCTGGACTGTGAGCAAGGTTGTTGAATAAATGCTTGCCCATATATGTTTACCTAAGTACATAAATTCTTTAAATTCCTTTGTTGGGTTTCTGAATGGTTCCCGTCTGACTTTAGAACTTCTAACTTCACACTGAGACGCAACCTGAAAAAATGTCTTCAAGCAAAGACGCAACCTGCAAAAGTGTTTGACATGTATGGTTGCTGTCAGGATGTTTATTTTGGTGGTTGGGATTATTATTTCCAACACTCCCCCTTAATCACAACTGCCACCATTGACAATTCCCAAACAATTTCTGAGATAAACAAAATTTTCTCCTGCCAATGGCTTTGTGAAAATATCAGCAAGTTGTTCTTGTAACCTACAATGCTACAACACAATTTCATCATTATTAATCAACTCTCTAATAAAATGATATTTAACATCAATATGCTTGGTCCTCTTGTGGAAGACAAAATTCTTTGACAATGCAATTGTTGAGGTGTTGTCGCAGAAAATAGTTCTTGCGCCCTCTTGGTCATGACGAAGATCCCTCAACATCCTTCTCATCCAAACTACTTAACATGATGCTGCTGTCGCTGCGACATATTTAGCTTCTACTATTGACAATGACACTATTGGCTGCTTCTTGTAGGCCCATGAAATGGCTCCAGAACCCAAATGAAAAACATATCCTGACGTGCTCTTTCTGTCATCGACACTGCCTGCCCAATCACTGTCAGTGTAAACAACCAGCCTGAAATCACTAGTTCCTGTGTACGAAATGTCATACTGTTTTGTCCCATTGACATACCTTAGAATCCTTTTCGCTGCTTACCAATGTGTCTCCTTGGGTGTCTCCATGAACCTTGACACCAAACTTACTGCATACATTATATCTGGCCTAGTGGTGGTCAAATACATCAGGATGCCTATCATGCTTTTGTATAATGTTGGATTGACATTGCTGTTGCAATATTCTTTGCTCAACTTCAACCCTATGACAGTTGGAGGTGGTGCAGACTTGTTGTTCTACATTTTAAACCTCTGCAAAATTTCTGCCACATACTTTGCTTGAGAGATAGAAATTCCATTTTCTGTTTGCTTCACTTCTATGCCCAAAAAATGTCTTAACAATCCCAAGTCAGTCATTTCAAACTCACTCTTCAAGACTTGTTTGAAATCAGCGATGAGGAAACTATCACTGCTTGTAAAAATCAAATCATCTACATATAAGACGACAATTAGAATCTTACCTCAGCTCTCTTTGATGTAGAGAGTAGGCTCACCATCACACTTGTCGAAACCATTGTTCAACAAGTAAGATTCTGTCCTGTTGCACCATGCTCGCAGTGCTTGCTTCAATCGATAAAGAGCTTTCTTCAACAGATATACTTTGTCTTCTTGTCTTTCAATCTCATAAATAGGCAGTTGCACGACATACACTTCCTCTTTCAGCACTCCATCCAAGAACGTTGACATTACGTTCATCTGATACACTGTCCGTTTATGTTGCACGACAATCGCCACAACTATGCGCACTGTCTCCATTCACGCCACTAGCATGAACATCTCCGCGTAATCTCTTCGATGTTGCTGCTTGTATCCTTTGATAACTAGCCTTGCTTTGTGCTTTTCAATCTTTCCCTCAATGTTGCTTTCGGTCTTATAGACCCACTTCACTCCAATAACATGTTTTCGTTTCGGAAGGCTCACTAACTCCCATGTGTCATTCATTTCTATTGCTTCTATTTCTTCCTCCATTGCTTCAAACCATTTTTCTTCTTTCACTACATCTTCAAAGTGGATTGGATCATCTACATGACAAAATAATGCAAATAAGGAATTTAGACCTGCACCACTATTAACTTCATCTTGCTCATAAATTTCATTTAAATTTCTGAATTTAGGCCTTCTTGTGCTTGTTGACGATGGGTTTGATATGTCACTTGGTTTCGCACTTCACAGTGTGATTGGAGAAGCACTTGCTTGGCTACGCGAAACTATCCTATTATTTGTTGATGGTGTTGCTTGCTGCTTGCTTTGCTGCACTTGAATAGGAGTAGAGGGAGTCACTGTTGAGGAATTACTTGCTGCTGTTAATTCCTCTTTGTCCTCATATGGTATGCATGCTTTGACATTGATTGTCTTTTCTAAACTTCCATCCCATGCTTCCTCTTCTATGAACTGCACATCTCTGCTGATTATTACCTTATTGGTTAATGGATTGTAGAGTTTGTATGCCTTGGATTCATCACTGTGTCCAACAAATATGCATTTCTCTCCCTTTCTATCTAACTTCTTTCTCAACTCATCTGGGACATGTGCATAAGCCACACATCCAAAAATTTTCATGTGAGTGACATTTTGTTTTCTTCCACTCCATGCCTCTTCAAGAACAATGTTCTCGACACTTTTGGTTGGACATCTATTTAAGATATATGCTACAAAAGTGACAACTTCAATCCAATAGTCATTTGGAAAATGCTTTGCCTTCAACATACTCCTTGCCATCTCCATAATGGTCCTATTCTTCCTTTCTGCCACACCATTTTGCTGCGGTTGTTGTAAATTGCTTGTGAATTCCATGCTCCCTGTCAAATTTAAGGAAGTCATTTGAGATGTATTCACCACCTCTATCAGTCCTAAGGACTTTGATGTAATGTTCGCTTTGCTTTTCAACAAGAGCCTTGTATTGGTGAAAGTGCTCAAACACTTCACTTTTCTATTTTAGGAGAAAGACCCATGTCTTCCTTGCGTAGCCATCTATGAAGGTCAATACATAGTGATTGCCACCAATTGATGGTGTCTACATTAGTCCACATAAATCTGAGTGGAAAATCTCCAAGGTGCCTTTGCCCTCACTGACTTTCCTACTGGAAATGTCTCTCTATGTTTCTTGCCCAAGACACACCCTTCACATACGCTGTCTGGTTTTTCTATGAGTGGTAAACCATTCACCATGCCTTTCCTATGTATCACTTTCAAACCTCCAAAGTTGAGATGTCCAAATCTCAAGTGCCATAACCAATTTTCATCTTTTACCTCTGCTTGAAAGTTTACTTGTGTGACAGCTGCCCCTTTTCTTCCATTTTCTTGTGAGTTCATAGATAGTTGTGCTTGCGCACCTTCTTTCTGCAAACCTAATATTATTTTCAGGGGAATAATTCTATTGTTTGTCATCCGAAACTTTGCAATCAATTATCTGCTTGGAGGCCTCTCCAAAATTGTGCACACATCATTTTTGAAGAAGACATTGTAGCCTTTCTTTGTGAGCTACCCAACGCTCATGAGATTATGTTTCAGACCGGGGACAAAGTAAACATCAGAGATGTATTTCTTATCCCCCGTCTTTGTTAGCATATTAAATCTACCTTTTCCCATGACAGAGACTTTGCTATCAGTCACTAATGTCACTTCATATTTCACACTTTCATCTAGATCAGAAAACATTTCTATGTTTCCTGACATGTGGTTGCTACACCCTGAATCTAGATGCTAGATATCACTATGTTTTTCTTGTGCTACATTACAAGGTAAAAACATGCTATCATGGTTCTGATTTTCTCTTGTGAAATTTACACTGTGTTTGTTACTAATATCATATTGCTTCTTTCTACATTCATTTGCATAATGATTGTACTTCTTACAGTAATGACATTAAACTTGAGATTTATCATACCTCTGACCTTGTGCTTGATTTTGGTTTGGGCATTGACTTGGATTTTGATTGTTGCCTCTTCCATTTGAGCTTGAAGGGCTGCTTCTTTCACCTCTGTATGGGCTTCTTCCTCTTCCTTTGGCATATGATCTTCCTCTGCCTCGACTTTGACCAAATGATACTTGTGTCTTGAAGGCATGCTCCAGTGAGACAGTAAAACACAGTAACTATTGTTTTACGCACCCACCAAAAATCGCTCCACCATTTTCTCCATAAATACTTGTGCTATTTTCTTACTTCTTACTCTCTAACTTCTCTACGCAGTCTAACCTATTACAAAATTACTTTTACATTCATATATAACTCAACATACAATTTTACATTTAATTCAGAGTGAACATTAATTTTGATGTTGTTGTTGAGTGTGATCAGAGTCATGCAGGTGTTTCTGGAGTGTGGACAAGGTTGTTGAATTAATGCTTGCCCATATCTGTTTACCTAAGTACATAAATTCTTTAAATGCCTTTGCTGGGTTTCTGAATGGTTCACGTCTGACTTCAAACCTTCTAACTTCACGCTGAAATGCAACCTGCAAAAATGTCTTCAAGTAGAGACACAACTTGCAAATGTGTTTGACATGTATGGCTACAACAGTGTCTGACATGTATGGCTGCTGTCAGGATGTTTATTGTGGTGGTTGGGAATTATTATTTCCAACATTTTCAATAGTAGCTACGAGATCACTGTTTTCATAACCCAGTGTTCTACTATGAAGATGTTTATTGCGGTGGTTGGAATTATTATTTCCAACATTTTCAATAGTAGCTACGAGATCACTGTTATCATAACCCAGTGTTCTGCTATTGGTTTGTTTCGCGTGTGGCGAAGCCAATCCACCATTCAAATATTCTTCTCTCCCTCGCTTATTCTGAGAAAATCGGAGGAGGAACCCATGCCAGCAAATAAATGTTTGATTAAAAACCAACAGACACATCAATAGAGAGCTTCGTTTGTTTCAACGTTCCTTCTTCCTTCGGGGCTTGAGAGTTAATGATAAGAGTTGAGTTATTACATTTCTGTAGTACACACCACATCTTGTGACACCCCAAACCTTTGAATATATATATATATAGTTGGCAGCGGATGGATCACACAAAATCCCGAATCGTAGTGGAAATGTTCCAAGGAATAAAATTCAACATGTTGTTGTTTAAGAACTTTTCCTTTTGTACACTTGGTTGAAACGGCATTCATAGGACCCATCTAATACTTCCAACACGATGCGATAGGCGGTGCCCTCGCGTTTGGGATGAAGGCGGTGCTCGTTCGCCTCTATATATATATATCTTTTATCGAACCATCTGGACAGAAAAATAGTAAATCTTTCCCCTATCGTCACTTGCGACGTGTACGTTAAAATGATTCCATGAGCTTGATTTAGGGACGCAGACTTTAATATTTTTTCCGATACTTATAATTAATTTTGTTCTAAATAGTTGGTATCATTTACTGTCCAGAGTCGAATTCAGTGCCGCGTGTGATTAAATTCTAAAAGTCTACCCCTATCAAAAAAAATGCAAAATGATAAACGTTGCAGAAATATCTTAAACCGAAGTGACTTATTTGTTTGTGGAAATATTACTTTAAATATATATTTAAACAAAATTAATTAAATCCTCATATAATTAGGCACAATAGAAACTATATAGTATCAAATTTTATGTTGACCCACTACAAAGATGGAATGTATAATTCTTCGCTAGACTTAGTCCCAAATCCTGCCACGTGGAGATCATGCACATCATACATTCAAAAAATCTAGATGCCGTGTCTGCAATCAGTGACCCTGTTAGCGTTGACGGTAACCCTGAAATTTTGTGTAACATTGAAATTTTGAAATAAAAGAGGAAAGCCATTGGCGATTCTGAGGTCTGTTCTTCGAACGTTTCCACTTGGTCAATGTTTTCAATATGCCATGTTAGAAATTAAATGGAAGTTTCTAAATCTTAATGTGACCCAACTAATTAAGTCATTCCATAATTAAAAGCATTAAAGCATTAAAGCATTAAAGGATTAAAGCATTAAAGCGTTGAATTGGTATATGATGGACATACCAGATTTAAAGTTAAAAATATAAAGGATTGGGTTCTCTCTCTCCCCACAAGGGTTGTATTCTTCTCCATCAAGAAACACATAAGGAAGTGAGGGCAAGAGGAGAGAAACCGAATTCTGAAGACAGAAGACAGAAGACAGAAGATGGCAGCCATTACTTCTTCCGCTGTTAATCAAGGTATGTCATCTTAAACAAAGATCATATTAAGTTTGTCAGTGAAATATTTGGTATTGATAATCTTGGGCTGTTAATGGAAATTTTTACATGTGGTATCAGAGCAAATCAATAACTAAATATTTCCTATGATTGCAATTGAGCTTTACTCATGATGTTAATTAAATCCGTAAGCGCCCTTACCCGCTCAGCATCGTTTCAATTTTCAAGCTCAATTCTTGCCTTCAAAAACCGAGCCATGTAATTGCGCTGCCGGTGTCTAAACGCCATGCATTAATTTTTATTTATGTAAATTCGTTAGTCAAATGGCTAAGTGGGAAGCGGGGCTGCAAAAAGTACACTATTTTAATAATCTGGATAAGATATCGTATTTAGATGCTAAGGGTTTCTAAAGATGCATGGATCGGCCTTGCTGCTCTCTGGAAAACAAAGTTGGCTTTGTTATTATTATCTTGCGCAATTTCCTGGAATGTTTTGCTGTGTAAATATTAAACTGCAGCTGTAGCATTTTGCCGTGGAACCTTTCCTTCAAATTAATCTGAGAAATATGCGTAACCTGCCTGTAATACGCTCAAAAGCGTTATATAAGAACTCCGGACTTAACGATCTAACTCAAAACAGTTGATTGACTATCTAGCAGTGATTAGTTAAACTGATTGCTTGACTGTTGGCTGTTGCGGTTGTTAGAAACTGCTTTAAGAATTTTTCGCAAATGATGAAATGCTGAAAGGGCTTTATATAACCCTAGAGTCATTATTATAGCCATGCGCATTGCCCTGGACACTGCACGCCGGAGTTCCCAACCCATGCCAATGAGATTCGTTTTCCCATTGGGGAATTTCGTCTCAATTTCTTTCTCTGTCTGGAATGGTAAAAATCAGGGTCCATTTGTTTTTAATCAAGCCGCCTCATATTGATGCTATCTTTTGAAACATGGCATGGACTGGATCTAGCCGCCTTTGATTATGAATCATGGATCTTTTAACATCGGATGGCGGTATGTCTTATCACAAGGAGCGGCCGGCCTTTTACACTAATGTATGAAGCCACCCTTTTATTGCAAGTGAAGCCGTGCTCTTCGAATTTTATGGTATTATGTGCTGGCCAATTTTAGTGATGGAGGCGTCCAACATTTTCACGCTGGTCAAGGTGAACTGATTCTCCTTAACCTTTTCGTTGGATATCTCGGCATTTACACCCACCTTGCGCACTTATGAAACCCTGAAGAAGAGATTTTAATTAAAGAAATTCAGCAATAAGGCCAAAAGGCTTCCTCAATATTTCCATGCTATGCATAAGTTGAAATCATTGCAGATATTGTGACCATCTCTGGCTCAAAAATTTTAGCAAATGATTTGGTTATTTCTTGTTGCATTTATATGAAAAGCTTCAAAGCCTCCGTGTAACATTAAACCAAGCATTTCTCTTAGGCACTTTGTCAAACACATTGCATGCATTGTCTATGCTTCCGCTTTTACTATTCATATGGGCGTCTTCCCTTCAATCTAGATTGAAATTATTGACACATTTATTTTGATCATGAAGAATTAAATATTTGAAGAGTTTTGATGATGAAACGTTGATTTTACACGAAAGTGTATGCTTGCATTATAGTTTTGCAGTGTTTACAAATTAATGAAGGGAAAAATAATATGACGCGTAGCAGGGACAAATGTTTGAAAGTGTGCATTCTTTAATTGTCTGTGCATGCATGGTTCAATGCCAAAAAGAATTAATGGTAAGCGTAAGTTTTTTGAAATTTGGGCATAAAAGTAATTTCTCTATGACTGATTGTTTTGCATAAGGTATGTGTTATAAATTATTTATGCACATGAGATTTATGATTTTGCTAATCACCAAAGTGGTCAAAATCAGAATGTTGTTTTGCTTTATGCACATGAGATTTATGATTTTGTTAATCACCAAAGTGGTCAAAATCAGAATAATCATTTAGTGCATAAGTGACATAATGATTATTGATAGAAATTGCCAGTTATAATAATACCAATTAAAAACTGGCGTCACTAATGATAGAACCTGAGAACTTACCCAAAGGAAAGTCTTGTTCTATAACTAGTTGACATGATGAGGTTTAATAGATATTTTGATTAAATAAATATTGATCATCCAAAGATGTCAGTTCTATTTAATTGAATATATTTATTACCTACTTATGTTTGGTATTTAATTATGTTAAGTATAAGATAGTATCTACCCAAAGGAGTGCTATATTATACTATTATGCCTACATCTGAATCGCGTTAGTTATGAGCTAATAGTTATTTCATTTTGCAGGAGTTTCCATGAATGCACATGCTTCATCTGTTACATTGTTCACTGGTGTTAATTTTTCTGAATGGAGTGAACAAGTCAATTTCCATTTAGGTGCTCAGGATCTTGACTTGGCACTCCTTGAGGATAAACCTACTGCTCTTACAAAAGATAGTACCGAGGCAGAAAAATCATACCATAAAGCATGGGAACGCAGTAACAGATTGAGCCTTATGTTTATTAAGATGACTGTTGCTAACAACATCAAGTCAACAATTCCACAAACAGAAAGTGCTAAGGAATATATGCAGTCTGTGAAAGAGCGTTTTCGTTCAGCTGATAAGTCACTCGCTGGCACTCTTATGGTAGAACTCACGACCATGAAGTTTGATGGGTCGCAAACTATGCAAGAGCACATTATAGAGATGACTAATCTTGCAGCAAGGTTAAACTCCCTGGGACTTACAGTAGAGGATTCTTTTCTTGTCCAGTTTATCCTGAACTCGCTACCTTCAGAATATGGACCTTTTCAGATTAACTATAACACTATAAAGGATAAATGGAATGTTAATGAATTGGCCAGTAGACTTGTTCAGGAAGAAGGACGGTTGAAAAATCAAGTAAATCACTCAGTAAGTTTTGCGAGTAATAAAGCTGGTAAAGAAAAGAAAGGAAAATCAAGTCATTTCAAGAAGAAAAAGGCACCTGCTAAGAATGGGCAGGATAAGGAAAAGAAGGAACTAAAGGATATTCAATGTCATTTCTGTAAAAAGAAAGGACATTATCAAAGTGACTGTCCGAAAAGGAAAGCTTGGTTCGAAAAGAGAGGGATTTCGTATGATCCGAACCATAAATCCAAATGGGAAACAGAATGAAATCTTCAATTGAAGGCATTGGGACTTATTGTCTAATTCTAGAAAGTGGATATGTATTAGACTTATAGAAAGTGGATATGTATTAGACTTATACAGTACCCTTTATGTACCTTCATTATCTAGAAACCTTATTTCCGCAAGTAAATTGGATATTTCTGGTTTTAGATGTATGTTTGGATCTGGTTGTTTTGATTTATATAAGAATACTGATAATGTTGATTCTGGTATTCTAATTGATGGTTTATATAAATTGAAACTGAATGACACTTATGCGAATTCCTTGTTGAATGTAGCAAATAATGTTAATGATCTAGAATTATGTGTGGATTGTATGCCAGCTTCTTGAAATAATAGAAACTGGTAATGCAAGATTCATTGAGAATGGTGAAGTCAGTGGGAGTACTAGAAAAGAAATAGTAGAAGTAAAGGAAACAAGGGTAAATGTTACATTGCCTAGAATAGTTCCGCCATCTACTATTACTCCAAATGTTGTTCCAGCTGTTGTAGAACAGCATGATGATAATGAACAACATATAAATGAAGAAGTACTTCCTGAAGGAAATGACTTACATAATACTGATATGCATGAACCACAACAAGTAGCATTAAGAAGACCTCAGAGAAATCGTAGGTCAGCTATTTCTGATGATTATGTGGTTTATATGCAAGAATCAGATTATGATATTGGAATCAATAAGGATCCACAATTCATGCATTATGGTTGCAGAACTTTATTTCAGGACTTGCGGTTGTCGACACCATTAGCAAGTCGCTGAAAATTTATTGTGATAACTCTGCAGCAGTTTTTTTCTCAAAGAATGACAAGTACTCTAAAGGTGCCAAGCACATAGATCTGAAGTATCTTGTTGTGAAAGATGAGGTTCAGAAACAAAGAGTGTCAATCATGCACATCAGGACAGAACTTATGATTACAGACCCTTTGACGGAAGGGTTACAACCAAGACAATTTAAGGAACATGTTCAAAGAATGGGTCTTGGTTGTATTAATGATAATTGATGTGTGACATTCTGAGCTCTTTTATGTGTTTCTGATATACAATTATGTGTCTCTTGTTTTAATGAAGTAGTACGTATTTTATGTAATTTTAAACAAGAAAGAGTCTTATAAAGATATTATGTTTAATCATTATGATATAAGACATTATGTGGACCATTATGCTGTTTTATATAAATTATGAGTATGAATTGATGGATTGCTGGTATTGTAGTATATGGAAGGGAATGCATTGAATTAATAGTGCACAACCGCCATAACTCTCAGCAATTTATCATAGTATGATGTTCAACGCTTAATATTATGAATAGTCGGGTCAAGTGGGAGAATGTTAGAAATTAAATGGAAGTTTCTAAATCTTAATGTGACCCAACTAATTAAGTCATTCCATAATTAAAAGCATTAAAGCATTAAAGCATTAAAGGATTAAAGCATTAAAGCGTTGAATTGGTATATGATGGACGTACCAGATTTAAAGTTAAAAATATAAAGGATTGGGTCCTCTCTCTCCCCACAAGGGTTGTATTCTTCTCCATCAAGAAACACATAAGGAAGTGAGGGCAAGAGGAGAGAAATCGAATTCTGAAGAAAGAAGACAGAAGACAGAAGATGGCAGCCATTACTTCTTCCGCTGTTAATCAAGGTATGTCATCTTAAACAAAGATCATATTAAGTTTGTCAGTGAAATATTTGGTATTGATAATCTTGGGCTGTTAATGGAAATTTTTACATGCCATTCTTAGTTACCACGTTTTGATTCCACGAGGATGTCCCGCTTTTGCCCATCGTCACTAGTTCAAAATTGAACCCTTCATATCCTTTCTCTAAGAGCTAAAAAAAAATTATAGTTCTAAAAAAATTTAAAATATCAAAATTACTGGTAATTACAAAGGTTAGATTAAATTTTTATATTTCAAAAGAAGAGAAATATTTTTAATAACTTGTCAATAATTTTCAAATTTACGATAATTTCAAGTTTGTACTAACGCATAAATCGCTCTGATTAGTGATAATTTCTTATAAAAGATCAGTGAAAGTCCAAATGCCCTCATACAATTTAATAGTTATGTCAAATTTGGTGGCAGAGCACATTGAATAACCATTCAACGGCTATGCACATGCTCTTGCTTCTCTGTAATTATCCTTGAGTGCTCTTTCCCTACATCCATTTTTTCCATTTTCATTTGAATTGCAACCCATCATTCACAGAAGGAAAGTTATTGTTCGATGCTAGACTATAATGTATTTTTCATTAACCTCCTCATATCTTCATTAACATTTGGTTTTTCATTCTATGCATTACTTAATGCAACACTCTTTGAAGTAATGGTAGCCTTCATGGTCACACAATGTATCCTGGGCACCATAGAATCCACACCCCAGGAAATCAACATTGTGGTTAGGTACCCTGAATGCAATTGCTTGACATCCTTCCATTCTAGGAATGGGTGGTGGAGTTGTTTTCTACATTGTTAATGGTGCAAATTTTTATTGTCATAATTATATGAATCTACAACTATGAAAAGAATATTTATCTTATATCGAGGGTATTGGACTCCACAACTATAATGCTCTCATTCAAACTCTTGCTTATTTTTCTTCGTTGCTTAAATCTATACAAATTTCTTGTCAAAGAATGATTTTTCATGAAGTGTTTGTTCTCTATCATAAAGCTACATGTTTCCTTGAATGTTACAAAATATAATTCAACAAATCAATGAATAACCTATGAAGAAATCTATAGCCAAATCCTATGGAATCTTACTAAAGTTGAATTTTTTTATCTCAATCTTGTTAAGGGATTTTTAATTTATGTATTTGCTTATTCTATTGTTTTTATTTATTTAATAGGCGTAAATATTGAAAAAATTCTCCTATTGGTCGTCCTAAGAAGGATAAAATGCAATTGTCGATTGTTGAATCATTTGGCCTTACACAACATTCTAATCAACCATGTAATATTCAAAATGAAGTTGATGCTCATCTACATGAATATGATGAATCAAATAGTGTAGAGCTTGTTGAAATAGAAAACCCATCAAAGAAACACAAAATAATATTCAAATCCAAATGGAATACAAAGTTTCCATGGCCTTATGTTTTAAAACATTTAATGGTAATGAAAGGATGCAATGTTCTTTACGTGTTAAATTTAAAAGTGAGACTCCATTTTCAAAAGAGGGAATTACCACTCTTCAAGTTAGTGGTAAAAGTGGCCATGCAAAATCAAAAGCTTAATTTCTTTTTTTTCAACTTTTGGAGGGAAAAAGCGATTGAAGCATGTAGAACTAATGGTAAATGTTGGGAAGGAGAAAATTATATCAATAATTGAAGACATGTATTTTTTTCTATACATGACTTATCTTTAGAAATATATAATTCAATATGTGACTTGAATAGGTATAAATGCACTCCATGCGTGCTTTTAATAGATGAATATTTTTCATACACAAATACGAAACCAAGAAAATGTTTTCTTCAAGTTGCTAAAGAGGTATATTGGAACAAACTAAAAGAGAAGATTTTACATAGATCATTTTACTCAATTTTAGTTGATGAAAGCATTGATCAAATTATGGAACACTAATTGATTGCCTATATTACATATTTGATGATTTGAGGAAGAGGTCAATGTTTAACAAAGTTTATATGTTTACTTCAAATACATGATGGAATAGCTCATTGTATGTATGATCTAGTGAGAACTCTTTTAGCATAAATGGATTTATATTTCATGAAGTTTGTTGGTTTTGGTTTAGATGGTGCATCTTCCATGAGGGGTATTCATGAAGGTTTATCTCCTAAGCTTTGCATACTCCTCATTTATTAGTTACACATTGCGTAGCTCACAGGGAAGCATTAACAATCAATGAGGCTTCATCTCATTTTCCAGAGTTGCAATATATTAACAAATTTGAAACAAAGTTTATTCATGGCTTGGAAAATCAACTAAAGGACATGGAAACTTGAGTGAGCTAATGTATACATTTCAAATCACTAAGTTAGTGGTCTTACAAATTCATCAAATTAGGTGGATCTATAGAGGAAAGGTCATGGAAAGACTTGTTAAACTCATGCATTATTTGTTAGGATTGGGATTCAGGGGAGAAAAAAATGTATGAGTTGGCAACAATATTTCAAGTGCAAACTTGCATCCATATACTTGCAAACATGCTCATTGAATTAAATAAGTTGAATCAAAATTTCGAAGAGGATCATGTTGATATTACATATATTGACACTACTTTACATGTTTCTATTAACATTCTTCGTAAATTATTTTTGGAAAGCATTTTTGGTGTAGATGTAGTGCATATGTCTTCTTTCTTAGTTAAAGCATAAAGATGAAACATTGAATTTGCATATAGCACAAGTATGACACATTTACATCCATTGAGGTTTTCCAAAGATGAAAATATTGGGGCTACTATATGATTGTATTCTTTTGGGAAAATGTTTTATTTTAAAGGTGATTAAATATTTAGATAGGAAATTCATAGATTTACATGTATTTAATGTGGCTAAGTTTTGCACTTCTCAACGTTATTATGAAGAAGTGAATGATATAGACTCTCCAACAAAAAGATAGTTGAAATGTTTATGTGAAAAATCTATTTTGGATACTACTAGATATTTTGGTGAAAAGAATGAATTTATTTGTGTTATTTGTAAATCATACCCTAAAAAGCATATGTATGGCATGAGACCTAAGTTGAGATGAACATGAATGGTTTGAAGACTCTCCATATTTGATGCAATTATGGAAAGCTATTCTTGTTATCCCAACAACCACATAAGTGTGTGTGTCAGGCCAGGTAGTAACTCTCCAAAGGCAGAAAAAACTGATTCGTATGATTATTCCATAGGTAGGTTATTGTTATATACATTAGGAGTGATTGTTCAGTTCATCTTCCGATGACTGTTCACATTCCTGATTTATTTATTTACAAATTCCCCAATCATGATGATTAGGTGTCAGCATTCCCCCCCTTAATCTGAAGGGATGCTGGTGAGTCCAAGCATCATTCTGAATCATTCAAGCTTTTCCTTTTCAAGTGATTTGGTGAAGATGTCTGCAATTTGCTCATTTGTGGAACAATGATGGAGATGGATTGTTTTGGCCTCAACATGATGTCAGATCAGATGATATTTAGTATTGATATGCTTTGTTTGATCATGGAACTTTGGATTCTTGGTCAACTTTATTGCAGAGGTGTTATCAATCATGAGTGGAGTTGATTGTACTTGTTTTACCTGCAAATCTTCAAGAATTTTCCCGAGCCACACAATTTCTTTCGTTGCTTCAGCTGCTGCCACGTATTCTGCTTTTGTTGTGGAATCTGCTAGAACTGATTGTTTGCGTGATCTCCAGGAGACAGTTCCTGATCCAAGACTCATAGCATATCCTGAAGTAGATACCCCAGTTTCTTTGTCTCCATCGAAGTCTGAATCAGAGTATCCAATCAAGCTGAAGTCGTCCACCTGTGTATACTTGATTCCAAGGTCTTGAGTTCCCTTCAAGTCCCTTAGAACTCTTTTTGCAGCAGACCAATGTCCCTCACAAGGCTTTTGCATGAACCTGGAGAGGATTCCAACAGTAAATGAAATGTCTGGTCTGGTAGTAGTGAGGTAGATGAGACTTCCTACAAGCTGTCTATAGTTTGTTGCATCCTCAAATTCCTTTCCTTCAATAGATGTGAGTTTTAAGTTTTGTTCCATTGGAGTAGAAAGAGGATTGAACTCTGTCATGCCAAATCTGTTTAACAAATCTCCAATGTATTTATTTTGAGAAAGAAATATGGATTTTGGATGTTGGGTTACTTCAATGCCAAGATAGTAATGAACATAGCCCAAATCAGTCATTTCAAAACTTTTCCCCAATTCCTTCTTTATGGATGCAATGTAGCTTTCATTGTTCCCTGTCATTAAACGATCATCTACATATACCACAAGATACACAACTGTTTTGCCAACTTTCTTGACAAATAAAGTTACATCATTAAGATCAAAATGATTGAAGTTGAGTTTCAGAAGATGCTCAGTTAGTTTTTCATACCAGGCTTGCGGTGCTTGTTTGAGGCCATACAAGGACTTCACAAGTTTGCATACTTTATGTTCATGTCCTTTCACAACAAATCCTTCAAGCTGGGACATAAAAACATTCTCTTTTAGATCTGCATTCAAGAATGCAGTTTTTACATCCATTTGATGGACTTTCCAACCGTTCTGAGCTGCTAGTGCAAAGAGTGTCCAGATGGTGGCCCATTTTGCTGTGGGGCAAAAGTTTCCTCATAATCGACCCCTTCCTTCTGTGCAAAACCTTTTGTCACAAGCCTAGCTTTGTGCTTGTCAAGTGAGCCATCAGCTTTGTACTTGTTCTTGTAGACCCACTTGCAGCCAATTGGTTTGGTTCCAAATGGAGGATCAACCAACTTCCAAGTGCCATTCTTTATGAGGGCATCATACTCCTTTTGCATCGTTTCTTTCCATTTATCATGAGAAGCAGCTTCTTTGAAGGAAGTTGGTTCAAAATCTGTAGACAAGTTCAATTCACAATCATAAGTAACATCCATATCAACAGGTGAATTAGAGTCATCTACATCACCTCCATTTTGTCGGTTTGAATTTTTGGTTCCTGTTTTTCCAATTTCATCAGGATGAACACTTTCAAGTGTCTTTGTCAGCCACTTTGGGGGACCTTTCTGAGATGGTCCAGGCTGCTCTGTTGATTGAGTTGGGGCTGAATCAAGATTGAGTCTCCCAATTCTATCAATTACATCACTTAAAGCATCATCCGTTGTTGGAGTTTCATGCAGAGGAGATCGTTCTTCAGAAAAAGGTTCCACATGTTGATCTAGTATAGGAATCCCCCCTTCAAGATGTGGAATCTGATTATCAAATTCTTGAAATGATTTCGTTTTTGCGAATCTATCCAAGCGATCAAGTTGCCGCTCAACAACATTGTCAGATTTGGATGATTCAAGAAAAATGACATCTCTAGATACAACAAACTTTTTATTTACTTCATCATAGAGGTGGTATGCTTTAGAGGTGTTTGAATACCCCAGGAAGATACACTTATGACTTCTAGCACCAAGTTTGTTTCTATGTACCTTTGATATCAAAGCATAACAGGTGGAACCAAAAATCCTGAGATGTTTTACCGAAGGAAGATGTCCATACCACAATTCATAAGGAGTCTTGTTTCTTATAGCATTAGATAGACATCTATTCTTTATATATGCAGCACATAGAACAACATCAGCCCAAAACATTATATTTACATTTTTGAAGAAAAGCATGGATTGTACCATATTCAAGATTGTTCTATTCATTCTTTCAGCTACACCATTCTGTTGGGGATTATAAGGCACAGTTGTTTGATGTTTGATCCCATGTTGGCGAAGATAGTTTTCAAATTCATTTGATTTATATTCTTTTCCATTATCAGTGCGAATAGACCCAATATGAGATTGTGCATCATTTTCAATCCATTTATGAAAATTCTTGAATGTTTGAAAGGCATCAGATTTGTTCTTCAATAAATAAACCCAACACATTCTGGTGTAATCATCAATAAATGTCATGATATATTTATTTCCATTTGCAGAAGGAACAGGCATTGGTCCACATAAATCTAAATGAATGAGTTCAAGCTTCCTATGTGCTTTTGAATGTGAATCATGAAAAGACTGTTTGCTATGCTTTCCTAGAATGCAAGCATCACATTGCTTATGTTTCCTAGGAATTGTAGGCAACCCAGCAACAACATTTTTCTTCAATAAGCGGAGACTGTCATAGTTTAAATGTCCAAATCTAGCATGCCATAATAAACTTGATGGAAGTGTACCTTCTTCATGATGAGAAATATATGAGAAATGTTGTGCATGAGCAGAGGTTCCTTGCAGTTTGAGAAGCCTTTCTTCTTCTATTCCCCTCATGACAAGTGAGTGGTCAGATGCTTTTCTTACCTCAAGCTTGCCATCAAACATATGAATGGAGTGACCTTGCTGGCGGATGTGGACCAAGGACAACAAGTTTCTCTTGAGCTGTGGGAGATATAGAACATGATCCAGAAGAAAGTCTGGAAGACCAGGCAGTTTAAGCCTAATTGTGCCAAGCCCTGATGGCTTGATTTTTGACTGATCTGCAAAGTATACTTCCATCAACATTGTCAGGGAAATCTTCGAAAATATTTTTTCTATGAGTCATATGACAGGTTGCTCCTCAATCAAGAAACCAATCATTTTTCGAAGAAGCAAGTGAAGCATTAAACAAATCTTCATTTACTCCAATGTTACATTGTGCCTCAATATAGTGAGCGGATTCAGGTGCTTTACCTTTGTATGTATCATCAGTTTTACCTTTCTGCTGGTTTCTTTTCTGCTCAATTTTGTCCCATGGTAGCTTGCGTGTAGTAGCATCATGTGATCCATTTCGTTTGCAGTGAATGCAATGCAGATATGCCTTTTCTCCTTGAGAATGTCTGCCCCCCCTGCCTCTGAAGTATCTTCCTCTTCCTCTTTGTCCACCTCTTCCTCTTGTAGAATCTTGAGCAGGATGCTTTTCTTTATGAGCAAGGCACACAGTCTCTTCAGAAGATTCAGGGGCTGTCTTCTTTCCAAAGGCTTTCTCTCTTTCATCAAACTTTTTCACAAGAGAGTCAAAGGTTATATCTTTAAGATTTCCATTTTCTTGTAAAGACTCAAGATAATTGGAGTAGGTAGGATAAAGTGCCTTGAGAAAAGCAATAAGAGGAATATCCAATTCAACTTTAGTGGATTTGATATCATGCATTATAGACTTTACTTCAGATGCAAGAGCAAGAGGATCATTATTTTTCAGTTCAAGAGTGAAGAGTTTAATCATGAGTTGAACAACTTCCAGTGCAGAATGTGAGTCATAGAGTTCTTTCAGCTTTTGTAAAGCTTCAAAGGCAGTTGAATATGATGAAATATGGCGACTGACCTCTTCATTTACAGATGCTGCGATTAATGCACAAGCTTTTCTATTCTTGTTTTCCCAAATGATGAGTTCTTTCTCTGAGGTAGGCTATACTAGGTCATTGTCTCCTTCTCCGACACACACTCCTTTCCACAACTCATTGAAGATGAGGGTGTGTTTTATCATCCGGGACCATTCAGGATAGTTCTCCTTGCCAGTGAGAACTATTCCTACCATAGAGATGATTGAATGCATTCTGTAAAAAAAACTTCTGCTGATAGAAAAAATTCTTCTGCTGATATACAGTGAAATTGTACTCAAAAGGGCAAAAAGATTTCAAATACTTTTATGTACTGTTTCTTCAAATCCCTCCAAGGATCCTCATATAATATATCCACCATATTCCATTCTACAAAAACACATTCAAATATCTACAAACTATTCAATATATATATGCTGGTCAATATATATATATATATCATTCAAGCCACAGTTCAATGGGACAGCGTTAAACAGTGTCCAAAACGCATTTAAAACATATGCTGGTCAATATATATATATATATGCTGGTCAATATATATATCATTCAAGCCACAGTTCAATGGGACAACGTTAAACAATGTCCAATAATTCAAATGCATTCAAAACTCAAACGCTGTGTCAAACATCAACAAGGCATATACAAGCGGTTTAATACCAAACGTTATGGAAACGCATACCACTCGTCCGGGCGGTGCCAATAGTTCTATGACAGGAGCTTTCAGGCCTTCGAATCGCTGTAACCTCTAATGGACTGAATCGCTATGTGCCTCTGCCTTGCGGTGAATTGAACTCGGGGCATTTTGAGTGGAGTTTCAACTTGCTGCTACCAATGGTCTCCGAGGACAAGCCGCTTTCAGATCCCCGTAAAAACTTTCGCCCCTTATCTAATTCCAATGGCGCCAAGGTTATCTCTACTAGCGGATATGCTATAGATACAGACGGTCTACCAACGCCTGTGGATGGGATCTGATGGATATTTTACACGACATTCCCATACTTGGAGTCCATAGTTAACACAACATTACAACAGGCGTTGGAGGCCAATATCACCCAAGCTGCAGGCTTGCTCAGACTTCATTTTCACTAGTGTTTTCTGTAACTATGTAGATATTTATCTTCGAAGCGGTCACTAGGGTTTGCAAGAACAAGAAATGTCCCGCTCGCTGTAGGTTCTATCAACAGAACCTGGAAATCCAACCGACTCAACAGATAAAGGAAGATCCAGTCGCCTTGGAGCAGAATGAAGAAAAAAATCGACACAGGGTTGGATAGAAGGCTGAAAGCGTGGACACCGAAAGCAAGATGTGAACCAGTAATGGAGGATAGAGTGATTAGGTGAAGCAATTCATGTGACAACGTCTAGCAAACACCGACAAGATAGTCTTCTCGCTGCCCATGTGTGTCACGTCAGGTTTACAGCTCTGAATTGCAAAGCAAAACGGGCCTGACAAACCTCCAGCGCAGGACCTAAGGTTAACGCTGCTCCAGGTATCAGAATAGGGAATCAATTCATGAAATGGAGGCAGTAGGCGCAAGTCAAGGCATTTCTGGGTATTTCAAAAAAAACTTAACGCACAGGACAGTGCTTGTCAGGAAAACACTGAATAGTGGAGGGCAATGGGGCAGCTACCATGTCAGGAGCAGCTAATTTTATGGAGGAGCTTCTCAGCTATATGGAGAGCAGACAGGGAGTTACAATAGCTAAAAAAAGGGTTGGCTCTGATACCATGTCAGGCCAGGCAGTAACTCTCCAAAGGCAGAAAAAACTGATTCATCTGATTATGCCATAGGTAGGTTATTGTTATATACATTAGGAGTGATTGTGTTCAGTTCATCTTCCGATGACTGTTCACATTCCTAATTTATTTATTTACAAATTCCCCAATCATGAAGATTAGGTGTCAACAGTGTGAAAGGGGCTTCTGAAAATTAAACAGGATAAAAAATGATGATAGATAAAGACATTCATTGGAGACACTAGATATGCTAATGTTTCTATCTCTAAGTGCACATCATGCTCTCAATGAGGTAGATTGGAATGCTACTTATGATGTAAGGAAATAAATGAAAACTAGAAATCCATTTCCATTGGGAAAATATATTTATATTTTCGATTATGTAAGTCTAAATACTTTTGAAAATCATCTAATAAAACATATGTTTACTTTTTTTTAATGGAATTTGAGATTATTTTTTTGTTTATTCACCGGTGATATTGAGATTTTATGGTGTTTTCATTAAAACTACTCCTTAAATTTTTAAGATTTTATAGATTTAAAATCACACTATTTTATTTTGGAATTTTTTTGAAGAGTTTATATAATATATACTTTTCAATAGAAATGAATTTTTTTCATAAACTTTCATTCTTGAAGGGTTATATGAATATATGCCCTTCCAAATGAAATTAATAACAAACTTTCAAATTTGATTACTCGTCGTCACACGCTGCACCTCCCTACAATTTTATTTTGGAACACTTTTGTTGAAGAATTCCTACCAATTCTACATGTGTCGAGCAAAAAATATGATTATTTTTTATAACTTCGAAAATTTTAGCTTCCATGTCACATTGACAAAATTACTTCTTCACACAACTGACTTTATTTTTTATTTTTTGGTTTTAACTAAATTGATTTTACAGTCGAGTTTCAAATCTAGCGTTAGCGTTAATTTTAATATGAGATGAAAGTATCATTTTCTTATTTATAAATTTTATTATTAAGATTATATAAAACATTTAACACGTGATAAGATAGCTCCCACCCCTCATAAGATTTTTTTTATCTAACATATAGCTCCACCTGTAATTCCTTCACATGAAACTATAACTAGTTACTTTTTATGTAAGATTTGATTGACCCTTCAAAAAATTGGACAATTACCATTTTTAATGTAAGCTTATTCAACTATTATCTAACATATAGCTCCACACTTAATGAAACTATAACTATTGACTTTTTATGTAAGATTTAATTGACCATTCAAAAAATTAGACAATTACAATTTTTAATGTAAGCATATTCAAATACCAATGAGGCTCGTTTAGATTTAGACATTATATTATTATTTATCGTTAAAATCTTATTATTATTTATAATTCAATCTTATGAGCCAGTATTACATGGTAGCATTTCATATTCATATACTAAGTACTATGCAATGAGCTATTGATTAGTTTACTATCTTTCCATTTTGAACATTGAATACCAATAATTAAATATTTAATAATTAAGTATCTAATGGATGAAATAAAAAGGCAATCACTTGTTACATGGATATTTTCTCAATTTATATATGTTTTTATAGGTGTTCCATTTATCAACAAGCTTTGAAACATCTCATCATGCCTTGACCACATTCTCATTGTAGGTGGAATCCAAAAAAAATTCTATCAGAATTACCTTTAAAATCTATATTGGTTTTGTACCTAATTTTAATTTTGGTATTAACCTTTAAAAGTAATAATACCACCCATATTAGTTGCATAAGTTATAGAAATACATTCGTTTGAAAAAATCTAACACTGATGAAGAGAATAAATCACCGGTAATCGAAGCTATGGCAATGGAGAGAGTCTTTAAAATCTATAGTGGTTTTGTACAAAATTTAATTTTGCTATAATCATTTAAAAGTAATAATACCATCTGATATTGGTTGCATAGGTTAAAGAAATACACTCCATGTAAAAGTATTTGAAAAAATCTAAGACACTGATGAAGAGAATAAATCATCGGTAATCGAAGTTATAGCAATGGAGATGAGTTTATTTATAAGTCCAGTAAAATAATAATAATTTTAATCAAATTCATATATATATAAATATAATTGAATATTTATTAATTTTAATTAAGGAAAAATATAAATTAAACTATTTTTTTTTTCTTAATATATATCTATCTATTGCTTAAACAAAACCAATCCTCTTTTATTCATCCCCCCTCTTGCTCGCAAGGACTATAGTAATCAAAATTTGTTTATGAATTAGTTAGCACAAAAAAATGAAGATATAATAATGTTCTAAACCAAAGTTTCATCCAAATCATGCATTACATTTTACATTTTCTCACATTTTATCCTCTGTTTGAATTTGAGATATTATTTGGTCTCGGATATCTTACGTTATAAGTTACATTTATTAACATTTTTTTGACAAATAAGATAATGTTAATGAATTCTAGTATTAATTTAGTAACATTAAATATTAAATGTTTTCATGTGACTATTTCAATCATTCCACTACTCTATAAGGTCTCAAACTTTCCACTACCATGTGAGTTTTATGACATCTCTAATTTGTGGTTTTAAACTTGGCAAGCACGTCTTCACATCTTCATTTTGTTTAGGTGGAGGCTCCTTCAATATTCAGTGCCCTTTCTTCACCTTCTTGGCCTTGAATTTCAATATTCAATGCCTTTTCTTTGCCTTCCTGGCCTTGAACTCCAGGTAGCCTATGAGGGATGTCTACTGAGTCATTCACTAGAGGAATGAGAGATGCTTCATTCTACCCTCCCCCACTTGATATGTAAGAGAGGATCCTAAAATGGTTGAGGACTCCACGGGTTTGTTCGATTTTTATGTATCTATGAAAGTTGTTGAGCGAAACTCTAGTTAGAAACCCTATGGATTCACCATGTAACTAGTTGTAGGTGCTTTCTCTTTGTATCTCCAAAATTTCCTTAATGGAATTCTAGATTTTTAGTTTGAAATATGGTCAATGGATACCCTCCTCTATAGAAACTTGCCAAGGGAAGCTCAAAAAGTTTCTGATAGAAACTATGGTTCTCAATTCTACAAGTTAATTGTGTAACAAACTCTGCGAGACCAAACAAGTAAGAAAACAAACTCCAACCATGAGAGACAAAAAACCAAATAATGATGACCAAATTAAACCTGTGAATATATTTCATAACAGAACTGGTAAGTAAATTCAATTTCGTCAATTTCATGATTCATAAATTCCGAGCACCAACAAGCATAAAAGTTGTCCTATCCAAAGCTTTCATACAATCTTCTTATCTGCTTTTTTTTTTACATTCACTTACTTTTTGTGTATCTATTTTGTTGAACCAACTAGCAACATAGCCACACATATTTTTTGAATTACCGTTGACAATATCAATTTATTTTTTTTCCTAATTGCAAGTATTGTTTTCAATGAATGCAAGAAATAACCACATATGATAAATCACTTATGTATTGTTTGAATCGCTGTTCACAATATCAATTTATTTTCTTCCCCTAATTGTATTTAATTTTCTCAATGAATGCAAGAAATAAGCTTCATGGGTTGAAATCAAAATGGCAGTTTTAGATGCCATTAAGATAATAAACTATGATATGGAAGTGATACATTTTCCATAATCAAAATAGTTAGCAACAATAATTTCATAATAAGTTCATGCAAGAACTAGATTGCATGTAAAAATTGGAAATGCAGTGGCTAAAATACATATTATGGCCAACATTTTCAATGAAATTGATAAAGTACTCATATTTGAATTGTCAATTATGGAAACATTACCTGTAACTTTGAATGTAATTCCAAGGATGCATTATTTTGATTATTGACTACGATAAACCAGATTTAGATTCAAACGAGGGAATAATGAAAAGGAAACCAAAAGCATGATAGTAAAGATTACCATAAAGAAACTGAACCTTCATGTTGAATAAATTTACCACTATCACTACTTTAAAAATAATTCCAAGAAAAGTGAACAGATTATTAGTGACCAACTGCAACATTCAAAATAGAGTTTCTAAATTTTTTGTATGCTCTTATTGTTCGCCATGAAATAGATTAAATAATACTAGTAGATCCTCAAATTGACTCTCATATGACTATGTAAAGACCATATAACAAGCTACACTCTTCTAGAATACACATATCATCCCAATGCCCAAAATTCACATCAAAATGGAAAAATTCACTTCTTTAATCCATGAAAACATGACCTTCTTGTTGATAGATGGTCTTCATTGATGTCAACCCAAGAAGTATTATGAGCTATCCCAATTTTGCCAAAAAATTTACAATGGAAATTCATGGCTTCTCGCATGTAAATTACTCTAGTTAGTTTCTCCTCGAAAAGATCTTTCTGGTGGTATGTGGCATGCCACATTGTTCCTCATAGTTGGAGAGTTATTCACAATTGAAGTTTGCGAACCCCATTAGTGGGATAAAACCCCATGGGTGTGTCATTAAATTTTTTTATTAAGGATTATTTATAGGTTTATTTTTTACATTGGAATCTTATTAAGATTATTTATATTATGGTATTAAAAGTTTAAATAATTCTTCAATTTTATTTAAAGAGATCTAAGGGTTATTTATTATTGGATGAGACCTTTGATTCATGGCCCACCTACCATAGAGTATAAGATATATGTTTTTTTTATTATGAAAACCCTTAAATATCTTTAGTGTATGATGTTGGAAGCCTTCTCTAATTTTAACTAACACCCTCTCCATGACTGTAAAATAAAACATTCATTATCACTTAGATATCCTTAGGTGTCAACTATCTGAAAATTAATCTATGTAATATTTTTTCGGCCCTACGAATAGATATGTTGGATATAAAGTAGAATAGGGTTCATTTTTTCTTGGCATGACTTGATTAGTTTAGTGCATGTCTTCTTTTGTGACCAAGCGATTTTTTTTCTTGTGGCTTGTGGAGGATCGCACTTGTAGCCCATTGGATCTTCTTTTAAGCATTAGATTTGTGGGAACAGCAGCTCGCGGCATCAATTTTGAAGCATCGAATTGTAGATTGTTGAAAATATCAATTTATGACATCAATATGAAGCATCTAACCTACAACGTCCTTTCAATATCAATTTTGTGCCATTAATTTTGAGCATTGAACTAGTGGCTTGGTGGTCTCACCATCTAGAAGGATATGATATGAAATTTATTATTTAATCAACAAGGTTTTCATGTTGCTAAGGGTGGAATTAAACTAGTAAATAAACCCAATCCACGATGTTTCAAATCTTTTTGTAGGGAGGGACACTGTCTCAAAGAATTCACAAACAGAAAAGGTTAACAAATATGTGAGTTGAAAGTTTTCAACAATTGCACATTCGAGTTTTGTTAAGATATACCATAATTGAGGTAAGCTTTATTTTAGCATGTTTTACGTTTTATTTGAATGTTCTTTGTACTAACCTATGGCTGGAGGAACAATGTTGGGTAGCTTCAATGATGTCAAGGTAAGTCATATTTTTGTATTGTTTATGCTAACATTTTATAATCAATTTTATGGTATTTATTATAGACAAATCCGATGTCCTATAGTCCTTCATTAGTATTCATTGTTAGGTATTCCTTTACATTTAGGGTCGTTTTATATATAATTTTTTGTTAGCATTTTAATATTCACATTAGATTTAGGTATTCTCGCATTAATATTTTGTTGTAGCTAAAGGTAAGTACTTGGGAATAAGGTATTTATATTTTAATTTTGGATATTGGAGATTTTCTAGGGTATAAATTCTTTGCAGGTGCAATCTTTCTCGAAGAGCAGAACTTCCACGCCACCTACAATTGTGAAGACATGAGAAGAAAAGGCAGCATGGAAGATTAGAGTTGTTGAAAGAAAAATTAAAGTACCACAAGCATCCAACCCTTCATGGCTATGAGTGCATCAAGAACAATAGTAGTCCATCATCCCTAACCACTTCTACAAAAATTATAATGATCAACATCAAGGAAAAATTGTACAACAATTGTCAAGTCTTGTAATTTTTGTAAAGAACCTATTTTCCTAGAGTTGAAGGAGGAAATTTTATTTTGTACATGGGCTTTGGTTTGTAGTTCGGACAAGGATTATTGGTTTGTGAGGGAAAGAGTTAGGTCCTCATGTTATTGGTTAGTCACATAAAATAATTGAAATATCATTGTAACGTGGATCATTGTTCCTGGTACATGAGTCCACACTTTTGTATTTAATTTTTTTTCTTTATAGGGTGATAGTGTGGTGCTAGGCAAGTGAATGAAGTCACCTTCAGGTTGGGGCCTATAAACACTTCAGGGTGGTAGGGTGGTGTTAGGGATAGTTATGGCTTCCTAGGGTGTTAGGGAATCCTTCAGCTGACTGTTGATAAAACCAGGGTGTTGGGGCATCCTTCTAGTGGGAGATGGAGAATAATACTTTCCTATATTTTTAGAAAGTTGTAGTTTTATTTTCAGTTGGGGTTAAATACTAAAGAACATATTAGAAAAGAGCTCAGTGATTTTTGAATTGAAGGCGGTTTTCAACCTAAAAAACTTGTGCCTATTGTTTATCATTTTGCATTTTTGTCTACTACTTTACTGAATAATTGTAATAGTTCTTAATATTAACTAATGCTCTCAAAATATTAATTAAGTGTTAATTGCTAAGAAATATTGATTCACCCCCCAGTATTTCCAACAATTGGAATCGGAGAGGGTTCCTTCACTAGTAATTTAACAACTAGAAGGAGATCATGGAGTACACCAAGAATAGAGTTCCTTTGTTTAATGGGGATCACTATGCACTATAGAGTGGAAGGATGCAAGTTCATTTAATTGCACAAGGATATGAAGTTTGGTAAATAATCAAACAAGACTATAAAGAAGAAACATATGAACAAGGTTATAAAAATGGGATATATGATCCCAAAGCCAAGGATCTGATTATAAGTGACATCACTCAATCTGTTTATCTTAAGGTATTGTCCTGTAAAAAAATTGAGTAACTCAGGCATAAGCTTCAAAACATATATGAAGGAGACTCAAAGGTCAAGGAAGAAAAACTTCAAATTTGTAGAGCTCAATTTTAACAACTAAGGATGAAAGAAGACGTGAACATTGCAACTTATTTTCAACTTGTAGATGAAGTAACAAATTCATTGGAAGGATTAGAATAACTAGAAGATAAAAAATTCGTTGTTGGGAAGGTCCTCATAACTCTTCCAGCAAGATGTAGTTCTAAGGTTGTTGTCTTAGAAGACAAATCATACTTAAGCCACCTTAGTATGGACAAACTACATTGGATACTTATAGCTTATGAAATGATTATTAAAGATAAAGGTAGTTCATTTAATATAGAAACAACATTCACAATATCCAAGAAGACTGGGAAAGGCAAATAGGTATCTAAACCAAGATCTAGTAGTTGCAAAGAAGAGGAAGAAGACGAAGAATTTTTAGATGAAGAATTTCCCTACCTTATGAGGAAGATGAAAAGAGGAATAGGTAAGTACAAATGAAAAATTTCGTTAGTATGTTTCAACTATGGTGAGACTGGTCATTTTGAAACTAAGTTCCCTCATAATAATGAGGCATTTACGAAAGGAAATCAGGGTCAAACAATTTTCAACAAGCAAGGTAATTAGGGTTTAAGAAACGCTTCTTCTCCAAGGAAGATAGTTCCTCACCTGAAGAAGAGAGTGACAATGATGAAGAAAACAAGGAAAGAGAATTATTTATGGGTAAGCATAACAAGAAGGAAGGACCTGATGAAGAAGAATATAAAGAAGAAGAAATGATTGAAATTGAATAGCAAAATGAAGTTGTCAGAGTTATAAAACAACTCAAAGCATAAAGGAAAATGTCAATTCTCTAGAAGCTAAATTGAAGGAAGTAAAATAACACGCCAAGATCGTCAAAAAAAGGAATGAAGAAGAAATCATTAGCCTGAGAGTATAGATAGAAGAAGCCAAAATAACTAAAGAATCACTTAGGAATGAGTTAAAAGAATGCAACGAGGCAATTGAAGAACTAGAAGCTGAAATAGTCTCTCTACGAAAAGAAGTAAAAGGGGAAATGTTATGTAGAACTTTGCAAATATCTCTAAAAATTTGGATGAGATCATTAGCAATCAAAGGTTATATAGTGATAATATTGCGTTACGATACAAGGATGCATTCAAAGAAGGCTTAAGATCTACTATGATAGGAAAAGGTGAAGAACATAAAACATATTCTAAGACAATTAAAGGATCCATTAAGAATAATGAAGACTTCCTAGGTAAATAGACCACTCAAGATCAACAAGAAGGTACTTGGAGAATTGTTCCACAAAGAAGGTTTCCACCTCCCATGTATCAACCCAACATTTATGGTTTTTGTTATGCATGTGGGAAATTTGGACATAGAGCTGCAAACTGTCAAGTGTATGGTAGAAACATAAGTGATTTTGGAAGGTGTTTAAGGAATAATTATCCCAGAAATTGTAGAATGTCTACAGGCAAGACCAAAATAGGTTTGGTAATTTAAGAAATGACGTAGAGTGCCACATATGCAACAACTTTGGACATTTGGCTAAAGGTTGCAGGTTAACATTTCCTCCAAGAGAATCAAAACATAATCAAAATGATCAGATCTGGAAGAAGAAAACTATAATATGTGCTCTTGCCTTGAACGCTCAAATAAAAAGGAATGTTTGGTACATTGATAATGGTTTCTCAACACATATGACAGGATATAGGAATAAATTGATATATTGGAAATAAGGAAAGGGTGGAACACTGTATTTTGGAAATGATGGATTTGAAAATGTTATAGGAACATGCATTGTCAAGCTTAGAAGCAAGGATACTATAGAAAAGGATGTGTTTCATGTGGAAAATATGAATCATAGTTTGTTGAGCCTAGGTAAAATGTGTGATGAAGGATATACGATGTTATTTTACTCAAATAAATGTGAAATAAGAAGAGAAAAATACATTCAACTAGTGACTACTACAACTAGAACTGGAAATGACATATACACTTTGGATGACGTTGTTAATGTATGTTTCTTGGAAAACAAGATGAGAGTTAGCTCTAGCATAGATGAATGAGACATATAAAATTTGATAACCTTGTTAGAATCATTAAAAAGGAAGTTATGAAATAAGTGTGACTCATTTCAAAACCAACTAGCGTTATATGTGAACACTATAGGCATGGAAAACATAGAAGAGTTGAATTCAAGTAGAAAGAACACTCAACATGAAAACCATTGGAATTGATACATACTGATGTATGTGGACCAATGAAGATTAAATGAATAGATGGTGAATTGTATTTAATGTTAATGCTTGATGATCATACCACAATGATGGCAGATATCGTTTTGAAGAAAAAGTATAAAACATTTGAACGTTTGAAGATATACAAGGAAATACTAGATAATGAAACTAAATTGAATATTAAATGTTTAAGATATGAAAATGGTGGAGAATTTAATTCCAAATAATTTCAACATTTTTGTAAAGAACATGGAATGAAAAGGCACTTCTCGACAGCTAGGCAAAAAAATGGAGTTGTCGAAAGGAAGAATAGAATTGTACAAGAAATGGCTAGAACAATGTTGAATGAGTTAAAGCTGGAAGGCACATTTCGGGTTAAGGAATTTGATACAGTGGTATATATTTTAAACAAAAGTTTTCTTAGAAGAAATTATGATATGACTCCATACGAAATATGGAGTGGAAGACCAAAAAATGTCAAACATTTTAGGGTATTTGGAAGAAAACGATACACTAAAAGGGAAGATAAAAAAAATAGGAAAATTTGATTCTCGAGTGGATGAAGGCATCTTTGTTAGTTGCTCACACAAAAGAAAAGGTTATAGATGTTACAATCAAAGGCTTAACTAAATATTTGAAAGCATCAATATCACTTTTAATGGAATTTGCGGCCCAACGATTGAACAAGAAATCTTTTCTTCAAGCAAATCAGAGATACACAAGATAGAACTAGAAAGGGTCAAAGATTAAGTCCCAAATCAAGCACAATTAAACAAGGAAACAAATACCAATTAGGAAGAGACAATAGATGAACAACAAGTTTAACAACAAGCAGCCTCGAAGACCCCCCAAAATGGTATCGACAGATTCATCCTTCAAATCAAAAAAATTTGAGATCTAAATGAAGGCATATGAACTAGAAAAAATAGACAACTTTGTGCGCCACAACAAGCCCATCTTGCTCCCTTAGCCACATTTGAGCCAGAAAACTTTGAAGAAGCTACTCAATATTCATCTTAACTGGCTTCTTGTTGTTGTTGTAAAAAGGATCTTTCAATATCTCAAGGGAACAACAAAATATGGACTACGATATCCTAAAGAAAATGAGTTAGCTATTGCAACATGTACATATGTTGATTGGGTGGGAAGTGTTAATGATCGTAAAAATACTAGTGGAGTAGCCTTCTATCTTGGTGGTTTTCTTGTTTCATGGTTGAGTAAGAAGTAGTAATATATATCCCTATCCACAACGGAAGAAGAATACATAACAATAGAAATTTTTTGTATGCAATTCCTCTCGATGAAACAAAGCTTGTAGGATTGTTAAGTGAAGGTTGATGAGCACATTCCAATATTTTTTGATAGTGCCAATGCCATCAGTATCTCCAAGAATCTTGTGAAGCATTCAAAAACAAAACACATTTTGATCAAGTACCATTTTTTTAGAGAATAATTTGTTGAGAAGAATATCAAAGTTGAATACATTGGGACAAAAGAACAAATTGTTGTCATTTTTACCAAACCTTTACCATATGAGACATTTGAGTATCTTCACCAAAAGCTTGGGATTCTCCCAAGTTCTCATTAGATTGTTCTTTTACCTTGTCAAGTAAATAAGGAGATTTTAGGTAGGTTACAAGTCTGTAGGAGAGACAGTTTGTCAAGGGGAGTTACCCTTTAAAATTGATGTCAAAGGGGGAGAGAAAGCATAGGAATGTTAGAAGCTTGATGTCAGGTGGAGTCATGATCGCAATTAGATTTCTTGTGTTGTCATCAATGCTAGATGGGGAGATTGTGTTATGTGGTTGCCATTGATGTCAACCCAAGCAACCCTAGGAGATACCCTGATATTCATCAACAAATTTTCCACGGAGATTCATGGTCTCTAACATCCAATTTACACTAGATGGTTTCTCCTAAGAAAGATATTTTGGGTGGTATGTGGCACACCACGATGTTCCTCATAGTTTGATAGTTATTCACAATTGAATTGGTGAACTCCATTAGTGGCATAAAACCCCATGGATGGTGTCATTAAGATTTTTATGAAGGATTGTTTATAGGTTATTTATTACATTGAAATTTTATTAAATTTTTTATTATGATGATTTGTTATTATGGTATTAAAAATTTCAATAATTCGTCATTAATTTTTAAATATATTTAAGGGTTATTTATTATTGGATGAAACCTTTTACTCATGGCCCACCTACCTTAGAGTATAAAATATACCTTGTTTTATATTATGAATACAATTAATTATATCTAGCATATCATGTTGGAAGCCTTATATAACTCTAATGACCACCTTCTCCAAGGCTATAAAATTAAAAATTCATGATCACTTAGAAATGCTTAGGTGAGAACTATCTAAAAATGAATGTATGAAATATTTTTTCGGCCCTAGGAATAGATATATCGAATATATAGTAGTGTAGGGTTTGATTCTTGTTGGCATCACTTGATTGGGTTCGTGTGGACATTATTTTCTGACCAAGAAGATTTTTTCTCCATTTTCTTGTGGAGCATCACACATGTGGCTCATCACATCTTTCTTTTAAGCATCAGACCTATGGGAACAGTGACCCGTGGAATCAATTATAAAGCACTGAATTATGGATTCCTCAAAATATAAATATGCACCATTAATTTTGAGCATCAAACCAATGGCCTGGTGGTCTCACCGTCCTTAGGGATAGTCTATGAAATTTATTATCTAATCAACAAGGTTTTCATATTGCCAAGAGTGGACTTCAAACTAAAAAGGAACTCAATCTAGAATGTGGGGGGGGGGGGGGTGGGGGGATCACTCAAAGAGTTGAAAAATAGAAAAAGTTAACAAAAATGTCAGTTAAGAGGTCTTCAACAATTGTGCATTATGGTTATATCAAGATATACTTGACAAAGAAGGAGAGATGGAGAAAAGGGGGCAGAGAAGGAGAGAGAAGGAGAAAGGGAGGGACATAGTAACAAAGTTGGAGAGAGAGAGTGAGTTATGGGAGAAGAGAGAGGATTGGAGAGCAAAGAGAGAGAGAGGGGGGGTAGAGATAGAGAGAGGGAAGAGAGAAAGGGAGAGAGAGGAAGAGTTTGATAGGGGAAGAGAGAGTATTGGAGAGGAAATAGAGATAAAGAGTGATGACAGAAGAGAGAGGGAGGTAGGAGAGAAAGAGAGAGAGAGGAAGAATGAGAGCGAGGAGGAGATAGGGACGGATAGATAGATGGAGTTGGAGGGGGGGAGAGGGAGGGAAGAAGAAAGATATAGAGAGTGAGAAGTGGAGAGAGAGAGGGAGTGACAAGGGAGAGATGGAGAGAGAGAATGTATATTTGGGGGTGATATAATGAGACAAAGAAGGAGATATGGAGAGAAGGGGGGAGAGAAGGAGAAAGAGGGGCATATGTAACATAGTTGGAGGCGGAAGAGAGAGACAGAGAGAGGTGTGGGATAAAGGGGGAGAGAGTAAATAAGAGAGAGAGGATGTGAGAGAGTGGAGAGAGGTAGGGAAATAGAGATGGTGATAGAAGGGGAGAGAGAGGGAGGTATGAAGAAATACATAGAAAGAGAAAGGTGGAGAGAGAGAGGGAGGGAGTGAAAAGGAAGATGGAGAGAGAGGGAGAGAGGACAATAGGGGGGACGAGAGATAGAATCAAGAGAGAGAGAGAGAGAGAGAGAGAGAGAGAGAGAGAGAGAGAGAATGGAGAAAGAGAGTGTATGTTTTTGGGGTGATATCGAGAGACAGAGGGAGAGAGAGATATATATGGAAGGTGAAGAGAGGGAAGAGGAGAGAGATGGAGATAAGGAGGGAGTGAAAAATACATTGATAGATATGGAGTGAAAGAGTGTGTGAGTTTGGGGGGGTGAGATAGAGAGACAAAGGAGGGGGATATATGTATAGATGCAGGGGGATAGAGGGAAGAAGATTTCTTGCACTAGATGCATTGATTTCAATGTAGATGGTGATTTATAATCCTATTTGATTTCTTGCACTAGATGCATTGATTTTAGTGTGGATGTTTATTTATAATGATATTTGATTACTTGCACTAGATGCATTAATTTCAATGTAGATGACTTCAAATCCTATTTTATTGCTTGCAATAAATGCATTGATTTCTAATCCTATTTGATTGCTTGCATTAAGTGCATTGATTTCAATGTAGATGGTGATTTCTAATCCTATTTGATTTCTTGCATTAAATACATTGATTTTAATGTAGATGTTGGTTTCTAATCCTATTTTCTTACTTACACTATATGCATTCATTTGAGTGTAGACATTGATTTATAATCCTATTTCATTACTTTCATTAGATGAATTGATTTCAATGTAGATGTAGTTTTCTAATCTTCTTTGATTGCTTGCATTAAATGCATTGATTTCAATGTAGATGTTGATTTCCGATTTGATGTAATTGGATTTATGATGGTACATTAATTTGAAAGTGACTGGATTGACAATGCTCATTGATTTTAGTGTACGCACAAAACGTTATTAACAATGTACATTATTTTTTGTGTTATAGTAATTCAACCTATTAATATTGGAGAGCAAGAGAGACAAGGTATGATTTTAACTACAACAGCTCAAGCTAAAGATTTAAATGGTTTAGGATTTCAATTGTCATTTTCATATAATTAATTACACTAGATGCATTCATTTGAGTGTAGATATTGATTTCTAATCCTATTCGATTACTTGGATTAGATGCATTGATTTTAGTTTAGATGTTTTCTAATCTTCTTTGATTTCTTGCATTAGATGTGTTAATTTCAATGTAGATGTTGATTTTCGATTTGATGTAATTGGATTATGATGGTACATTAATTTTAAAGTGTTTGGATTAGCAATGTCCATTGATTTCAGTGTAAGCACAAAAAATGATTGACAATGTACATTCATTTTTGTGTTATAGTAATTCAACGTATTAATATTGGAGAGCAAGAGAGACAAGGTATGATTTTAACTACAACAAATCGAGCTAAAGAGTTAAATGGTTTAAGATTTCAACTACCCTTTTCATATAATTAATATGAAAAGATGACAAAACTAACAAGGGTGACGATAAAAATAGTACAAGAAAATAGTTTGAGATTGATCACAATCAAAACTATTTGTAATTGACTACATTCTTATTATTCACATTTTCTATCATTCAACATTATTAAATTGTCACTTTGCATTCAAAAATTTTATTCATCATTTTTCATCACTAAAGTTATTAAGAATATTTATTATCTCAACAAACTAAGGTAACTAAGAAAATTTAAAATTAAAACGACCAGATAAATCTCATACATATTTAACATATTTAAAATTATTATATTAATATTAAATGTATTTACATATTATTGATAAAATTAATCATATGTTCGATATATTTTCCTTGGTCGCACAAGACTCAAACTAACCTAGATCTGTCTTAGCTCTAGATCTATCAAGTGTCGAGAGGGATCAAATCTCTTGAGGTGCAAACTAGTGTGATCTAATTAGAATATTTCAAATGAGTGTTAGTTATTAGTCACTTTCAAGGAATGACTCTAGCAATAGATTTTCTTGTTGACCACCATTAGTTTAACATAGAAAATGCAACTTATAAAGTTTAAATTTGAAAAATAAAGTTATATTTTCCGATATTATTTTAAAAAAACTATTTTTTAAACATTCAATTGAACCATAATTTGAAGGTTTTATTGTAATCTTTGCATGGTATAATGACAAGTAATAACTTCCTCATGTATTTTGTGTTATGTCATAATTTATGGTTGCAATGTTTTTACATATTTGTGTAGTGATTTTTTATTTTTAGAAGAAAACCATCCAAAAACAAAATCATCGAAAATAGCTTGTATCTAAGTAAATAACATACTACCACCATTTACTTGTCACTATAATTTAAGTTATTCTTTGTATACAAAAATATGAATAAGATGTAAATAAATATATTTACTAGGAGTTACTACGCACCATTATTTATGTTTTACTCAACACTTCTATAGTAGTAAAACTGAAAATGTATAGACTTATTAATGATTACTACTCACCAAAATATATGCGAGTCCATGTGCCTAAGCAAATAGTTAATCTATCCACTACACATTTCAATTTATTAGTTCTTCCCAAAAACAAAAATACAAAACTAGAGTATTAATTTAACATTGATGAATATAAATTATAATTTTTTATATAATTGTTTTAGAAAACCTAATTTCTAACTTGAATATCATAAACTAAAATACCTTTCACACAACTACTTTTACGCATTGCGGAGCTGATTTTAGAGACTTAATGAATAATATTCACTCACTGCAAAAATAACAAACTAGGTTTGGAGCAACACAATAAAAACCTAGTATTAAATTTTAAAACATGAAAATACATTCACATGAGGCTGCGGCTCATTCACCAAGTAAAAACTAAAATTTCACGTGGAATAACACACAGTGAGATACTGTAACTATTGTTTTCACATGCCCACCAATATTTGCTCCACCATTTTCTCCCCAAAGACTTGTGCTCTCTTTCTGTCTAACCTTTTACTCTCTAACCTCTTACAAAATTACTTTTACATTCATATTTAACTCAAAATACGATTTTACATTTAATTAATGACAGAGAGAAGTAATTAATATGATGACGTTGTTGAGTATAATCAGAATTGCGCAGGTGTTTGTGTATGAATGCTTTCCCATATCTATTTACCAAAGTACATTAGATGCTTTAAATTCCTTATTGCGTTTCAGAATGGTTTGTGCCTGGCTTTAGTCATTCCTTCTTCAAGCAGAGATGCAACCTGTAATATCTGACAAGTATGGTTGTTGTCAGCTGTTTATTGTGGTGGTTGAGATTATTATTTCCAACACTCCCCCTTAATCACAATTGCCACCATTGATAATTCCCAAACAATTTTTGAGATAAACAAAAATTTCCCCTGCCAATGGCTTTGTGAAAATATCAGCAAATTGTTCCTATGACATGTAGTGTTGCAACACAATTTCATCATTGTTAATTAACTCTCTAATAAAATGATATCTAGCATCAATATGCATGGTCCTCTTGTGGAAGACAGAATTATTTGACAATACAATTGCTGAGGTGTTGTCACTCCTTAGTCATGACGAAGATCCCTCAACATCCTTCTCATCCAAACTGCCTGACACGTTGCTGCTATTGTTGCGACATATTCAACTTCTACTGTTGATAGTGACATTGTTGGCTGCTTCTTGGAGACCCATGGAATGACTCCAGAACCCAAATGAAAAACATATCCTGATGTACTCTTTCTGTCATCGACACTACCTACCCAATCACTGTCAGTGTAACCAACCAGCCTGAAATCACTTGTTGTTGTGTACAAAATGTCATATTGTTTTGTCCCATTGACATACCTTAGAATCCTTTTCGCTGCTTGGCAATGTGTCCCATTAGATGTCTCCATGAACCTTGGCACCAAACTTAATGCATACATTATATCTGGCCTAGTGGCAGTCAAATACATCAAGTTGCCTATCATGCTTTTGTATAATGTCAGATTGACATTGCTGCTGCAATCTTCTTTGCTCAAATTCAACCCTATGACAATTAGAGTTGGTGCAGACTTGTTGTTCTGCATTTTAAACCTCTCCAAAATTTCCGCCACAGACTTTGCTTAGAGATAAAAATGCCATTTTTTGTTTGCTTCACTTCTATGCCAAAAAAATATCTTAACAATCCCAAACTAGTCATTTCAAATTCACTCTTCATGACTTGTTTGAAATCGATGATGAGGAAATCATTGCTGCTTGTAAAAATCAAATCATATACATATAAGACGATAATGAGAATCTTACCTTTGCTATCTTTGATGTAGAGAGTAGGCTCATCGTCACATTTGTCGAAACCATTGTCCAACAAGTAAGCATCTATCATGTTGTACCATGCGTGCGGTGCTTTCTTCGACCCATAAAGAGATTTTCTCAACTGATATACTTTTTCTTCTTGGCCTTCAATCTCATAACCAGGTGGTTTTTCGACATACACTTCCTATTTCAGCACTCCATTCAAGAACGTTGATTTTACGTCCATCGATACTTTCCATTTGTGCTTCACCGTAATCGCCACAACTACGCGCACTGTCTCTATCCATGCAACTGGCTCGAATATCTCCACATTATCTCTTCCATGCCACTGCTTGTATCCTTTGACCACTAGCCTTGCTTTGTGCCTTTCAATCTTTCCCTCAATGTTGCTTTTGGTCTTATAGACCCACTTCACTCTAATAACATGTTTTCCTTTCAGAAGGCTCACTAACTCCCATGTGTCATTCCTTTCTATTGCCTCTATTTATTCCTCCATTGCCGTAGCCCATTTTTCTTCTTTGACTACATCTTCAAAGTGGATTGGGTCATCTACATGAAAAAATAATGCAAATAATGAATTCAGACAAGCTCTACTATCAACTTCATCTTGCTCATAAATTTCATTTAAATTTCTAAATTTTTGTCTTCTTGTGCTTGCTGAAGATGGGCTTCACATGTCACTTGGTGTCATGCTTTGTGGTGTGGTTGGAGAAGCACTTGCTGGCTATGCAAAACTGTCCTATTGTTTGTTGATGGCGTTGCTTGTTGCTTGCTTTTTTGCGCTTGAATAAGAGTAGAGGGAGTCACAGTTGAGAAATTACTTGCTGTTGTTAATTCCTCTCTGTTCCCATGTGGTATACATGCTTTGACATTGACTGTCTTCTCTAAACTTCCATCCCATGCTTCCTCTTCTATGAACTGCATATCTCTGTTGATTATGACCTTCTTGGTTGATAGATTATAGAGCTTATATGCCTTAGATTCATCATTGTATCCAACAAATATACATTTCTCCCCCTTGCTATCCAACTTCTTCCTTAACTCATCAGGGACATGTGTATATGCCACACGTCCAAAAACTCTCATGTGAGTGACATTTTGTTTTCTTCCACTCCATGCCTCTTTAGGAACAATGTTCTAGATGCTTTTGGTTAGACATCTATTAAAGATATATGCTGCACAAGCAACAACTTCAGCCCAATAGTCATTTGGAAAATGCTTTGCCTTCAACATACTCATTGCCATCTCCATAATGGTCCTATTCTTCCTTTCTACCACACCATTTTGTTGAGTTGTATACCTTGTTGGAAATTGCTTGTGAATTCCATGCTCCCTACAAATTGAAGGAAATCATTTGAGATACATAAATAATGCAAATAATGAATTCAGACGAGCTCTACTATCAACTTCAACCATTCACTGGAGGAATGAGAGATGCTTCATTCTACCCTCCCCACTTGATATGTAAGAGAAGATCCTCAGATGGTGGAGGACTCCACGGGTTTGCTCGATTTATGTATCTCTGAAAGTTGTTGAGGGAAACTCTAGTTAGAAAACCTAGATTCACCATGTAACTAGTTGTAGGTGCTTTCTCTTTTGTATCTCCAAAATTTTCTTGATGGAATTCTGGATTTTTAGTTTGAAATATGGTCAATGGATACCCTCCTCTATAGAAACTTGCAAAGGGAAGCTCAGAAATTTTCTAATAGAAACTATGATTGTCAATTCTACAAGTTAATTGTGTAACAAAATCTGCGAGACCAAGCAAGTAAGAAAACAAACTCCAACCAAGGGAGACAAAACACCAAATAATGATGGCCAAATTAAACTTGTGAATATATTTCATAACAGAACTGGTAAGTAAATTCAATTTTGTCAATTCCATGATTCATAAATTCTGAGCACCAACAAGCATAAAAGTTGTCCTATCCAAAGCTTTCATATAATCTTCTTATCTTTCTTTTTTACATTCACTTACTTTTTGTGTATCTATTTTCTTGAACCAACTAGCAACATAGCCACAAATATTTTTTCAATTACCATTGACAATATCAATTTATATTTTTTCCTAATTGGAAGTATTATTTCCAATGATTGCAAGAAATAACCGCATATGATAAATCACTGACATATTGTTTGAATCGTTGTTCACAATATCAATTTATTTTCTTCCCCTAATTGTAGGTAATTTTCTCAATGAATGCAAGAAATAAACTTCATGGGTTGAAATCAAAATGGCACTTCTAGATGCCATTAAGATAATAAACTATGATATGGAAGTGATACATTTTCCACAATCAAAATAGTTAGCAACAATAATTTCATAATAAGTTCATGCAAGAACTAGATTGCATGTAAAAATTGGAAATGCAGTGGCTAAAATTCATATTATGGCTAGCATTTCCAATGAAATTGATAAACTACTCATAATTGAATTGTCAATAAAAGAAACCATTACCTGTAACTTTGAATGCAATTCGAGGGATGCATTATTTTGATTATTGACTATGATAAAAAAGATTTAGATTCAAAGTAAGGGAATAATGAAAAGGAAACCAAAATCATGATAGTGAAGATTACCATAAAGAAATTGAACCTTCATGTTGAAGAAATTTACCACTATGATTACTTTAAAAATAATTCCAAGAAAATTGAACAAATTATTAGTGACCAATTGCAACATTCAAAATAGAGTTTCTAAATTTTTTGTATGTTCTTACCGTTTGCCATGAAATATATTAAACAATCCTAGTAGATCCTCAAATTCACTCTCGTAGGACTAAGGACCATATAACAAGCTACACTCTTCTAGAATACACATATCATCCCAATGCCCAGAATTCACATCAAAATGGAAAAATTCACTTCTTTAATACATGAAAACAAGAACTTCTTGTTGATAGGTGGTTTTCGTTGATGTCAACCCAAGCAGTATTAGGAGCTATCCCAATTTTTGCCGACAAATTTAAAATGTTAATCCGTGGCTTCTCGCATCTAAAGTACCCTAGCTAGTTTCTCCTTGGAAAGATCTCTCTGGCGGTATGTGGTATGCCACATTGTTCCTCACAGTTGGAGAGTTATTCACAATCAAAGTTGGCAAACCCCATTAGTGGGATAAAACTCCATGGTTGGTGTCATTAAATTTTTTATTAAGGATTATTTATAGGATTATTTGTTACATTGGATTCTTATTAAGATTATTTATATTATGGTATTAAAAATTTAAATGATTATTCATTAATATTTAAATAGATTCAAGGGTTACTTATTATTGGATGAGACCTTTGACTCATGGCCCACCTACCTTAGAGTATAAGATATATGTTTTTTTTTCATTATTATTATGAAAACTCTTAAATATCTTTAGTGTATGATGATAGAAGCCCTATCTAATTCTAACTAACACCCTCTCCATGACTATAATATAAAACATTCATTATCACTTTGATATGATTAGGTGTGAACTATCTAAAAATTAGTCTATGTAGAATTTTTTCAGCCCTAGGAACATATATGTTGGATCTAAAGTAGAATAGGGTTGATTTGTTTGTGGGATGATTTGATTAGGTTAGTGCATGTCTTCTTTTGTGACCAAGCAAATTTTTTTTTTTTTTTATTTTTTTTTCTGTGGCTTTTGGAGCATCACACTTGTAGCCCATTAGATCTTCTTTTAAGCATTAGACCTATGGGAATAGTGACTCATGACATTAATTTTGAAGCATCGAATTTCAGATTGCTCAAAATATCAATTTATGACATTAATACGAACCATCTGACCTACAACGTCCTTTCAATATCAATTTTATGCCATTAATTTTGAGCATCAAACCAATGGCTTGGTGGTCACACCATCTAGAAGGATAGGCTATGAAATTTATTATTTAATCAACAGGGTTTTCATGTTGCTAAGTGTGGAATTAAACTAGTAAATGAACCCAATCCAAGACATTTCAAATATTTTGTAGGGAGGGAAACTATCTCAAAGAATTTACAAACAGAAAAGGTTAACAAATATGCGAGTTAAAAGTTTTCAACAATTGCGCATTCGAGTTTTGTTAAGATATACCATAATATCATTGAGGTAAGCTTTATTTTAGTATGTTTTACCGTTTATTTGAATGTTCTTTGCACTAACCTATGGCCGAAGGAATAAACTTGGGTAGCTTCAGTGATGTCAAGGTAAGTCATATTTTTGTATTGTTTGTGCTATAGTTTAACAATCAATTTTATGGTATTTATTATAGACAAATCCTATGTCCTATAGTCCTTTAGTAGTATTCATTGTGAGGTCTTCATTTACATTTAGGGTTGTTTTGTATATAATTTTTTGTTAGCATTTTAATATTCACATGAGCTTTAGGTATTATCACATTATATTTTGTTGCAGCTAAAGGTAGGTATTTGGGAATAAGGTATTTATATTTTAGTTTTGGAGATTGAGGATTTTTTAGGGTATAAATTCCTTGCAGGTGCAAACTTTCTCCAAGAACAGACCTTCCACGCCACCTACAATTGTGAAGACATGAGAAGAAAATCCAACATGGAAGATTAGTGTTGTTGAAATACAAATTAAAGTACCACAAGCATCAAAACTTGCAATATTATGAGTGCATAAAGAACAAGAGTAGTCCACTATCCCTAACCACTTTTACAAAAAATTATAGTGATCAACATTAAGTAAAAATTGTACAACAATTGTCAAGTCTTGTAATATTTTGTAAAGAATCTATTTGGCTAGTGTTGAATGAGGCAATTTTATTTTGGACATGGTCTTTGGTTTGTACTTCAAACAGGGATTCTTGGTTTGTCGGGGAAAGGATTCAAGGCGGGGAGGGTAGAATGAAGCATCTCTCAGTCCTCCAGTGAATGACTGAAGTTGATAGTAGAGCTCGTCTGAATTCCTTATTTGCATTATTTTGGTCAATGTTTTTAGTATGTCATTCTTACATACCACGTTTTGATTCTACAAGGATGTCCCGCTTTTGCCCATCATCACACACTGGCCCTCCCTACAATCACTATTTTTGGAACACTTTTGTTGAAGAATCCCTGCCAAGTCTACATGTGGCGAGCAAAAAATTTGATTGTTTTTTATAAGCTCGAAAAACGAAGTTTCCATGTTAAATTGACAAAGAGTTGAGGATTTACTTCTTCACCGAACTGACTTTTTTTTAATCTTTTTGTATTTAACTAAATTGATTCTACGGTCCAGTTTCAAATCTAGTGTTAATTTTGATGTTCGGTGAAAGAACTATTTTGATATTTATAAATTTTAATGTTAAGATTATATAAGACTTTGAACGTGTGATAAGATATCTCCCAGCCCTCATAAGATCTTTTTTAATCGAACATATATCTCCACCTTTAATTACTTCACATGAAACTATAACTAGTGACTTCTTATGTAAAATTTGATTAACCATTAAAAAAATTGGACAATTACAATTTTTAATGTAAGCTTGTTCTACTACTATTGACACCTAATCAACAGGATTGGGTGAATAACTGAAATTGATGTAAATAAATAATAGAAAATATGAATAGTCACAGGGAGATGAAATGAATAGTGTCTCTCTCATGTATATAATAAAGACCAACCTAAATGAATATAAATGAATTGATTTGAGGAGTTACCTCCTAGTCTGACATGGTATAAGAGCCAGTACCATTTTTGGCTTCCAGGTCCATTTTTATAACTCCCTTCTGCCATTTCCTCAAAAATTTGTCCTGCATTTTCCTACCATTTTCCTAGTTGTCTAAGAGTCTAATAGCGCTGCTCTCTGGCACTCCTGGTGAGAATATTGCATTGGTGTGGGCTAATAGTGCTTCTCTCTCATACCTACGATTCAGGGTAATGGTCTCTGAGTTCATTGCTATGGTCAGTCACCTGGTCATCTCTACCATCATCTTTTGTGCAATTTATTCTACTGTTGAAGAATTGATTTGTTGCATTGAGGCAATTTTTTGTTGTGGTTAGTAAATTGAAGCCAAAGGTGGTGTGATGTGGTTGCTTCTTGGCTTCACACGTTGCCTATACCCATCCACTCCCGCTCCCACTCTCAATTTTTTACATTTCATTCTACTGTGATAACTCCACCGCCTCTGCACAAACACTACAGCTACCATACTGTCCACTTACCACCGCCTGTTTGCAAACACTACTACTCCGTGCACACCAAAAAAAAAAAAAACTTCATTTTCATGAGCGTAGATGCATATGGTGAATGCCATGATCGTGGATGCATATGGTGAATGTCGTGAGCGTGGATGCATATGTTGCATAGTTGGTGTCCATGGTAGGATAGGCACTGCTTGCTGATCCTAGTTATGGAGTTTATGTTCAGAAGTATGCACAGGACAAAGACACTTTCTTTACTATGATAACTCCACCCCATCAAGTGTTGCAGTTTAGTGTGGGTTGATGCCTGAATTGCGGCTCACAGGCTTCTCCATTATCAACACGATAATATCTTGAAGCTCTTCTTCATTTTGGTATGGCAATGGCTTGAAGGACTTGGCCATTTACTATGATAGTTCCATATTTCTAGTGCCCAAAGGCTTGTCCAGAGAAGATTTGAAAGTTGAAGGATGCTCGGCTAGTATGTCAATCTATCTACTAAGTGCAACTGTCATGGTTAAATATACTCTTTGGTCGGTGTATATGACAGGCTAGTTGCATCGACACTTATGATATTTTTGCTCCCATTTATTTGGAACTTTGCGGCCCTTTTAACACCCCCACAATATACTGCATTACATACTGTGTTGACTATATTCATCCCCTGTAGACATACCACCGACATTGCACTGCTCCTCCTCCTGTGGTAATACCTCCCCCATACGTTGAATACTCCCTCCACCACATAACCCCTCCCCTAATTAATAACTCTGATATATTATCCCTCATTTTTTTCGAAGTTAAACAAAGTTTGCCACTAGAAGTGCAATTTTTTACAATATATTGCGAGAAGTATTTTTTTTTCACAGTATAGAGATTTTACAATGCATTCAATGATATCTATTGTGGGAGTAGTTCTTATTGACAAGGAGAACTATCCTGAGTGGTATCGGAAGATAAAACACACCCTCATTTTCAATGAGTTGTGGAAAGGAGTGTGTGTTGGAGATGGAGACAAAGAACCGGAACATCCTACCTTGGACAAGGAGTTCGCCATTTGGGAAAATAAGAACAACAAAGCCTATGCATTAATTGCAGCATCTATAACTGAAGAGGCGAGTCGCCATATTTCACCATTTTCAAATGCTTTTGAAGCCTTACAAAAGCTCATAGAACTCTATGACTCACACTCTGCACTTGAAGTTGTTCAACTCATGATTAAACTCTTCACTCTTGAACTACAAAATAATGATCCTCTTGCTCTTGCATCCGAAGTAAAATCTATAATGCATGATAACAAAGCCACTAAGGTTGAATTGGATATTACACTTATCGCTTTTCTCAAGGCACTTTATCCTACTTACTCCAATTATCTTGTGTCATTGCAAGCAAATGGAAATCTCAAAGATATTACCTTTGACTCTCTTGTGAAAACATTTGTTGAAAGGGAGAAAGCTTTTGGAAAGAAGACAGCCCCTGAATCTTCTGAAGAAGCTGTGTGCCTTGCTCATAAAGAAAAGAATCTTGCCCAAGATTCTTCCAGAGGAAGACGTGGTCAAAGAGGAAGAGGAAGATATTTCAGAGGCAGGGGGGGCAGACACTCTCAAGGAGAAAAGTCATATTTGCACTGCATATGCTGGAAAAGAAATGGATCACATGATGCCTCCACATGCAAGTTACCTTGGGACAAAATTGAGTAGCAAAGAAACCAACCCAAAGTTAAAACTAATGACTCAAACAAAGGTAAATCACCTGAATCCACTCGTTATGTTGTGGAACAATGTAATATTGGAGTAAATGAAGACTTATTTAATGTTAAACTTGCTTCTTGGAAAAATGATTGGTTGCTTGATTCAGGAGCAACTTTCCACATGACTCATAGAAAAGATTTTTTTGAATAATTTATTGACAATGTTGATGGAGCAGTATACTTTGCAGACCAATCAAAACTCAAGCCATCAGGGCTTGGCACAATCAAGGTTAAATTTCTTGGTCTTCCAGACTTCCTTTTGCATCATGTTCTATATCTTCCACGGCTGAAGAGAAACTTGTTGTCCTTGGTCCACATTCGCCAGCAAGGTCACTCCATTCATATGTTTGATGGTGAGCCTGAGGTGAGAAAATAATATGACCACTCACTTGTCATGAGGGGGATAGAAGAAGAAAGGTTTCTCAAGCTACAAGGTACCTCTTCTCGTGCACAACATTTCTCATACAATTCTCATTATGAGGAAGGTACACTTCCATCAAGTTTTTTATGGCATGCTATATTTGGACATTTGAACTATGACGGCCTCCGCTTGTTGAAGAAAAATGGTGTTACTGGTTTACATACAATTCCAAGGAAACTTAATCAATGCGATGCTTATATTCTAGGAAAGCATAGCAAACAATCTTTTCATGATTCACATTCAAGGGCACATAGAAAACTTGAACTCATTCATTCAGATTTATGTGGTCCAATGCCTATTGCTTCTACAAATGGAAATAAATATATGATGACATTTATTGATGACTACACCAGAATGTGTTGGGTTTATTTTTTGAAGAACAAATCTGATGCTTTTCAAACATTCAAGAACTTTCATACATGGATTGAAAATGATGCACAATCTCATATTGGCTCTATTCGCACTGATAATGAAAAAGAATATACTTCAAATGAATTTGAAAACTATCTTTTCCAACGTGGGTCAAACATCAAACATCTGTGCCATATAATCCCCAACAGAATGGTGTAGCTGAAAGAATGAATAGGACAATCTTAAATATGGTGTGCTCCATGATGTTTTTCAAAAATGTAAAATTGATGTTTTGGGCTGATGCAGCTCTATGTGCTGTATATATAAAGAATAGATGTCCATCTAATGCTATCAAAGACAAGACTCCCTATGAAATGTGGTATGAGTACATTCGTTCGGTAAAGAATCTCAGGGTCTTTGGTTCCACCTGTTATGCCTTGATACCAAAAGCACATAGAAACAAACTTGGTGCAAGAAGTTGTAAGTGTATCTTCCTGGGGTATTCAAACACCTCCAAAGCATACCATCTCTATGATGAATTCAATAAAAATTTTGTTGTATCTAGAGATGTAAACTTTCTTGAAACATCCAAAAATGACAATGTTGTTGAGCAGCAACTTGATCGCTTGGATAGATTCGCAAATGCAAAATCATTTCAAGAATTTGATAATCAGATTCCACATCTTGAAGGCGGGATTCCTATACTAGAACAACCTGTGGAATCTTCTTCTGAAGCACTCTCTCCCCCACATGAAACTCCAACAACGGATGATACTTTAAGTGATGTGATTGATAGAATTGGGAGAATCAATCTTGATTCAGTCCCAACTCAACCAACGGAGCAGCCTAGACCATCTGAGAAAGGTCCCCCAAAGCGGCTGACAACGACACTTGAATGTGTTCATCCTGATGAAGTTGGAAAGACAGGAACTAGAAATTCAAATAGGAAAAATGGAGGTGATGTAGATGACTTTGATTCACCTGTTGATATGGATGTTTCTTATGATTGTGAATTTATTTTGTCTATAGATTTCGAACCAACTTCCTTCAAAGAAGTCGCTTCTCATGATGAATGGAAAGAAGCGATACAAAAGGAGTATGATGCCCTGATAAGGAATGGCACTTGGAAGCTAGTTGATCCTCCATTAGGAGCCAAACCAATTGGCTGCAAGTGGGTCTACAAGAACAAGTATAAAGCTGATGGCTCACTTGACAAGCACAAAGCCAGGCTTGTGGGAAAAGGTTTTGCACAGAAGGAAGGGGTCAACTATGAGGAGACTTTTTCCCCCACAGTAAAATGGGCTACCATCTAGACACTCTTTGCCCTAGCAGCTCAGAACGGTTGGAAAGTCCATCAAATGGATGTAAAAACTACTTTCTTAAATGGAGATGTAAAAGAGAATGTTTTTATGTCCCAACCTAAAGGATTTGCTATGAAAGGACATGAACATAAATTATGAAAACTTGTGAAATCCTTGTATGGCCTCAAACAAGCACTGCGATTCTGGAATGAAAAACTAACTGAGCATCTTCTGAAACTCAATTTCAAACGTTATGATCTTGATGATGCAAAGCTTATTGGTTAAGAAAGTTGGCAAAACAGTTGTATATCTTGTGGTATATGTAGATTATCTTTTGATGACAAGGAACAATGAAAGCAACATTGCATCCAAAAAGAAGGAATTGAGGAAAGGTTTTGAAATGATTGATTTGGGTTATGTTCATTACTATCTTGGTATTGAAGTAACTAAACATCTGAAGTCCATATTCCTTTCTCAAAAGAAGTACATTGGAGACCTGTTGAACATGTTTGGCATGACAAAATGAAATCCTCTTACTACTCCAATGGAACAAAACGTAAAGCTCACATACATTGAAGGAAAAGAATTTTAGGATGCAACAAAGTATAGACAACTTGTAGGATGTCTCAACTAACTAAATACTACTAGACCAGACATTTCATTTGCTGTTCGAATCCTCTCCAGGTTTATGCAAAAGCCTTGTGAGAGACATTGGTCTGCTGCAAAAAGAGTTCTAAGGTACTTGAAGGGAACTCAAGACTTTGGAATCAAGTATACACAGGCAGACGACTTCAGCTTGATTGGATACTCTGATTCAGACTTCGATGGAGACAAAGAAACTATGGTATCTACTTCAAGTTATGCTATGAGTCTTGGATCAGGAGCTGTCTCCTGGAGATCATGCAAACAATTAGTTCCAACAGATTCCACAATAGAAGAAGAATATGTGGAAGCAGCTGAGGCAACAAAAGACATTATGTGGCTCAGGAAAATTCTTGAAGATTTGCAGGTAAAACAAGTACAATTGACTCCACTCATGATTGACAATACCTCGGCAATAATGTTGGCAAAGAATGCAAAGTTCCATGATCATACAAAGCACATCAATACTATATATCATCTGATTTGACACCATGTTGAGGCCAAAACAATCCAACTCCATCGTTGTTCCATTAATGAGAAAATTGCAGACATATTCATCAAAGCACTTGAAAGAGAAAAGATTGAAAGATTTAGAACGATGGTTGGAATCACCAACATCCCTTCAGATTAAGGGGGGAATGTTGACATCTAATCATCAGGATTGGGTGAATAACTGAAATTGATGGAAATAAATAATAGAAAATATGAATAGTCACCAGGAGATGAAATGAACAATCTCTCCCTCATGTATATAATAAAGACCAACCTGAATGAATATAAATGAACTGATTTGAGGAGTTACCTCCTAGTTTGACAACTACCAATAAAGCTCGAATAAATTTAGAGATTATATTATTATTCATAATTAAAATTTTATTATTATTTATAATTCAATTTTATATGAAGCCAAGTTACATGCTAGTATTTTATATTTAAATATTAAACATTATGTAATGAACTATTGATTGGTTTATTACTTTCCATTTTGAACGTGATTAAGTATTTAATGGATATGATAAAAAAACAATCACTTATTGCATGAATATTTTCTCAATTTATACATATTTTTAGAGGTGTTCATTTATTAACAAGCTTTGAAACATCTCATATGCCTCGACCACATTTTCATTGTTGGTGGAATCCAAAAAATTTGTCCAACAGAGTTACCTTCAAAATCTATATTGTTTTTTACACAATTTTAATTTTTCTATTATCCTTTTAAAGTAATAATACCACCCAATATTGATTGGGTAAGTTACAAAAATACATTCCATGTAAAAATATTAGAAAAAATCTAAAACACTGATGAAGGTAATAAATCATCGGTAATCGAAGCTATGGCAATGGAGATGAGTCTTTAAAATCTATACTGGATTTGTACACAATTTTAATTTTTTAATTATCCTTTACAAATAATAATACCACCCAATATGGTTGGATAGGTTACAAAAATACATTCCATGTAAAAGTATTTGAAAAAATATGAGACACTGATGAAGAGAATAAATCATCGATAATCGAAGGTAATCGAAGCCATGGTAGTAAAGATGAGTTGATTTATATGGGATTTAGTCTTCTATCATATTATTGGGTCAATATGAGACACTGATGAAGAGAATAATATGGGATTTAGTCTTCTATCATATTATTGGGTCAATATGAGACACTGATGAAGAGAATAAATCATCGATAATCGAAGTTAATCGAAGCTATGGCAGTAAAGATGAGTTGATTTATATGGGATTTAGTCTTCATCATATTATTGGGTCAAATCTAATGGGGAACGAGTATAGGTGGAAGCCACTTTTGGGAAATGAAAATTGTTCATAGTGATATGAAAATATATCATACAAGTGGTTGGAGAGTTCTTCCACTAATATTAAAGATAACTATAATCCAACATCAACTTAATTAAAAAAATAATTAGAAATATCAAAACAAACAAATTATTAAGAAAATTAAATTCATTAATTTTTTTTTTTTCCATTCTTAATAAAATTTTAACATATTATGACTAAATATAGAATATAAACTTTTCAAGTAAAATAATAACAATTATTTATATATATATGTAATTGAAAATTATTTATAAATTGAATATTTTTTAATTTTAATTAAAGAAAAATATAACTAGACTAATTATCTTTTTTTTTTTCATCAGCTTAAATATATATCTATCTATTCATTAAATAAAACCAATCCTCTCTTATTAATCCCTGCTCTTGTTTTCAAGGACTATAACAATCAAAATTTGTTTATGAATTAGTATGGCACAAAAAGGTGAAGATATAATAATGTTTTAAGTCAAAGTTTGGTCCAAATCATGTATTACATTTTATATTTTTTCACATTTTATTTTATGTTTGAATTTGAGATATTATTTGGTCTTTTACCAAAGTGGATATCTTACATTATAAGTAACATTTATTAACAATTTTTTAAAAATAAGCTAATGTTAGGGAATGCTAGTATTAATTTAGTAACATTAAATATTAAATGTTTTCATGAGACTATTTCAAGCATTCCACTACTCTATAAGGTCTTAAACTTTCCACTGCCATGTAAGTTTTATGAAATATCTACTTTGTGGTTTTACACGACAAGCACATATTAATGTCCTCATTTTTCAGGTGAAGGCTCCTTCAATATTTAATGACTTTTCTTCACCCTCCTCGCTTGAACTTCAATATTCAATACGTTTGCTTTACCTTCCTGGCCTTGAACTCCAGGTAGCATACAGGGGATGTCTACAAATGAGAGATGCTTCATTCTACCCTCCCCCCTTCATATATAAGAGAATATCATCACATGGTGGAGGACTCCACGGGTTTGCTCGATTTGTATGTATCTCTGAAATTTTTTGAGGGAAACTCTAGTTAGAAAACTTATGGATTCACCATGTAACTAGTTGTAGGTGCTTTCTCTCTATATCTCCAAAAGTTCCTTCATGGAATTTTGGATTTTTTTGTCTAAAATATGGTGGAAGATAATAAACTATGATATGGAAGTGATACATTCGCCATAATCAAAATAGCTAGCAACAATAATTTCACAATAAGTTCATGCAAGAACTAAAGCATTTAAAAATTGGAAAAGCAGTGCCTAAAATGCATATTATGGCCAAAATTTTCAATGAAATTGATAAAGTACTCATAGTTGAATTGTCAATAAAAGAAACCATTACCAGTAACTTTGAATGCATTTCGAGGGATGCATTATTTTGATTATTGACTATGATAAACCAGATTTAGATTCAAAGTAGGGGAATAATGCAAAGGAAACCAAAATCGTGATAGTGAAGATTACCATAAAGAAATTGAACCTTCATGTTGAAGAAATTTACCACTATGATTACTTTAAAAATAATTCCAAGAAAAGAGAACAAATTATTAGTGACCAACTGCAACATTCAAAATAGAGTTTCTAAATTTTTTGTATGTTCTTACCGTTAGCCATGAAATAGATTAAATAATCCTAGTAGATCCTCAAATTGACTCTCATAGGACTAAGTAAGGACCATATAACAAGCTACACTCTTCTAGAATACACATATCATCCCAACGCCCAAAATTCACACCAAAATGGAAAAATTCACTTCTTTAATCCATGAAAACAAGATCTTTTTGTTGATAGGTGGTTTTCATTGATGTCAACCCAAGCAGCAACGAGAGCTATCCATACGTTTGCCGGAAATTTACCATGGAAAATCGTGGCTTCTCGCATCCAAATTGCTCAAGTTAGTTTATCCTTGGAAATATCTTTATGGTGGTATGTGGCATGCCAAATTTTTCGTCACGGTTGGAGATTTATTCACAATTCAAGTTGGTGAGACCAATTACTCAAATAAAAGCCCATAGGTGGTGTCATTAAACATTTTATTAGGGATTATTTATAGGACTATTTGTTACATTCAATTGTTATTAAGACTATTTATATTATGGTATTAAAAATTTAAATAATTCTTCATTATTATTTGAATATATTTAAGGGTTATTTATTATTGGAGGAGAACTTTGACTCATGGCCCACCTACCTTAGAGTATAATATATACATTTTTTTTATTACAAAAACCATTAAATATCTTTAGTGTATCATGTTGGAAGCCCTATCTAACTCTAATGATCACCCTCTCCATGACTCTAAAATAAAACATTCATTATCACTTAGATATGCTTAGGTGCAAACTATTTGAAAATTAATCTCTGTAATATTTTTTCCGCTCTAGGAATAGATATGTTGCATGTAAAGTAGAATAGGGATCATTTTTTCTTTGCATGACTTGATTAGGTTAGTGCATATGTTCTTTTTTGACCAAGCGTTTTTTTTTTTTTTTTTGCGATGGCTTATGGAGCATTGCACCTTTAACTCATTGAATCTTCTTTTAAGCGTTAGACCTGTGGGAATAGTAACTTGTGGCATCAGTTTTGAAACATTGAATTCTAGATTGCTCAAAATATCAATATATGACATTAATATGAAGCATCTGACCTATGATGTCCTTTCAATATCAATTTTGTGACATTAATTTTGAGCATCAAACAAGTGGCTTGGTGATCTCACCATCTAGAAGGATAGGCTATGGACTTTATTATTTAATCAACAGGGTTTTCATATTGCTAAGGGTGGAATTCAACTTGTAAATGAACTCAATCCGACAATTCAAATATTTTTGTATGGAGGCAAAATGTCTCAAAGAATTAACAAACATAAAAGTTTAACAAATATGTGAGTTAAAATTTTTCAACAATTACACATTCGAGTTTTGTTAAGATATACCAGACTATCATTGAAGTAAGCTTTATTTTAGTATGTTTTACCTTTTATTTGAATGTGCTTTATACTAATCTATAGCAGGAGGAATAAAGTTGGGCAGCTTCAATGATGTCAAGGTAAGTCATATTTTTGTATTGTTTGTGCTTTAGTTTAACAATCAATTTTATGATATTTATTACAGAGAGATTTGATGTCCTATAGTCCATCATTACTATTCACTGTTAGGTCTTCATTTACATTTAGGGTTGTTTTGTATATAATTTTTTGTTAGCATTTCAATATTAACATGAGTTTTAGGTATTCTCGGATTAATCTTTTGATGTAGCTAAAGGTAAGTATTTTGGAATAAGGTATTTATATTTTAATTTTTGGGATTGGGGATTTTCTAGGGTATAAATTCTTTGCGGGTGCAGACTTTCTCCATGAGAAGACCTTCCACGTCACCTACAACTGTAAAGACATGAGAATAAAATGCAACATGGAAGAGCAAAGTTGTTGAAAGATAGATTAAACTACCACAAGTAGCTGACCCTTGAAGGTTATGAGTGCATAGGAAACAAGAGTAGTCCATCATCCCTAACCACTTCTACAATAAATTATAATGATCAACATCAAGGACAAATTGTACAACAATTGTCAAGTCTTGTAATATTTTGTAAATAATCTATTTGTCGAGAGTTGAAGGAGGCAATTTTATTTTTGACATGGGATTTGGCTTGTAGCTCGGACAAGGATTCCTTGTTTGTCGGGAAAATGGATTATGTCATCGTGTTATTGGTCAGTCACATAAAACCATTGAAATATCATTGTAATATGGATCATTGTTCCTGGTACGTGAGTCCACACTTTTGTATTTAATATTTTTCTTTATAGGGTGGTAGTGTGGTGCTAGGCAGGTGAGTCAAGTCACCTTTAGGTTGTTGGATATGAAGTTTGGGAAATAATCAAACAAGGCTATAAAGAAACAATAGATGAACAAGGTTATAAAAATGTGATATATGATCCCAAAGCCAAGAATCTTCTAAAAAGAGGCATCATTCAATCTATCTATGTTAAGGTATTAGCCTGTAAAAGAACTGAGGAACTATGGGATAAGCTTTAAAACATATATGAAGGAGACTCAAAGTTCAAGCAAGAAAAACTTCAAATTTGCAGAGCTCAATTTGAAAAACTAAGGATGAAATAAGACGTGAACATTGCAACTTATTTTCAACATGTAGATGAAGTAACAAATGCCATGGAAGGATTAGGAGAACTAGAAGATAACCAGGTCGTTGTTGGGAAGGTCCTCATAACTCTTCCAACAAGATTTAATCCTAATGTTGTTGTCTTAGAAGAGAAATCATACTTAAGTGACCTTAGCATGGACAAATTACATAGGATACTTATAGCTTATGAAATAAGTATTAAATATGAAGATAGTTCATCTAATCTAGAAACCACATTCACAACATCCAAGAAGATAGGGAAAGGCAAACAAGTATCTAAACAAATATCTAGTAGTTGCAAAGAAGAGGAAGAAGATGAAGAATTTTCAGATGAATAATTTCCCTACTTTACGAGGAAGATGAAAAGAGGAATAGGTAAGTACAAATGAAAACTCTTGTTAGTCGGTTTCAACTGTGGTGAGACTGGTCATTTTTCAACTAAGTTCCCTAATAAGAATGAGGCATTTACGAAACGAAAGAAGGGTCAAATAAAATTCAACAAGCAAGGTAATGAGAAAAGGTTTAAGAAAAGCTTCTTCTCCAAGGAAGATAGTTCCTCCTCTAAAGAAGAGAGTAGCAATGATGAAGAAAACAAGGAAAGAGAATAATTTCTGGCTAAGCATAACAAGAAGGAAGCACCTGATGAAAACGAATATAAAGAAGAAGAAATGGTTGAAATTTAATTTCAAAATGAAGTTGTAAGAGTTATAAAAGAACTCAAAGCATAAAGGAAAATGTCAATTCTATGGAAGCTGAATTGAAGGAAGTAAAGGAACACGACAAGATCATCAACAAAAGGAATGAAGAAGAAATCATTAGCCTAAAAGTACAGATAGAAGAAGCCAAAATAATTGAAGAATCACTTAGGAATGAGTTAAAATAATGCAATGAGGCAAGTGAAGAACTAGAAGCTGAAATAGTATCTCTATGAAAAGAAGAAAAAGGGGAAATGTTCTATATAACTTTGCAAATATCTATAGAAACTTGGATGAGATCTTTAGAAATCAAGGGATATATAGATGGAAGACTGGGTTAGGATACATCGAAGCATTTAAAAAGGGCTCAAGCTCTTCATGTGGAAAAGTTGGGCATAGAGCTGCAAACTGTCAAGTGTATGGTAGAAACATAAGCGATTTTGGAAGGTATTTAAGGATTAATTATCCAAGAAATTGTAGAATGTCTACATGCAAGACCACAAAAGATTTGGTGATTTAAGAAATGACGTGGAGTGCCACATATGCAACAAATTTGGACTTTTGGCTAAAGGTTGCAGGTTAACAATTCCTCCAGGAGAAACACAACATAATCAAAATGATCAGGTCTGGAAGAAGAAAAGTATAAGATGTGCTCTTTCCATGATGGCCCAAATCAAAAGGAATGTTTGCCATGTTGATAGTGGTTTCTCAACACATATGACATGATGTAGGAACAAAAAATATCTTTGAAAGAAGGAAAGGATGGAACACTATATTTTGGAAATAATGGATTTGAAATGTTATAGTAACATGCATTTTCAAGCTTAGAAGCAAGGATGTTATAGAAAAGGATGTTCTTCTTGTGGAAAATATGAATCAGAGTCTGTTGAGCGTAGGTCAAATATGTGATGTAGGATATACAATGTTATTTGACTCAAATAAATGTGAAATAAGAAGAGAAAAATCCATTCAACTAGTGGTTATTGCAACTAGAACTAGAAATGACATATACCCTTTAGATGACGTTGTTAAAGGAAGTTTCTTGGAAAAAGAACATGAGATTTGGCTCTAACATAGATGGGTGAGACATATAAACTTTGATAACCTTGTTAGAATTAATATAAAGGAAGTTATGAAAGAAGAGTGATTGATTTCAAAACCAACTAGCGCTAAATGTGAACACTACAGGCATGGAAAACATAGAAGAGTTGAATTAAAGGAGAAAGAACACTTAACATGGAAACCATTAGAATTGATACATACTGATCTACGTGGACGAATGGAGACTACATGACTAGATGGTGAATTGCATTTTATGTTAATGATTGATGATCATACCACATTAACGACAACTATCTTTTTGAAGAATAAGTTTGAAACATTCAAATGTTTCAAGATATATAAGGAAATAGTTGAGAATGAAACTAATTTGAAGATTAAATGTTTAAGATATGAAAACAGTGAAGAATTTAATTCCAAATCATTTCAGAATTTTTGTAAAGAACATGGAATAAAAAGGTAGTTCTCGACGGCTAGGCGCCAGGACACCACAAAGAAATGGCGTTGTCAAAAGGAAGAATATAACTGTACAAGAAATGGCTAGAGCAATGTTGAATGATTCAAAGTTGGATGACACATTTTGGATTAAGGAAGTTGATACAGTGGTATATATTTTGAACAAAAGTTTTCTTAGAAGAAATTGTGATATAACTCCATACGAACTATGGAGAGGAAGACCAACAAATGTCAAATATTTTAGGGTATTTGGAAGCAAGTGCTACATTAAAAGGGAATATAAAAGAATAAGAAAATTTGATTCTCGAGTAGATGAAGGAATTTTTGTTGGTTATTCATGAAAAAGAAAAGGTTATAGATGTTACAATAAGAGGCTTAACTGAATAGTTGAAAGCATCAGTGTCACTTTTAATGAAGATTGTGGCCCAAAGATTGAACAAGAAATCTCTTCTTCAAGAAAATCCAAGATACACAAGATAGAACCAAAAAGGGTCAAAGAATAAGTCCAAGAGAAAGAGCAATTGAATAAGGAAACCAATACCAATTAGGAAAAGACAAGAGATGAATAACAAGTTTAACAACAAACACCCTAGAAGACACCACACAATTGTATCGATATATTCATCCTTCAAATCAAATCATTAGAGATCTCAATGAAGGCATAGGAACTAGAACAACTCGATAGCTTGATGCACCACAACAAGCCCATATTTCTCCCTTAGCCACGTTTGAGCCGAACAACTTTGAAGAACCTCGTCAAGATGAGTATTGGGTAGCTACTATGAATGAAGAATTAGATCAAATTGAGAACAACGATACTTAGCAATTGGTTCCATGACCAAAGGATAAAAATGTCACTGTCACAAAATGGGATTTTAGGAATAATTTAAATGAGGATGGACAAGTTTCAAAGAACAAAGCAAGATTGGTTTACAAAGGATATGCACAAGTTAAAGAAATCTATTTCGAAGAGGCATGTGCTCCCATTTATAAAATGGAAGTTATCAGGATGTTCTTGGCTTGTGCATGTTCGAGGAAGATCAATTTTTATCAAATGGATTGAAAATCATCATTTCTAAATGGACAATTAAAGGAAGAGATGTACATAGAATAACTTGAAGGATTTTTACTCACTAACAATAAAGATTATGCTTGCAGATTAAAGAAAGCATTGTACGGACTCAAACAAGCACCAAAAGCTTGGTATGCTCGTCTTGACGGGTATTTTCAAAAAGAAGGATTCAACAAAGGAAGTGTTGACAACAACCTTTGTGTATGGTTTGAACATGATAGCTTGACAATTATTGAAATATATGTGGATGATATCATATCTGGAAGCGATGATGATAGGTTAAGCAACAAATTTTTAGTAGTAATGCAAAGTGAGTTTGAGATGTCGTTACTTGGTGAACTGGCATACTTTTTAGGAATTCAGATATCTCAACAAGAAAAGAGGATATTTATATATCAAACCAAATATATCAAGGAAATGTTGAAGAGGTTTCATATGAAAGATTGCAATCAAGTTCCCACCCAAATGGTTACGGGTTGCAAGTTGAGCATAAATGACTCATCAAAAGATGTGGTTCATAAGATGTATGGATCTATGATTGGAAGTATTTTATATGTAATAGCTTTCAAGCTAGATGTGATACAGGTAGTTGAACAAGTGGCAAGATTTCGAGCAGCATCAAAGGAATCTCATGTTGTTGCAGTAAAAAGGATATTTCAATATCTCAAGGAAACAACAAAATATGGACTACGATATCCTAAAGGAAATGATTTATCTATTGCAACATGTATAGATGTTGATCCGGTGGGAATTGTCAATGATTGTAGAAATACTAGTGAAGCAACTCTCTATCTAGATGGTTGTCTTGTTTCATGGTTGAGTAAGAAGTAGTATTATATATCCTTATCCACAATGGAAAAGGAATACATAACAATAGTAGACTGTTGTACGCAAGTCCTCTGGATGAAACAAATCTTGCAGGATCGTCAAGTGAAGGTTGATTAGCCCATTCCAATATTTTGTGATAACACCAGTGCCATCAGTATGTCCAAGAATCTTGTGAAGCATTCAAAAACAAAACACATTCTGATCAAGTACCATTTTGTTAGATAATACGTTGTTGAGAAGAATATCAGAGTTGAATACATTGGGACAAAAGAAAAAATTGTTGACATCTTTACCAAACCTTTCCCACGTAAGACATTTGAGTATCTTCACAAAAAGCTTGGGATTCTCCCAAGTTCTCACTAGATTGTTCTTTTGTCTTGTCAATTAAATAAGGAGATTTGAGGTGGGTTACAAATCCGTAGGAGAGACAAGTTGTCAAGGGGAGTTACCCATTAAAATTGATGTCAAAGTGCAGGAGAATTCATAGGAATGTTAGAAGCATGATGTCAGGTGGAGTCATGATCGCAAAGGGATTACTTGTGTTGTCATCAATGCTAGAGCGGGATATTTTTGATAGGTGGTTGTCATTGATTTCAACCCACGAAACCCCAGCAGAAACCCTAATCTTCATCAATATATTTTCCATGGAAATTCATGGTCTCTCACATCCAATTTACACTAGTTGGTTTCTCCTCGGAAAGATATTTCGGGTTGTATGTGGCACACCACAATGTTCCTCAGTTTGATAGTTATTCACGATTGAAGTTGGTGAACCAAATTAGTGTGATAAAACCCCATGTATGGTGTCATTAAGGTTTTTATGAAGGATTATTTATAGGTTATTTTTTACATTGAAGTTTTATTAAAATAATTATTACGAATATTTATTATTATGGCATAAAATTTTTAAATAATTCATCATTATTTTTAAATAGATTTAAGGGTTATTTATTATTATATGATACCTTTGCCTCATGGCCCACCTACCTTCGAGTATAAAATATACGTTTTTCTTATGAAAATCACTAATTATATCTAGCATATCATGTTGGAAGCCTCATATAACTCTAACGACCATCCTCTCCAAGGCTATAAAATTACAAATTCATGATCACTTAGATATTCTTAGGTGAGAACTATCTTAAAATGAATATATGAAATATTTTTCGGACCTAGGAATAAATATATTGAATCCATAGTAGTGTAGGGTTTGATTCTTGTTGGTATCACTTGATTGGGTTGGTGCAGAAATTCTTTTGTGACCAAGCGAAGTTTTTCTCTGTTGGCTTGTGGAGCATCACACTTGTGGCTCATCGCATCTTTCTTTTAAGCATTAGACCTATGGGAACGACGATCTGTGGCGTCAATTTTAAAGCATCAAATTGTGGATTACTCAAAATATCAGTATGAAGAACTAATATGAAGCCTATGACCTGCAACTTCCTTTCAATATCAGTTTTGCACAATTAATTTTGAGCATCGAACAAGTGGCTTGGTGGTCTCACCATCCTTAAGGATAGGCTACAAAATTTATTTTTTAATAAACAAGGTTTTCATATTGCCAAGGGTGGAATTCAAACTGTAAATGAACTCGATCCATAACGTTACAAATATTTTCATAGGGGGGTGAAATCACTCAAACATTTGAAAAATAGAAAATTTTAACAAAAATGTGAGTTAAAGGTTTTCAACAATTATGCAATTTGGTTCTATCAAGATATACCAAAAAACTAAGGAGAGATGGATACAAGCGGTGAGTGAAGGAGAGAGAAGGAGAAAGGGATGGATATAGTAACAAAGTTAGAGAGAGAGAGAGTGAGTGATGGGAGAAGAGAGAGGATTGGAGAGCAAAGAGAGAGATAGGGGGTGGGAGATAGAGGGAGGCAAGAGAGAAAGGGAGAGAGAGGAAGGACAAGATAGAGAACTTGAGAGAGATTAAGAGTGCGATAGGGAAAGAGAGATAAAGAGTGATGGGGGAAGAGAGAGGGAGGTAGGAGAGAAATGGAGAGAGTGGAAGAACGAGAGAGATGACTTGAGAGAGAGGATGAGATAGGGAGGGATAGATAGATGGAGTTCGAGGGGCAGAGATGGAGGGAAGAAGAAAGACACAAAGAGTGAGAAGTGGAGAGAGAGATGGATTAAAAATAGAGAGATGGAGAGAGAGTGTGTATGTTTGGGGGTGATATACTAAGACAAAGAAGGAGAGATGGAGAAAAGGAGGGAAGAGAAGGAGAGGGAGGGGCATATAGTAATAGAGTTAGAGGGTGAAGAGAGAGATAGGGAGAGGTGGGAGATAAAGGGGGAGAGAGGAAATAAGGGAGAGAGGATGTGAGAGAGTGGAGAGAGGTAGGAAAAGAGAGATGGAGATGGAGGGGGGAGAGAGGGAAGAATATTTCTTGCACTATATGTATTGATTTCAGTGTAGATGGTGATTTCTGATCCTATTTGATTGCTTGAACTAGATGCGTTGATTTTAATGTAGATGTTCATTTATAATGATATTTGATTACTTTCACTAGATGCATTGATTTCAATGTAGATGATTTCAAATCCTATTTGATTGCTTGCAATAAATTCATTGATTTCACTGTGGATGGTGAGTTGTAATCCTATTTTATTTCTTGCACTATATGTATTAATTTCAATGTATATGTTGATTTCTAATTATATTTGATTTCTTGCACTAGATGCATTGATTTCAACGTAGGTGATTTCTAATCCTATTTGATTACTTGCACTAGATGCATTGATTTTAGTGTAGATGTTGTTTTCTAATCTTCTTTGATTGCTTGCATTAGATGCATTGATTTCAATGTAGATGCTGATTTCTGATTTAATGTAATTGGATGTATGATGGTACATTAATTTTAAATTGATTGGATTAAAAATGTCCATTGATTTTAGTGTAAGCACAAAAGATTATTGACAATGTACATTATTTTTTTGTGTTATAATAGCTCAACCTATTAATATTGGAGAGAAAGAGAGACAAGGTATGATTTTAACTACAACAACTCGAGCTAAAGTTTTAAATGGTTTACGATTTCAAATGTCACTTTCATATAATTAATATGAAAAGACGACAAAACTAACAAGGGTGACAATAAAAATAGTACAAGAAAATAGTTTGAGATTGATCACAATCAAGACTATTTGTAATTGACTACATTATTATTATTCACAATTTCTATCATTCAGCACTATTACATTGTCACTTTGCATTTAGAAATTTTATTTCATCATTTTTCATCAGTAAATTTATTAACAATATTTATCATCTCAACAAACTGAGGTAACTAAGCAAATTTAAAATTAAAATGACTAGATAAATCTCATACATATTTAGCATATTTAAAATGATTATATTAATATTAAATGTATTTACATATTATTGATCAACTGAGGTAACTAAGCAAATTTAAAATTAAAATGACTAGATAAATCTCATACATATTTAGCATATTTAAAATGATTATATTAATATTAAATGTATTTACATATTATTGATCAACTTAATCATAGATTTTCCTTAATCGCACATGACTGAAACTAGCCTAGATTTGTCTTAACTCTGGATCTATGAAGCACCTTTCCTTAAGTTTTTCACTAAAAAAAGAGGCTTTCACATGGAGATATTTGATCCCTCTCGGGGCTTGATAGATTCAGAGTTAAGATCGATCTAGGCTCATTAAATCTAAACAAACATAATTTTAAATATTTTAAAGAATAAAAGTTTGAAAAGCATTATTCCTAAATAAACCATGCTTATTGGCATAAAAATATATAACAATAACAATGTTTGAGTTAGGGAGTTTCAACATCACTAGTAAGCATAAGAGAATTAGTCGTGTGACAATTTGAGTAGCAAAGTATCAATATCCCAACAAATCCCAAAATTTGGGCAAATTAAACCAAGAAAAGTTGTAAGAACTTCCAAAAACATATAAAATATAAATTAGTGTGATTTAACATGAATATTTCAAATGAGTGTTTTCAAGGGATGACTTTAGAAATATATTTTCTTGTTGACCACCATTAGTTTAACATAAAAAATACAACTTATAATGTTTAAATTTCAAGAAATAAAGATATATTTATTATAGAATTTAGACTTCTGTGATCCATAACATGTTTGTGAGAATAATTTCAGCAAAATCACATAAAAAATTATTGGTGGATGCCTTTTGAACCAACTAGTGTGGTTCATCACCAGGACAAGTTGAAAATCCAATCTGAGCGACAAGTTAAATAGGGACAGGAGGCCATTCCAACAGTTATATTTTACCGAGTAACGGATAAACAAGACTTCTAATGGCTAGATTTGACCAAGGTCCAAGGTTGTTAAAAGACTTGGACCAAGGTACAATAATATTAATTTATATTAATAATATTTTTAACAATATAAATAATTTAACTAAAAGAAATAATTTAACTAAAAGTTTTTTAACAACATTGGACCTTGGTCAAATCTAGCCAACTTGTCCTGAGGATGAACCACAGGGGTTGGTTCGAAATCTAGCCGTTAGAGGTCTTGTTTATCCGTTACTCGGTAAAATATAGTTGCTTTGTCCCTATTTAACTTGTCACTCAGATTGGATCTTCAACTTGTCCTGAACGAATAATTTTTTGTGATTTTGCTGAAATTATTCTCACAAAGATATATTTTTCAATATTATTTAAAAAACTATTTTTTAAACGTTCAATTAAACATTAATTTGAAGGAATTGTCACTATAATTTAAGTTATTCTTTGCATAAAAAAGATAAGAATAAGATGTAAATAAATATATTTACTAGGAGTTACTTCCCACCATTATTTATGTTTTACTCAACACTTATGTAGAAGTAAAAATGATAATGTATAGACTTACTAATGGTTACTACTCACCAAAATTTATGGAGTCCTTGTGCCTACAAAATTAAAGAATATTAATTTAGCATTGATAAATATAGGTCATAATTTTTTAGAAAACATAATTTCTAATTTGAATGACATACACTAAAATACCTTCAGTGAAATTTTTTTAATGAAATTAATAATAAATATTTAAAGTTAAATAAAAAATTAATTATTTTCTTTTAATATTATAGAAAATATAATAATATAATATTCAATATTATAAATAATATAATATTCAATATTATAGATAATATGATATTCACCATGATAATATAATATTCAATTTACAAAGGGAAAATGTAATAATCTCATCACTCCGGAGTGGTTAGTGGTTAATATTTGCAAAAATAATAAAAAATGGACATAAACGTAACGGGAGTGTTGGAAACCAACCCTAAACTCGGAAAACAAGCTGCATGGCAGAAATTACCGTCAGTAATCTCTATTAGATGTCAGCGAATTTTCGACTTAGATGGTAAAATATAAACGATGATGATCCAGGTTAGTCGGATATGGAGAATTCAAATGATTTTAGAGTGTAAGTTTTTGTGCGAGGAGTCATTTTATTTTGTTATCGATATTTTGTATATTCTATTTATATAAAAATCCTCTATATCAAAACGTAAAACACAAAAAGCAGTCTTGAAATAGCCCAACAAGATTCAAATTACGTTAAGCCGGCAAACATATGCGCTGAAGATCTCTGCATAATTAGATAAACAGATCCCTAAAAGAACCCTCTATTATATCGTATGTGAGTTAGATATCCCAGTCTTTACTACCTTGTTTTAATAGTATTCGGACTGTAATCAATCTCCTAAGAAGAGACACCGATAGTTTAGAACAAATCTACCAACTGATTAGAAGATTGAAGCGCCCAAACTACATAGTGATTTCACAGTATTTTGTCAAAATACAACATGTCAAACTGAGAGGAACAGTAATCGGTTCGACCGCGGATTGGAAAAAGGACTGAGTGAGATGTTGGATATTTTTTAATGGAGAAATACCAAAACCAAATAAAAATATTCACCACAGAGACAATGCTCTGTTTACTCTGTCCAGGATCTTTTGCAGACAACCTTTAAAAAAAAAAACAAACTCACTCAGAACACAGCATTACACAGTCACAACACATTTCTATTAATTTAAAACTGAAAGACTGATACAAATTCCATCCTCTGTGCAAAGAGGGATTCACAAAAACAACTCTGCTGCTCTCACAGATTTTCTACTGCTGTAGAAATTACAAACACAGCTCTCTGTTCTTCAAAAAACTAATACAAAGCATTACATTCCAAAATCTATATAGCACTGCTGTGCATTTACAAAAAAAATCCCACTACTGTGCGCAGCCACTCCACTCTAAACTTAAAAAAAAACTACAGCACGTAGCCATGTTTTTTTAACATATAACAACGTATACAAAAAATATATAAAAAAATATAAATCGTATGGCATGTGGGACAATGCCCATAACCAAAATTAACTATATTCCCATATCGTATTAAAGGCATGGGACGTATGCCCATTACCATAATAAAAGCTGCCACCAAATTTTACGTAAATGCATTAAAACTACAATGTTTCCTTCACGGTGGTCAACGAAACAAAACTTCACTCCACGTAAAAAAATTGATTTGACGTGGGCCTGTGCACTTTCCGGAGATCGACGGTGAAGATTTCGTGCCTAGATCACTTGGCTGATCCAACGAGGTTCGCACACCAACCTCGGGCAAAACAAACGAACTTTACCGTCCGGGGAAAGTGGTTTTCGGTTGCTCGTACATGGGACGCGTGGCGGCCAGTGAATGTGTTCGGAGGGCTCCAAGGAAAAACAGCCTTTGCCAAAAGGCGGTGCGAACAAGATAGGTGGTTTTGTTTGGTGGTTTTCGGCTGCGTTGAAATTACACATTTAACACTCCCCTTTAATTTCAACAGCTGCGCGTTCAGTCATTCCCAAACACTTTCTCAAAAATTCGAAACTCTTCTGAACCAGTGGCTTTGTCAAGATGTCTGCTACCTGTTCCTGGGTCCTGCAATGTTCTAGGACAATTTCTCCATTGTTCACTAATTCTCTGATGTAGTGAAACCTTGTATCAATGTGTTTCGTTCTCTTATGAAACACTGAATTCTTTGACAAAGCAATAGCTGAGCTATTGTCACAAAAGACCACTGTCGCTTTTGCCTGCTCTTGGCCTAAGCTTCTCAACATCCTTCTCATCCATATTGCCTGACATGCTGCTGCTGTCGCTGCCACATATTCAGCCTCTGCTGTAGATAATGCTACAATGGACTGCTTCTTAGAAGCCCATGAAATGGCTCCTGAACCCATATTAAAAACATAACCGGAAGTGCTCTTCCGATCATCTACACTTCCAGCCCAATCACTATCTGTGTACCCAACCAAATCTGAATGTTCTGAGGCATGATATAGAATTCCAAACATTTTGGTACCTTTGACATATCTCAAAATTCTCTTTGCTGCCTGCCAATGTGCCTCCTTTGGCCTCTCCATGAACCTGGAAATCAAACTAACAGCATACATAATATCAGGCCTAGTTGCTGTTAAATACATAAGGCTGCCCACAATGCTTTTGTACAGGCTAGGATCAAAATCCTTGCTGCTGTCCTCTCTGCTGAGTTTTAATCCCATCACTGTGGGAGTGATGGCTGCCTTGCATTCTTGCATCTTAAATCTGCCCAAAACTTGATTTACATATCTTGCTTGAGATATAAAAATTCCTTTTTCATTTTGATCTACTTCTATGCCTAAGAAGTATCTCAACAAACCCATGTCAGTCATTTCAAATTCATTCTTCATGACTGATTTAAAATTCTCAATAAGATAAATATCATTTCCAGTGAAAATAACATCATCTACATACAAGACAACAATTAAAATTTTACCATCCTTTTCCTTGATGTAGACTGTGGGTTCTCCTTCACATTTGTCAAATTCATTCTCCAATAGATATGAATCTATCCTGCTGTACCATGCTCTTGGCGCTTGCTTCAGCCCATAAAGAGCTTTCTTCAATTTGCACACTTTGTGCTCTTCTCCTTTCTTCTCATATCCGAGAGGCTGTTCCACATAGACCTCTTCCATTAACACTCCATTTAGGAATGCTGACTTCACGTCCATTTGGTAGACTTTCCATTTGTTTTGTGCTGCTATGGACAGCACTGCTCTCACGGTTTCCATTCTTGCAACCGGGGCGAAAGTCTCCTCATAATCTCTCCCATACTGCTGCTTGTAGCCTTTGACAACCAGCCTTGCTTTATGCCTTTCAATCTTGCCTTCAGCATTGCTCTTGGTCTTGTAGACCCATTTCACACCAATGACTTCTTTGCCTTTTGGTAGCTCAACCAAATCCCATGTTTTGTTCCTCTCTATGGCATTCATCTCCTCATCCATAGCTTCTATCCATTTTCTATCTTTAATAGCTTCTTCAAAATGAATAGGATCATCAACATGACAAAACAAGGCAAATAAGGAATTCATTCCTTCTTCATAAATTTCACTTAGATTTCTAAATTTCTTACCTCTTTCACTTGGTGTGCAAGTGCTTGAAGATGCACTTGAATTTCCTCCTTGTGGTGTGCTTGGAGAACCACTCTCATTGATCCTCAATGGTGTACCTTGCTGTTCTTGTGTTGGTGCTGCTGTTTGGGGATTCATTTCAGCCACCTCCTCTTCATTTTCATCATGAGACAAACAGTTTTTGACATTCACTGTTTTCTCTATGCTTCCATCCCAAGCTTCCTCTTCAATGAATTGAACATCCCTGCTTACAAAGAACTTCTTGGTAGATGGAATGTACAGCCTGTAGGCTTTGGATTCATCACTGTATCCAATGAAGATGCATTTCTCCCCTTTGCTGTCCAACTTCCTCCTTAGTTTATCTGGAATGTGTGCATAGGCCACACACCCAAAAACTCTCATGTGGGTGACTCCTTGCTTTCTCCCACTCCATGCCTCTTCTGGCACTTTGTTCATGACTGCCTTTGTAGGACACCTGTTCAAAATGTACACTGCACAATGTACAGCTTCAGCCCAATACTCATTTGGCAAATGCTTTGCCTTCAACATGCTCCTTGCCATCTCCATGATGGTTCTGTTCTTCCTTTCAGCAACTCCATTTTGTTGTGGGGTGTACCGAGTTGTGAACTGTTTATGTATTCCATTTTCTCTACAAAACTTTAGGAATTCATTTGAGATGTACTCACCTCCTCTATCAGTTCTCAATACTTTTATGTGCAGCCCGCTTTGGTTCTCCACAAGTGCTTTGAAGTTTTGGAATTTCTCAAAGACTTCACTTTTGTTCTTGAGGAAATATATCCAAGTCTTTCTTGTAAAATCATCAATGAATGTCAAGAAATATAGGCTGCCAGCTAATGATGGAGCTTGCATTGGTCCACACAAATCTGAGTGGATAATCTCTAAGGGTGCCTTTGCCCTTATACTTTTCCCTGATGGAAAACTTTCTCTGTGTTGTTTTCCCAAAATGCAGCCTTCACATAGGCTGTCCGGTTTCTCTATCAATGGTAATCCCTTTACCATTCCTTTTCTGCTCAATAAGTTTAGACCTCCAAAATTTAGATGCCCGAATCTCAAGTGCCATAACCAGTTCTCATCCTTTGGCACGCTTTGGAAGGCCTCTTGGGTGACTGCTGCCATTTCCCTTTTGTTCTTCATGTCTGCCCTAATCCGGAGAGGGAACATCCTGTTCCTTGTCATCTTCACTTCAGCAATGCATCTTTTGCTGGGTGGTATATCTATGATGGTGCACACATCATTTACAAAGTAAACATTGTAACCCTTTTGGATAAGCTGTCCAACACTCAATAGGTTACATCTCATTCCGGGGACATAGTAGACATCTGCTATGGTTTTCCTTTCTCCTTGTTTTGTAAATATTTTTACCTCCCCTTTTCCCATAACAGACACTTTACAATCAGTTCCTAGTGTGACCTCTGATTTCAAATTCTGATTTAAGGCTGAAAAGAGGGCTACATTCCCTGTCATATGGTTGCTGCAACCTGAGTCTAAAAACCATATGTCCTCACTATGTGTTTCAGCCATGTTACAAGCTAACAGGACATTTTCTTGACTGCTGTTTTCTCTTGTAACATTTGCATTTTGTCTGTTGTTCATATCATGCTGTTTCTTTCTACAATCACTAGCATAATGTCCATACTTTTTGCAATAATAGCATTGAACATTAGATTTATCATACCTTTGTCCTTGAGCCTGATACTGTTCTCTTTGTTGGTTGCTGCCTTGACCTTGGTTCTGATTTGGATTGCTGCCTCTTCCTTGTGCATTTGATGGGCTGTTCCTTCCTCCTCTGTTCTGGCTTCTGCCTCTTCCTCTTTTGCTTCCTTTGCCTTGACCTCTTCCTCTTCCAAAGGACATCTGGGTCTTGAAGGCTTGCTCTAGGGATGAGTTTTCATTCCTACTCAACCTCTGCTCATGAGTTATCAGTGATGCATGTAGCTCATCAACTGAATATTTTGAGAGATCCTTTGTCTCTTCAATGGTGGTGACTATGGCATCGAACCTTGAGGGTAAGACCCTCAATATTTTCTCCACTATTCTTCTATCTTCAATTGTTTCTCCATGAGTTCTCATTTGTGTGATTACACCAATCACATGAGTGAAGAATGAGTCAATGTTATCTGACTCCTTCATGTTCAAGTTTTCAAAATCCTTTCTCAGCATTTGCAATTTTGCTGTCTTTACTCTCTCCATGCCTTGATAGGCAGTCTTGAGGGTTTGCCATGCATTGTGTGATGTTGTAGCTGCTGCTATCCTTGGGAATATACTCTGGTCCACTGCTTGATACAACAAGACAATGGCTTTTGCATCCTTCTTCCTATTGAGCTTCAGCTGATCCTTCTCTCCCTGAGTTAGTGCATTGAACTCATTTTCATCTGCTGGTTCCTCAAACCCATATTCTACTAGTTCTCATATATCTTGAGCGATGAACAAAGCTCTCATGGTTATAGACCAGTAGTCATAGTTCTTCCCATTAAAGTGTGGGAGCTGGGTGTTGAACATACCCATGCTTGTGCTTGCCATTCCTTGCATCTTGAACTATGGTTTTAAATCTTTGACTGTGATTTTTTTTTTTTAAAAACTGACTGTCTTCTGCAATAACAAGAGAAATGCTTTTGGAGAATACCTGAATCTTTCGCTGTCTGAGTCTTCTAACTGCCTGAGAGGTTTTGCTGCAGCAACAACCGTCTCCCTTCAGCTTCTTTGTCTCCTACAAAGAGCCTAAGCCTTGCTCTGATACCACTGTTGGATATTTTTTAATGGAGAAATACCAAAACCAAATAAAAATATTCACCACAGAGACAATGCTCTGTTTACTCTGTCCAGGATCTTTTGCAGACAACCTTTAAAAAAAAAAAAAAACTCACTCAGAACACAGCATTACACAGTCACAACACATTTCTATTAATTTAAAACTGAAAGACTGATACAAATTCCATCCTCTGTGCAAAGAGGGATTCACAAAAACAACTCTGCTGCTCTCACAGATTTTCTACTGCTGTAGAAATTACAAACACAGCTCTCTGTTCTTCAAAAAAACTAATACAAAGCATTACATTCCAAAATCTATATAGCACTGCTGTGCATTTACAAAAAAAACCCACTACTGTGCGCAGCCACTCCACTCTAAACTTAAAAAAAAACTACAGCACGTAGCCATGTTTTTTTAACATATAACAACGTATACAAAAAATATATAAAAAAATATAAATCGTATGGCATGTGGGACAATGCCCATAACCAAAATTAACTATATTCCCATATCGTATTAAAGGCATGGGACGTATGCCCATTACCATAATAAAAGCTGCCACCAAATTTTACGTAAATGCATTAAAACTACAATGTTTCCTTCACGGTGGTCAACGAAACAAAACTTCACTCCACGTAAAAAAATTGATTTGACGTGGGCCTGTGCACTTTCCGGAGATCGACGGTGAAGATTTCGTGCCTAGATCACTTGGCTGATCCAACGAGGTTCGCACACCAACCTCGGGCAAAACAAACGAACTTTACCGTCCGGGGAAAGTGGTTTTCGGTTGCTCGTACATGGGACGCGTGGCGGCCAGTGAGTGTGTTCGGAGGGCTCCAAGGAAAAACAGCCTTTGCCAAAAGGCGGTGCGAACAAGATAGGTGGTTTTGTTTGGTGGTTTTTGGCTGCGTTGAAATTACACATTTAACATGAGAGCGTTAAATACTATCGACGGCAAAAGTGCAAGAATGTCTTGTAAAGAGAATATGAAAATAAGGGGAAAATCTAAGTTCAACGAAGGTTCCGCGTCCGCCTTTGTCTTTTAAGATACAATTTTGAGAGACACGTTACAGACGGCTTCAAAACTATGCATGTTCAAAGAGAAAAAATTCGAAACATTCAGAATATGTTTAGACATTACAGTTCGAGGTTCTTCTCAAAACATTACAATAACCATCCTTTCTCCTTGGCGGTCACAAGTTTGATTTTCTAGTTTCAAACGTCATGAAACTTGGCTCCACTAATTCCAAATTCTTCTTGCCGTGGCGATGAAAAATCATTTTGAATGACTGGATATTCATTCAATGGCCAACTATCATCTGTCCACAGAGGCCCACAGGAAGACTCCGTATTACCAATATATCCCTGCACGGTGTCCGAATACATAATATCGGGCACTGAATCTTGATCGAGATAGTTCTCCGTCATGATTCCAAACTCATCGGGAGTAATATAGTCTATCAATAAATCAACGTCTGCGAGAACATCGTCGTGATAGGTGAAATCTCCTATATCAGACGTCACCGGGGTCGCTACAGAATTCGCCTCTGTAGTTAATTCGCCATTCTTATTTGAACCCATCTGATCAGTGCTGCGCTTTTCATGAGTGGACTCGAGATTATTATCTCTTTGCGCCTTCGACCCAATTTCATCTTCCAGAGAATTTATCACCTCATTGAACAACATCTCGACCTCGACCTCATTCTCAGCAGCCGTTTCTTCATTGTTATCCATATTATCCATCTTTTCGATAACAGCTACGAGATCACTGTTATCATAACCCAGTGTTCTGCTATTGGTTCGTTTCGCGTCTGGCGAAGCCAATCCACCATTCAAATATTCTTCTCTCCCTCGCTTATTCTGAGAAAATTGTGAGGAGGCACCCATGCCGGAAAATAAATGTTTTGATTAAAACCCAACAGATACTTCAATAGAGAGCTTCGTTTGTTTCAGCGTTCCTTCTTCCTTCGAGGCTTGAGAGTTAATGATAAGAGTTGAGTTATTACATTTCTGTAGTACGCACCACATCTTGTGACACCCCAAACCTTTGAATACCTTCTTCCTTCGAGGCTTGAGAGTTAATGATAAGAGTTGAGTTATTACATTTCTGTAGTACGCACCACATCTTGTGACACCCCAAACCTTTGAATACCTTCTTCCTTCGAGGCTTGAGAGTTAATGATAAGAGTTGAGTTATTACATTTCTGTAGTACGCACCACATCTTGTGACACCCCAAACCTTTGAATACCTTCTTCCTTCGAGGCTTGAGAGTTAATGATAAGAGTTGAGTTATTACATTTCTGTAGTACGCACCACATCTTGTGACACCCCAAACCTTTGAATATATCTATATATATATATATAGTTGGCAGCGGATGGATCACAGAAAATCCCGAATCGTGGTGCAAATCCACGTTCCAAAGAACGCAATTCAAACGGTTGTTGTTAAAGAATTTTTCCTTTTGTACACTTGGTTGAAACGGCATTCATAGGACCCATCTAATACTTCCAACCCGATGCAATAGGCGGTGCCCTTGCGTTTGGGATGAAGGCAGCGCTCATTCGCCTCGATATATATATATATATATATATATATATATATATATATATATATATATATATATCTTTTATTGAACCATCTGAACACAAAAATAGTAAATCTTTCCCCTATCGTCACTTGCGACGTGTACGTTAAAATGTTTCCATGAGCTTGATTTAGGGACGCAGATTTTAATATTTTTTCCGATACTTATAATTATTTTTGTTCTAAATAGTTGGTATCAGTTACTGTCCAGAGTCGAATTCAGTGCCGCGTAAGATTAAATTCTAAAAGTCTGCCCCTATCAAAAAAAAATGCAAAATGATAAACGTTGCAGAAATATCTTAAACCGCAGCGACTTATTTGTTTGTGGAAATATTACTTTAAATATATAATAATTAAACAAAAGTAATTAAATCCTCATATAATCCGGCACAATTGAAACTATATAGTATCCGATTTTATGTTGACCCACTACAAAGATGGAATGTATAATTCTTCTCTACACTTAGTCCTAAGTCGGGCCACGTGGAGATCATGCACATTATACATTCAAAAAATCTAGATGCCGTGTCTGCGATCAGCGACCGCTCAGCGCCCCTGGTAGCGTTGACGGTAACCCTGACATTCTGTATAATATTGAAATTGAAAGCAATAGACGATCCTGAGGTCTGTTCTTTGAACCCTTCCATTTTGTCAATGTTTTCAGTATGCCATTCTTACTCACCACGTTTTGATTCCGCGAGGATGTCTCGCTTTTGCCCGTCGTCACACGCTGCCCCTCCCTACAATCACCGGAACACTTCTGTTGAATTCCTAACAAGTCTACGTGTGGCAAGCAGAAAATCTGATTATTTTTTATAACCTCGAAAATCGAAGTTTCCATGTCAAATTGACAAAGAGCTGAGCATTTACTTCTTCACGGAACTAACCTTTTTTTTAATCTTTTTGGGTTTAACTAAATTGATTCTACGGTCCAGTTTCAAATCTAGCGTTAATTTTAATGTTAGATGAAAGAATCATTTTGTTACTTATAAATTTTAATGTTAAGTCTATATAAGACTTTGAACGCGTGATAAGATAGCTCCTGGCCCTCATAAGATCTCTTTTATCGAACATATAGCCCCACCCTTCATTCCTTCCATGAAACTATAACTAGTGACTTTTTATGTAAGATTTGATTGGCCATTCAAAAAAATTGGACAATTACAATTTTTAATGTAAGCTTATTCAACTATTATCTAACTTATAGCTCCACTCTTAATTCCTTCGCATACGATCCACTGTCTTCTTCCCTAATGAACAAATAGTTACTTGATGTTTATTAATTAATTGACTTGCCCCATTGGAAGATAAAAGATTAGTGTGGTCCAAATTGTTATGGAACATCAAATTTGGACTTGTTTTATTGTCCCTTCTCCCCATGAAAAAAGGGGGTATTTCATCAAGCAATAAGTTGTTCCGATTCCACATATTCATCATTCTGAACCAAAAGCAAACTTTGTGGCAGAATGGTTAAGTTCTATACTTGATCATAACCATCAATAGTAATGGATAAGTTATTATGACATAGATAAGCTGGATGTCCATTACGTGTACGTGTGGGATAAACCAAATTTTCATTCAATTCAATCTTTCCATTGAAAGGGGCTCGTATATGTTCTGCAGTATCACCAGTAAATACCCCCCCGGTATGAAAAGTCCTTAGTGTTAGTTGAGTTCCTGGTTCTCTAATGGATTGACCCGCAATAATACCTACTGCTTCTCCTAATTCAATCAAGTGATTGTGAGTAGTACTCCGACCATAACATAATTGACAAATCCGAGATATACTCTTGCAAGTAAAGGGGGTTCGTATATATATTGGTTGTGTTCGAAGGTTTATTAATTGATTGGCAAGTCCAACTCCAATATCCTGATTGCGCGTGGCAATGCATCTCCTATTTATATATACATCGTCTGCTAGCACACAGCCAATCAGTATTTGTGTTCATACAACAAATTCATTTATGTCCCTCTCTCAACCTCGAATGGGACTTACGAAAATACCTTGGATAGTTCCACAATCTGTTCTATGTACTACAATGTGTTGAATTACTTCAACGAGTCTACGTGTGAGGTATCTAGCTTCTGATGTTCGTACAACAGTATCCACAACTCCTTTACAAGCCCCATAACAGGAAATAATATATTCTGTTAAAGAGAGCCCTTCACGTAAATTCCGTCGAATGGGTAGATTGATGGTTTGTCCTTGAGGATCTGACATTAATCCTCTCATACCTACTAATTGGTGAACCTGAGATGTACTTCCCCTAGCTCCTGAGAAGGACATCACATGTACTGGATTTAAGGGATCAGTCATGCTAAAATTCAGATTCATTTCTTTTCTCAAATATTCACTGGTAGCATACCATATCTCAATCAATTGACGTAATTTTTCCACTGCATGTACATTCCCATAATGATTCTGTTTCTCCGAAACAGAACCTTGTTGCTCCGCATCTTGGACGAGCCATCCTTTGGAAGGCGCTGTTAAAAGATCATAAATTCCTAATGAAATAATTGTATCAGTAGCTTGTTGAAAACCCGAAGTCTTGAGTTGATCCAAGATATGTGATGTATATGTCATTCCGAAGTGATCTATTAATCTGCTAATAATATTTTTAATGGCAGTTTTATCCATCACTTTATTATAAAAGGGCAAATTATCAAAGGGAAATCTAGTTTCTTCCTTCATAAGGAAAAATCTCCATATTTTCATGAGCAGGATTAAGCAATGGGTTCAAGCCAGTTATTCGAAGGCTTCCTCGATCTCTATATCTGCAGTAATGAAAAAATCATAAGATCAATAACATTAGATCCTCAGAGCTGGTAGTGATTTATTTGGGTGTTCAGAACAGGCAAACCCTTGTATGGCTTCTTCCATTTCTCGATTGAAACGAGTACGACCAACAATTGTTCGAATGTATATATTAAGGATTTCTCCCATTCTACCTTTTCTTATTCGATAATGTTCATGGATTTCGTGGAAAGTACCCAAAGATTCATATTGAACTTCGATAGGGGCTTCTTAGTTTATTGAGGTAATGATACGTAAATCCACTTCCCTCGACCGGAGCCATAAGGGGCTGTATAAGTCAATTTGTTTCTGTCGGTAAGCTCTGAGCACATCATCATAACTATAAAAGGAAGGTTTCTTACAAGAAAAGCTTTTATTTTCCGAGTGATATGGATGGTACCTGTTTGGTCAATTTCGTGATGTCTAAATTGCATCTTTTAAATGTCAACCCGGGGCTCGTAAGCTGATGAAGTGAGGTGTACTATATGTACTTAGGTAACCGTTTTCTTAGTCTTTTGTCGTTTTTAGCTTTTTTTAAGTTTGTTTTCGAATGTATCTTTCCTACTGTGATGTGATGAAAATGTAATAAAGCAAGTGAAATGTGGATGATTGTGGTGATCTCTAAGTGATTTCTCAAAACTTAAAAAGTATTCTACAAGAAAGCTTGAACAACAACTACAATAAAATCAACTCTTAAAGGAAAATAAAGACATCAAATAAAGGACTAATGACATCGGCCCAGTATCTCTGCTGCTGAATGAAAATGAAAATGAAATCTATACTAAATTCAACTAAAAAGTAAAAACAACTATTTCACACTATTTCAACTCTTCAACTTAATCTTCTCTATGAAAAGATATCATGAAATGTTAAGCAATGTGAAATCTAAGTTAAACTACATAAAAGAAACTAATCACACTACTTTAACTTTCTCTTAACCTTTTGCCTTTCAGCTGAATTTATCATGTAAGAAACAGTTATGAATAAGTCAAGTAATGTGAGTTCTAAAGCAAACTAAATCAAGCTATACTAAGTGATATTTTGGCTCCCAATAAAGTTATTTGATTATGGAAAAGGAACCATCAATAGATGAACAACTTGATATCTAAGAGCAGAAAGTAAATATGCAAGTTAAAGAAATGACAGTAAGGAAAATCAAAACTGCAAAACAATGAAGGTCAGCAACATAGACAAGATGATCACGCATGCCACTAGTTATGAAAAGAAAAGAAGGAAAACTGTCCCGGGCTTGGCAAAGAAACCTGCATAACACACTGATCAGTCATGAACATAAAAGTGCAGAAATGTAAATCAACAGAAATCAAAGTTTATGTACAGCTAATATACATGTTGAAAAGAAATAAAAACGCAGCAATTTAAAAGATATATGTACAGCTAATATACATGAAACAAGAAAAAGAAATGCAAGAAATTAAAGGTTACTGTACAGGGCTTCAGCAAACAGGGGCCCTCTGCCTACTTCGGCCGGTTCAAGGACAGTTATACGCTTAAATGCAAAACAGCCTTCTCATGTATTGAACATCAAATGTAAAGTACAGTGGGGAGCTCAAAATTACATACAAAATGATTACAAAAACGATTAACTCTACAACGTTCAAGGACGCTTTATTTATAAGGCGAAAGTAAACTACTTTAACGAGATATATGCTATTCAACCAGCTGTTTAAAAACACGTGAATCCTCTGCGTCCACGGATCTAGGTAACTGTCATCGTGTTCATTCAATCTGGAGAGTATGGCTGTTGGATTCGTGCTTCTAGATTGTCTCTGTGGCTGAGGATGATGCCACATAGCTTCACGTGCTCAAAAACAGAGCAACGCAGAGTCGTGCCACCGTTGAACACTTCTATTGACCGGTATTTGCCTCTTCGTTGACCGCGGGCTTTTATGGCTGTTCTGGGTGTTCTGGAGGGACACGTCCCATGTCCTTGACTCCTGGAACTTGCCCATGTGGCTCATCTTCTCGGAGGACACCTGTAACATATCATTTAATAAAACAGCTGCGGAATCCTATGCTGGCTGCAGAAACCTGGATCAGCTGCGGAAACCTGTGTTGGCTGCGGAAACGCAGCACTCTGAACCAAAATTCTAAACCAAACAACAGTCATTAGCATAGTTAGAAAACCATGTAAAAAGTCCTAAAATACAATGATTTAATCAACTTGGTGGATGAAATGAGTGGGAAAAGGAGGAAATGAATGGGAAAAGAAGGCTGAGAGGGTGTGTAAGGAGGTACAGGTTCAAGGCTCTACATACCCCCACTGTGAAGGTGTTGCATGTCCTCATGCAACCAAAACTTAGTTCTTTTCCTCAATCCATGTGCTCTGATGCTTCTGCAAGAACATCCAGCCTTCTTCTCTTTCTCCTTGATGCCAAAATGGTTCTTGGTTTCTTGACTAGACACCTGAACTTCAAATTAATCAATGCCCTGCTCAGCTTCTTACACTTTTTCTTCAACTTTCTATTCTTCTTCTGCCACAATCCTAAGTGAAGCATGGTATTGTCATGGACAATCTTGTCCACTTTACTTTGCTCTTTTAATGCTTCATTTTCTTGTTTAATGTGCCTGTTTAGGACTTCTAGCTCAAACACTTCCTGTTTTAAAGACTGCACTTGTGCATCAAGTGGCAAGGTGGTGCTTGGTCCTGCAGCTGATTGTTCCAAGGACTCTAGGTAGTTATATGCTTCTTGCTGGTTGGAATCTACCTCAGGTGTTTTTCTCGGCCTGAACTCAAATTCTGGTGAAGGAGGACTGTTTTCTCTTTCCTGCTGAAAAGGGCTTTCCTCACGTGGAGGACTTGGCTCAATGATTGGCTGAGTTGGAGATTTCTCAAGTGTCTCTTTATCCAAATCAATAAAATGAGACTGTTTTTCTTTGGTTTTATTCCCCTTCCCTTTTAGCCTAGTGCTCCTTCTCAGGTATGAACTAGTGCTTTTCTCTTGTGCAGCCTGTTTTTCTTTTTGTTTTCTCTTTTTGATGGCAGCAGCATGAAGATGTGCTAATCTATCGGCCAGAGTTTGAGACTCTTCTTCTACAGATGGTTCAAGGGATGGATATGTCTCTTGAATAGTTATTTTACCTTTGTCCTTTTTCTGCTTTTTGTTTCTAGCTCCCTCCTCTTCTTTCTCCTGAACAGTTTCCTGAGTGTCTACTGTAGGAAGGTCCTGGGCTGTAACATTTCTTTCTTTCCTCCTACTTCTTTTTGGGATTTTTGGGGAACTGCTGGCAGAGGCTTCAGTCACTTCTTGGAAGTGATTTCTGATAAAAAACTTTTCCCAAGTATCGTTATTATTTTTCAATTGATCTTCAATGAGAATTCTGATGAGCCCGTGATGGTAAAGGTGGGATTCAATATGGCCTACATGTTTCTGAACAGTAGAGCTCATTTTCTTCAGGCTTGCTAATAGAAAGTAAGGTAAATTAAGGGCATGGCCTTCCATAAAATTCATCATAATCCTTGCATGATACATGTACATGGTGCCAAAACGCCCCTCGCATGTAATAAACTTCTGAACAAGTAATAACAGCGTAGACCATTCTTCTTTGATTACATGCACAGGAATTCCTTTAGTAAATATAGAAGTATCCATACCTGGGTTTTTGAGCATGTCTTTCCATCCTTGATCATCCAGACCTCTGTTTTTAAACCATCTGTCTCCCTCTTATGGTAAACTGGTTGCTGCTGCTATTGTGGCCTCTGTTATTGTAAATTTCAAATCCCCTACCTCCACTACGTGTCCATTAAAGGACCGAGCAAAGGTTTTAGTGACTTACTTATTATAACCTCTGAACTTTTGAATAAATTTCAGCCACTTTGCTTTCTTCAATGACTCCTTCGTCTACGGATACCCCTCCAGGTATTTTGGGCCCTCAGGTTCAGCTCTAAGTAACTTTCCTATTCTCGGCTTTCAACCCCGGCTGAAAATTTTACTGTGTGTGGACATTCAAGGGAAAAACGAGCTAATTACGGGATTCTTAAGGTAAGTGGAGTGGCCGTAATTGAAATGCAAAGCGTATGTAGTGACTGTAATCAGGGTTTAGAGCAAAGCTATGGAGGTTGCAGCGGAAATGGAGAGTAGGATATAGTATGAGTACGAGGGAGTAAAGGATAAATAACAGAAACGAGTTCAATGCATGCGGGAGTGGAGTGATAATGGCAGAATAACGGCTGAGTCCTTTTGGGATCGGATGACTTACGCCACGTCTCAACATTGGCTGCGGAAATTATGGTGGAGGAGAGCCGTAGTACAGTAGGTCACTTCTTCCACGTACGACCAATAAATGAAAGAGCAGTCCATAAATTGAGAATGATCATGCGACCGTTAGAAATGAATAAGGTGTTATGGAATGACATCGTGGAAGAGGAGTGGTATGGGGCTTGTCGTATCAAATCATTGTATTTAGTGGAATTTCCATGATCTAATAACTATGCATACAATGACATTAAATTGTTATTTGGTAGAGATTTTGATCATACCTTTGGAAGTTTGCCATTTGTTGATTAAGGCTTCTGACCCATTATTGCTCTTTGATCTTGCAGATGCCTCATATCTTTGCTGCCTTTGGTGTTGATGACACTAACCTTTGACTGTGATTTTTTTTTGAAAACAGAGTGCTGCTGGCTGTAGAGACAGAGTGATGCTGGCTGCGGAAATCGTTTCTGGCTGCGGAAACTGGTGCTAGCTGCGGAAACGGTTTCCAGCTGTGGAAACTAAGACAACACCCCTTTAACTACACAAAGATAGTTAGAAAAAGAACTAACTGAATGAAAATAGTCCTGAAGGGGACTTTTATTGATGGAATGAAATGAAATGAGTGGAATGAGATGGAAATGAAATGGAGTGAAGTGGAATGGAGATGAAAATGAGATGGAGGTGAAGTGGAATGACAAGTGAGGTGAAGATGGAAAGAAAAAGAGATTTTTTTTTTTTGGAAAATATAGTGTCAGGTACCCCTGATTTTCACTCTACGTTTCCTGTATAAGACTGCCAATCTATGATTGGTTTTCAGTCTTATACAAAAAGAAACAAAGACTAGGCTGATGGAGGAGAAGGACTCTTCCCCACCAGCCTCATTGCAGAATTTTCTTGAAACATTTTGACAAAGTCCTCTTTTGAGAGTGGCTTATGATAAATTTTCAATCGGTGGCCATTCACAATGAGAGGAGTTTGAAACTCATCAATAGTCTTGACTCGAACTGCTCTATTGCTAAAGACTTCATCAATCTCATATGGTCCAAGCCAATGAGTCTGAAATTTCCCTTTGAAGTCTTTAAACATGGAATCAAACAATAACGCCCAATCTCCCTTTTGAAACTTTTTCTCTTTGATGTATATGTCATGCCACTTAGTTCTTTGGTGCTGAACTAGATCAATCCTTAAAATTGCATCTTGCCTTATTTCATCTAGCCCATTCAGCTGCTCCATTCTGTGCTTTCGGGCTTCTGATAGATTCATCCCCAACTGAACTGCCATCTTGAAGGTCTTGACTTGAATCTCAATGGGGAGCAGGACTTCTTTCCCATAAACAAGTTCATAAGGAGAATGTCCTCTTGTGTTCCTCCATGTAGTTCTATAGGCCCATAAGGCTTCAGGAAGCCTTTCTGCCCAATCTCTTCTGTGGAGATGAACAGTTTTGGTGATGATGCTCTCAAGAACTTTGTTTGCAGATTCCACTTGACCATTTGCTTGCGGATGGTATGGAGTAGATTTTATGTGCTTGATTTTGTATTCTTCCATCAGCTTCTCCATCAAGTTAGATGTAAATTGACTTCCCTGATCTGTCACAATTTCTCTTGGGACACCAAAACGAGTAAAAATATCCTCAAAAAGAAATTGAACAACCGAATTTTCAGTGGCAGAAGGCAATGCCTTGGCTTCTACCCATTTAGTAACATAATCAGTGCAAACCAATATATACTTCTTTTGTCTAGATGGTGGATTAATAGGTCCAATAAAATCTAAAGCCCATTTTTCAAAGGGTTCGATGAGTACCTGTGGCTGTAATGGCATTTCATTTGAAAGAGTTGGTCTCCCAACTCTTTGACAGCTGTCACACCTTCTAACATATTGTTTTGCATCTTTGAAGAGAGAAGGCCAATAATATCCTAAAGAAAGGATTTTATAGGCCGTCCTCTTGTCAGCAAAGTGTCCACCGCACGGTTCATCATGACATGCCTTAAGGATGTCAGGCATTTCATCTTCCCGAACACATCTTCTGATCACACAATCTAGCCCTGTTTTGAACAATTCATTAGAAATCCATGAATAATTTGAACTTTCCTGAATAATTTTCCTTTTCTCATTAGGAAATAAGTGTGGAGGTAGCTTCCCTGTAACCAAATAGTTAGCAATATCTGCATACCAAGGAGTTTTAGTAGTTACTGCAAACAAATATTCATCTGGAAACTTATCCTCTACAGGAGAATCTTCGTTAGTATTTTGGATTCTAGACAAGAAATCAGCTACTGTATTTTGTTTCCCTGGTCTATCTAACACAGTAATATTGAATTCTTGTAAAAGTAAAATCCATCTTGTAACTCTGCCATTAGTAACAGGTTTGTTCATGAGATATCTAATTGCAGAATGATTAGTATGGACAAAAGTTTCATAGCCAGTTATATAGTGTCTAAACTTGTTGATTGCATGAACAACAGCTAAGAACTCTTTTTCAGTCACAGTATAATTTAACTCAGTAGGAGTCAAATTTTTACTGCTGTAGTAAATGGCATAAGGAACTAAATCCTTTTGACCCAACACAGCTCCTAGAGCTGTATCTGAAGCATCTGTAGAAATATGGAAAGGAAGTTTCCAATTTGGCCCTCTCAAAATGGGTGCTTCAGATATTCTTGTTTTCAAAGTTTCAAATGCAGATTGACAGTCAGGATCCCAATTGAATTCACAGTCTTTTTTAAGTAATTTGAAGAGCGGAGATGCTATCTTGGTGAAGTTTTCAATAAATCTTCTATAATATCCAGTAAATCCAAGAAAACTTCTAACATCTTTTTGACAATTTGGAATAGGTAACTTGGAGATGACTTCAACTTTTGATCTATCAACTTTAATCCCATCTCCTAAAATATGATGTCCTAAAACAATCCCTTCAGTAAACATCATAAAACATTTTTCATGACTTAATGAAAGATTTGTTTCTTTACATCTTATAAGGACTTTTTCCAAATTTTCTAATGCCTCTTCAAATGAATTACCATAAACTGTAAAATCATCCATATAGACCTCTACACAATCATGAATTAGATCAGAAAAGATTCCTAGTACTGCCCTTTGAAATGTTGTGGGTGCATTACATAATCCAAAAGGAAGTACTCGGTAAGCAAAAGTTCCCCATGGACAGGTAAATGTGGTCTTGTCCTGATCTTCAGGTGCTACCTGAATCTGATTGTAACCACTAAAACCATCGAAAAATGAGAAATACTTTTTTCCTGCTAAAGTATCTAATACTTGATCAATAAAGGGCAAAGGAAAGTTATCCTTCAAAGTTGCTTTGTTCAATTCCCTGTAATCAATGCAAACCCTCCATTTACCATTATTTTTAGGTACTATAACCAAAGGAGAAACCCACCGGCTATCTGAAATGGGGTAAATGAAGTTTACATTAAGTAACTTTTGGAGCTCTTCTTTCACTATCTCCCTAAGGTTTGGATTCATCCTTCTTTGAGGTTGTCTGATTGGTCTACTATTTTCCTCAATGTAGATGTGATGAATGCAAGTCTTAGGGTCAATACCTTTCATATCAATATACTCCCATGCAAATGCAGTAGAATGTTTTTGCAAGATTTTGGTTAGCTCCCCCTGTTGTGATTTTTCCAAGTTTCTGTGGATATTCAATGTTTTTCCTAGAAGAATCTCAATGGCAGAACTACCAAACTCTTCCATAGAGAAAAGAGACATTTGTCTAGATGATAGACACTCAATGTCAGAATCCAACTGAAATTGTGTGTGGTCATATTCTGAAGATGGTTCAAAGTTTTCTAATGTGTTCAGAATTTGACTATCTTCACTAATCTCAGAAATGGTAAAGACAGGTTGTATAATATCTTCATCATCAACCCACTCATTATCTCCTATTTCTGTAATTGCTTTTGCTGGAGGATACAGATTGAACTTCTTTGTCGAATTACCATCAGAAATATACATATCCCCAGACCTACAACTTATGAAAGCATCAACTGTGGCTAGCCAATGTCTTCCTAAAATAAGAGGATGTCCTCCTAGATTACTCTTGGGAGTTAAAATCATGAAATCCACTGGATATTACCAAGAGTCTAAGGAGACTGGAATGTCTTCTAATACACCATCTGGTTTAATAATTGATCGATCTGCAAGTTGCAATAAGGTAGGTGTAAAAAGAAGATTATGAAGTTTTAGCTATTCCATAGTCTGTCTACTCATGATGTTGATAGCAGCCCCTAAATCAATCAAAGTATTTGGTATTTCTACCCCATTGATATGTGTTTTAACAATTGGGCTACCGGGATCTACATATTTCTGCATAGTAATTTTTCCCATCATGATATCTGCAATTTTCCCTACCAGGTGGATCCTTCTAGTATCTCTTGGTTTCCTTCCTAGTCTTTTAAGACTCAACTCCTTTATTGTTTTTGCTAGAATAAGAATCTCTTTAATGGCTTGTAACAAGGGAATCTTGATACAGACATTCTTCAATTCATCTAGAAAATTATAGTCAGGCAACCAAATTTGTTTTTCCACTCCTTTGTCAGTTTGTAATCTTTCAGGAAAAGGAGGTGTGGATAAAGATGCAGGTTGCTCAACTATGGGAGTTGTGGGGGTTAATTCTTTTTCTTTTTGTTTTTGAGTGTTTGGGTTTTGAAGAGATGCTTCAGAACCCTTATTGGCTTCAAGAGACTCTTCCTCAAAAATGCTTTGCTTTTGAGCATTTATAGAAGGTTTATCTAGGACTCTACCTGATCTGAGTTGTACTTCATTGAGAGGAACAATCATATAGGTAGGAAATTGTTGACCTTCCATCATGTAAGCATTTTGAGGGTTTTTATTATTGGGGTTTGGCAATGGCTGAGAAGGAAGTTAATTTGACTTCTGTTGGAATGGAAGCAAGAGTTGAGAATTTGGATTCTGTTGAGAAGGTTGTTGTTGTTGTTGTTGTGGAAATGGCAATGATAGTTGTGGATTTTGATTTGGAAGTTGTGGAGCTTGTTGGTTTTGAAAAGATGGAGGATATTGGTAAAATTGAGCAAATCTTCCATAAGGATTTTGCATACCTTGTACCCATGATTGAAAAAGATTTTGAGGTTGGGACCAAGGTTGTTGCCAAGGATTCCAATTTGGTGGGGGTTGAAAATTCATAGAGTTGCTAAACCCTTGATTTTGTTGCCCCTGCCAAGGTCTCCTTGCAACAAAACAGAGAGATTCGATTGTATTTGGATCTTCTTGAAAGACAGCTTTGAGCCCAGGAATTGAATGACAATCCTTGGTCTCATGATTCTCTGAACAAATTACACATGTTTCTACAACTTTTGCATCTAGGGGACATTCCCTTAGATCATGTTTCTTCCTACATTCTGGGCAAAAGATGGCCAAAGCCTCAGCTTCTGCTTTCTGTTTATTGTGAATCATAAGGGTGTCTAGTTGTTCACTAAGACTCCCTAAGATGTCAGTTTTGAATTCATCAAGCATGTTGCCAATCTCAGCCCTACTTACTGATCCAGTTGAAGATTTGTTGGCTTTGATGAGAGAAGGATCTCTAGGCCCTTTTTGAGTTTTAGATTTCCCCCTTGAGAGATGGACACATAGCTCTGCTATATCATTGAGTGAAAGTTGAGATATATCTCCCTTCCCCATCATGTTCAAAATATCTATCCATTAATCTCTAATGGCTTTTAATAGAAGGTCTTTCAAGGTCTCCTCATCTAAGTTACTCATTTTTGCTCTTTCCAGGTTGCATTGAAATCTTTCAAGTAAATCCTCCAAGTTTTCATCTTCTCTTTGCACCATTTTGAATACCTCATCCTTGTGATTGGTGGGCATACAATAGTCCAGGTACCTATCCAAAAATGTTTGTTTCATATCATTCCAAGACCTAATGGATTGAGTGAGTAATCCCATGAACCATTTCAAGGCTGCTCCTTTCAATGTTGAAGGAAACAGTTTGAGTTTTTGAGAGTCTTCCAGATAATCATAAGTTCGACACACGACTTCAAACTCAAATAGAAATGTTTCAGGGTCTTCATTCCTTAACCCATGGAAGTTTGGGAGGACAGATGGTGAGATGTTTTTCATGGTGGCTCGGGAGTCCTCATCGACTATAGGAAATCCAAATGAGTTATCTCCATCCCTGTTTCCCCCAATGTTACCTCTACCTCCTCCATTGTTTCCTCCTCCTCCTCCTCTACCTCTACCTCTACCAAATCCAGTTGCTCCTTCCTCTGTCATAGTAGTTTCCCTAGAGACTTCAGAGTCTTTTGGTTCTTCTACAAAGGGTGAACGAGAAGGAATTTCTCCCTCTTCTTCTTCAGATGACTCTACTTCTTCAATTACAATTTGTCTCTCTGTAGAAGGAAGGAAAGGTTCTCTTTCTAATTCAGATTCGATGGAAGGTATGGGAGAGTCGACTCCTGCCTCTTGAATTCTAGGAATCCTAGGGCTAGGAGTGGAAGTTGGAGATGATGGAGGTGTCTCTTGTCTATTCCTTGAAGTAGATGGACTTGTAAAAATCAAACTCTTGGCTCTAGCTAAAAACCTTCCCCTAGAATCTCTTGCTCTATGCATGTCATTTTTCTATTTTTCTTCATGTCGGGCTAATAATTCTCTTTCTGATCTTCCAGGTCACTCTAGGTGCAAGAAGAGAGCATACTCAAGAAACTATTAAACCAATAACTTTCTCTTTTCTGATCCTCCAGATCACTCTAGGTGCAAGAGGAGAGCATACTTTGAGAGGTTATCAATTTTCCTTCCTTGAAATTTTCTTAATTTTTTTTTAGAAATTGGCTACCTAATTTCACTTCCCCGGCAACGACGCCAAAATGTTTGGTCAATTTAGTGATTTCTAAATTGCAACTCTTAAATGTCAACCTGGGGCTCGTAAGCTGATGAAGTGAGGTGTACTATATGTACTTAGGTAACCGTTTTCTTAGTCTTTTGTCGTTTTTAGCTTTTTTTAAGTTTGTTTTCGAATGTATCTTTCCTACTGTGATGTGATGGAAATGTAATAAAGCAAGTGAAATGTGGATGACTGTGGTGATCTCTAAGTGATTTCTCAAAACTTAAAAAGTATTCTACAAGAAAGCTTGAACAACAACTATAATAAAATCAACTCTTAAAGGAAAATAAAGACATCAAATAAAGGACTAATGACATCGGCCCAGTGTCTCTGCTGCTGAATGAAAATGAAAATGAAATCTATACTAAATTCAACTAAAAAGCAAAAACAACTATTTCACACTATTTCAACTCTTCAACTTAATCTTCTCTATGAAAAGATATCATGAAATGTTAAGCAATGTGAGATCTAAGTTAAACTACATAAAAGAAACTAATCACACTACTTTAACTTTCTCTTAATCTTTTTCCTTTCAGCTGAATTTATCATGTAAGAAACAGTTATGAATAAGTTAAGTAATGTGAGTTATAAAGCAAACTAAATCAAGCTATACTAAGTGATATTTTGGCTCCCAATAAAGTTATTTGATTATGGAAAAGGAACCATCAATAGATGAACAACTTGATATCTAAGAGAAGAAAGTAAATATGCAAGTTAAAGAAATGACAGTAAGGAAAATCAAAACTGCAAAACAATGAAGGTCAGCAACATAGACAAGATGATCACTAGTTATGAAAAGAAAAGAAGGAAAACTATCCCGGGCTTGGCTAAGAAACCTTCATAATGTACTGATCAGTCATGAACATAAAAGTGCAGAAATGTAAATCAATAGAAATCAAAGTTTATGTACAGCTAATATACATGTTGAAAAGAAATAAAAACGCAGCAATTTAAAAGATATCTGTACAGCTAATATACATGAAACAAGAAAAAGAAATGCAAGAAATTAAAGGTTACTGTACAGGGCTTCAGCAAAGAGGGGCCCTCTGCCTACTTCAGCCGGTTCAAGGACAGTTATACGCTTAAATGCAAAACAGCCTTCTCATGTATTGAACATCAAATGTAAAGTACAGTGGGGAGCTCAAAATTACATACAAAATGATTACAAAAACGATTAACTCTACAACGTTCAAGGACGCTTTATTTATAAGGCAAAAGTAAACTACTTTAACGAGATCTATGCTATTCAACCAGCTGTTTAAAAACACGTGAATCCTCTGCGTCCCCGGATCTAGGTAACTGTCATCGTGTTCATTCGATCTGGAGAGTATGGCTGTTGGATTCGTGCTTCTAGATTGTCTCCGTGGCTGAGGATGATGCCACATAGCTTCACGTGCTCAAAAACAGAGCAACGCAGAGCCGTGCCACCGCTGAACACTTCTGTTGGCCGGTATTTGCCTCTTCGTTGACCGCGGGCTTTTATGGCTGTTTTGGGGGATCTGGAGGGACACGTCCCATGTCCTTGACTCCTGGAACTTGCGCATGTGGCTCATCTTCTCGGAGGACACCTGTAACATATCATTTAATAAAACAGCTGCGGAATCCTGTGCTGGCTGCAGAAACCTGGATCAGCTGCGGAAACCTGTGTTGGCTGCGGAAACACAGCACTCTGAACCAAAATTCTAAACCAAACAACAATCATTAGCATAGTTAGAAAACCATGTAAAAAGTCCTAAAATAAAATGATTTAATCAACTTGGTGGATGAAATGAGTGGGAAAAGGAGGAAATGAATGGGAAAAGAAGGCTGAGAGGGTGTGTAAGGAGGTACAGGTTCAAGGCTCTACAGTACCTATTCCCATAAATACCTTGAATATTTTGGACCGTTGATATATAAAGTCCAAGAAGCATATCCTGAGTCGATATAGAAATAGGATCCCTGATAGATGGAGACAAAAGAATTGTCTAAGAAAACATGAGTAAATGAGCTTCTGCTCTAGCTTCCAGAGTTAAAGGTACATGGACAGCCATCTGATCTCCGTCGAAGTCTGCATTAAATTCCCCACAAACCGATGGATGTAAACGAATGGCACATCCTTCTACTAAAATAGGTTGAAATGCTTGTATTCCCAATTTGTGTAAGACAGGTGCTCGATTCAACAATATGAGATGTCCTTACATAACCTCTTGAAGTACTTCCCATACAATGGGTCCCTTATCTCGAATCATACTTTTAGCAGTTCTTAGGTTGGGAGCAATATGTCGTCCGATGAGACTACGAATTAAAAATGCTTGAAAAAGCTCTATTGCTATTTCTGAGGGTAATCCACATTGGTACAATGATAGAAAGGGACCCACCACAATAACGGAACGACCTAAATAATCAAGTTGTTTGCCTAGAAAATTTTCATGAAATATTCCCTCTTTGCCTTCGATCACATCTGAGAACGATTTATAAGGCCTATTATGACTGTCTCTCATTGGTTGTCCGCAGATACCATTATCGAGAAGTGAATCTACGGCTTCCTTGATCAATTTCGTTTGATAAATAACAAATGACTCAAATCCACTTCTTGCTAATAAATTTGTAAGAGTATTATTCCGATTGATAACTCTTCGATAAAGTTGATTTAGATCTGACGAGGTAATAAGTCCACCTTCACCTAATTGAACGATTGGCCTTGGTTCGGGAGGGAGAACTGGTAATAGGCATAAGACCATCCATTTTGGTTCTATAATTGTTCAGAGAAAATGTTTAGCCAATTTCATGCATCCAACCAGAAAATCCTTTCTTCTACTAATTTTTTCATCCTACCATCTATCCACAGTAGATTCTTGGTTCTCTTCCAATCTATTCCATTTCAATTCCACTAAGTTCTTCCATTCCATATGTGAACGATCTATGATCATTTGCAGATCTAGACCCATTAGTTGTTTCCCGATAGCATCTCCCCCAGTAGCTATTTCTCTCTCTTTAAATGTTCCAGAACCCCGAGGAAAGAGGTAATAAGGATGAGCAGAGAGGTAATGAGGAATAATCTATCTCTAGGATTGAATCTCATAATCGAATGTACCCCGTGATCTCAATAAAGTTGGTTTGTTAGCTATGGGCCTAGCAAGAAAAAGATTTGGATAGGTTATTCTAAGATTTCCCCCCCTTCATGGCCAGACGTGAAAGTTTCCTCTCATCCAGCTCAAGTAACTAAAAAGAAGATGCAAAAACTCTTTTTCGCTTTGAAGAGAGATCGCTACTCTCTGCTCAAGTTCCAAGTGAAATTGAGTATTCCTTTATGTTATGATTCTACAACATAGATATAGAATTATTGAGAAGTCTCCTCCCTTTCGAACAATCCTTTTCTTCTTGAAAGACCATCAATTAGGGATTTACTTGTCTTTATCTCGTTCCATTTGATCCTTTAGGTTCATGCTTGCTTTGCTTTACTTTGATGGTTACAATACTATTGATCGAAGCATATGTGCGATGAATAGAATCCTATAGCCATATCTTCGGTTCAGAATACCTATATTCAGGGCTAACAGAAATAAAAGAGAATGAATTTCAAATTCCATTATCTGAAAGAAGTGTTTTCACGAAGTTCAATTAGCAATTTGATATATAATATCTAAACCCTATACTAATTCCTCTTTCTCAGCATCTTGAAAAGATGCTTATAATTTTGAGCTTCATGCTACTCCTCTGGAGGGTCATGTCAGAGCTAAAGGCCTCCCAATGAGATTTAATAGGATGACCGTTCCTGATTACGGATCTGTATGATCAGAACTTGTGATCAAGTCACACATCGCAGTATACTGGACTTTCTAATTCTTTCCGAGTTTTAGCTAATAGATTCGCAATATAACTGGGAAGGCGTTTCAAATACCATACATGAACCACCGGACATGCCAGTTTAATGTATCCCATTTGATATCTTTGAATTCGAGAATCAACGAATTCAACTCCACATTGTGTGCAAAATTTTGCATCTATCTTCTCATTTCCAATCCCTAGAGAATTTCCACAAGAACAAACTCTACTTTTGATAGGTCCAAATATTATTTCACAAAACGATCCATCTCTTTTTGGTTTATTAGTTTCATAATGTAGAGTATAAAGTTTAGTCACCTGTCCAACTATCTCACCATTAGGTAAAACTTTTTCGGACCAAGCACAAATCTGTTCGGGAGAAGCTAATCCAATTCGAAGTTGTTGATGTTTATTCTGGTCAATCATAAAAGATGTCAATTTATTGTGATCAAACTTCCTCTCTATCTATCTGAAAGTTTTTCTCAGATATAATAGCATGATTCAATTCTAGAGCTAAAGATCGTAATTCTCGAATGAGCAATCGAAAAGATTCTGGACTAGTGTCAGGTTTAGGTATTGGCCCTCCAGTGATAATGGCACCAAGTACTTCATTACGAGATCTAATATGGTCAGATTTGAGAGTAAGCATCTCTTGTAAAATATAAGCAACACCAAAACCTTCTAGAGACCAAACTTCCATTTCTCATATTCGTTGCCCCCCTCGTTTGGATTTTCCTCTAAGAGGTTGTTGTGTAACCCGTGCATAAGGTCCACTCGAATGTGCATGTATTTTCTCATCAACTTGATGACTCAATTTCGACATATAAGCTTTTCCTATTGTAACAGGTTGTTCAAAAACATCTCCTGTTCTTCCATCAATTAATCTATGTTTTCCAGGATGATCTGGTTCGAATACCCATGGATTAGCTGTTTGCTCACTAGCTTTGTGAAGTTCAGGAAACACTAGTTTTCTCGAAGCTTCTCGCTCGTATTTTTCTGACTCGGATTTAAGCAGGAATCCAATAGATTACAGAGATAACCATAAATACAGAGATGCGATAACCATAAAAATAGAGATGGAGCGGAAATAATATTTCATTTCATTAATGGAGAACACTAAAATATGCTTACAAATAGAAATAACCCAGCTAGGGTGATGGTAGCTTATCTCTGAGAAGAGATGTGTCGGCTACATGCCTCTAAACTATTTCGAACTGTCTTTACAATGAGGCTCGAAGGCCTATTTATTATTGAGAAACAATGGAAAACCCTTAACATTCCAAAACCTAACCCTAGAAGATGAAATGCCAAACTATGGGCCCCGTTTGGGTAAATTGGTACATCAACTTCCTGGTGTCGTAAGGTTGGCATACGATCTCCGTTTGACGCGCATGATAGCCCATTGGAAAGATATCTCCGAGGACTATGACGAAAAGGATGATTTTTTAACCAAAAAATCGCGGAGGTAGATTTCCCAAAAATCATCGTTTAGGGCCTCAAAACGGCTCCGGAAGTTTAGGAGCCGAAAAACTGCTAAAAATAATAAATTGCACTATAATTAAGGAAACTGAAAAACTGAAAGAGACAGTTGTGGGGGTCGAAATGGGATACGTGGGTGGCCACCAACATCCACCTGGATCATTCCTCCCCCCTTAGGAAGCAATGGTCCCCATTGCGTTGAGTTCCTCCTTGAGATGAGCAAGCTTCTACTGAGCTGGGTCTCCAATGAGCTGTTCTGCAATCTCTGATGTGTCCAGAAATGGTGGGAAGCATGGTCGGCGATGGTCCACATTGAACAATCGGTGCAAGCGAAGGAATGGAGGAATGTTCTGCTTCAAAGCATTGTTGCCCACAGCCTTGTTACTGGTGTAAGGACCATGTCGAAGCGGTCTGAGTTTCTGATGGGTTCTGGTAAGGCGTTCTCTCTGCAGATGTAACCAAACTTTTTCGCCCACCTGAAACTTGTGTGGTACCCCTCTGGGTAAGGAGAAGTTGTTCCTGTGTTCTATCATGACTGTATCCCTATGTTGCTGCTGCTGTGTGGAGGAACCCTTTGCGGGGGTCATGGATGTAGCAACGATCTTCCCCTTACTTTGGGAGTGAGCCAGACATAAAATAAATTTCCTAGTCTGTGAGATGAGCTTGCTGCCTTTCTTAGCAGTGATCAAAGAGGTGGTGGTAGGTGGAGCTACCTCTGGTATCCTGTATAATGAATTATCCAAAGAAATAATGACAGCGCAAGGCCTTGACTCATACACAGCATGTCGCCTCCACAAGTATGGCTCACCTAATAGTACATCAAAAACATCTAGAGGTGTAACATCACACAATACCTCATCAATGAAGGGCTTGATGCTATAGGGAAGGCGACAGTGCTGGTGAACTTTGAGATCTCGTCCTTCGTGAAGCCACTCGATACTGTACGGTTGTGGGTGTGGCGTAGTTGGTAGGCCCAACCGCTTCACGACCTCTGCTGAAACGAGGTTCTTTTGGCTGCCACTATCGATAATGAACTGCAGCGGTGAACCTTTCACCCACATCTGTGAGTGGAAAAGACGTTCCCCCTTCTCTGGCTCTTCGGGCTCATTCTTCTAGATCTTGGCAGTGGCAACAGTGGCACTAGGATCCGCATCAATGATTTGCTTCCCTTTTCCATCCCCCTTGTCGGGTTCCGGCTCAAAGTCAGAACATGCATCTAATTCGGAAGCCTTCAACTTGGCCACCAGCGACTGCTTGGTCCGACGCTCACTTGTGTTATGAGTGGGACTCTTGTGGAACTCACACCACTTTCCTGTGTCCTTCTTCAACTTCGTGGTGTTGTTCTTTTCTTGCAGCTTAGAGGGGTTGTCTTGGGTCACCCCGCCTTGGCTTTGTCCTTTGGGCTTCAGATTTGCAGATCCAAAGTCTCACTTCTTCTATTTGAACTTTTTCTCGATTTTGACAGCGTATCGATATGTTGTGCCAAGTGAGGAGATGTTCAAGAACTCCATCTCTTCCTGGATGTATCTGTGTAGGCAGCTGTGGTATTTGAGTACCAGATGCAGCAAAGAATCTTTGATACCCAACTGTGTGCGAAGGGTATGAAAAATATTTGTGAACTCTGGTACATCTTGGTCTCGTCCCTGCCGCAGTGTGGTCGATTTGATGTATTTGTCCTCATAGCTTTTGACAGGGTAGTACTGCTCCTTGATGGCATCCCAGAAGTCATTCCAAGTGGGGGCGGCTGAAGACAGTGAGCTTGTACTTTCATCCTTCTACTCGCAGTATGTTTCCCACCAGTCCTTGACGTGGGGGGCTGCTTTGAGAAGAGCGAAAACAATCTTTTCCCGACTTGAAAATTCATGAACAGAAAAATACCCATCTAGCAGATTTAATCATTTATCTACGGCATCTGCGTCTATTTGCAGATCTAGACCCATTAGTTGTTTCCCGATAGCATCTCCCCCAGTAGCTATTTCTCTCTCTTTAAATGTTCCAGAACCCCGAGGAAAGAGGTAATAAGGATGAGCAGAGAGGTAATGAGGAATAATCTCTCTCCAGGATTGAATCTCATAATCGAATGTACCCCGTGATCTCAATAAAGTTGGTTTGTTAGCTATGGGCCTAGCAAGAAAAAGATTTGGATAGGTTATTCTAAGATTTCCCCCCCTTCATGGCCAGACGTGAAAGTTTCCTCTCATCCAGCTCAAGTAACTAAAAAGAAGATGCAAAAACTCTTTTTCGCTTTGAAGAGAGATCGCTACTCTCTGCTCAAGTTCCAAGTGAAATTGAGTATTCCTTTATGTTATGATTCTACAACATAGATATAGAATTATTGAGAAGTCTCCTCCCTTTCGAACAATCCTTTTCTTCTTGAAAGACCATCAATTAGGGATTTACTTGTCTTTATCTCGTTCCATTTGATCCTTTAGGTTCATGCTTGCTTTGCTTTACTTTGATGGTTACAATACTATTGATCGAAGCATATGTGCGATGAATAGAATCCTATAGCCATATCTTCGGTTCAGAATACCTATATTCAGGGCTAACAGAAATAAAAGAGAATGAATTTCAAATTCCATTATCTGAAAGAAGTGTTTTCACGAAGTTCAATTAGCAATTTGATATATAATATCTAAACCCTATACTAATTCCTCTTTCTCAGCATCTTGAAAAGATGCTTATAATTCTGAGCTTCATGCTACTCCTCTGGAGGGTCATGTCAGAGCTAAAGGCCTCCCAATGAGATTTAATAGGATGACCGTTCCTGATTACGGATCTGTATGATCAGAACTTGTGATCAAGTCACACATCGCAGTATACTGGACTTTCTAATTCTTTCCGAGTTTTAGATAATAGATTCGCAATATAACTGGGAAGGCATTTCAAATACCATACATGAACCACCGGACATGCCAGTTTAATGTATCCCATTTGATATCTTTGAATTCGAGAATCAACGAATTCAACTCCACATTGTGTGCAAAATTTTGCATCTATCTTCTCATTTCCAATCCCTAGAGAATTTCCACAAGAACAAACTCTACTTTTGATAGGTCCAAAGATTCTTTCACAAAACGATCCATCTCTTTCTGGTTTATTAGTTTCATAATGTAGAGTATAAAGTTTAGTCACCTGTCCAACTATCTCACCATTAGGTAAAACTTTTTCGGACCAAGCACAAATCTGTTCGGGAGAAGCTAATCCAATTCGAAGTTGTTGATGTTTATTTTGGTCAATCATAAAAGATGTCAATTTATTGTGATCAAACTTCCTCTCTATCTATCTGAAAGTTTTTCTCATATATAATAGCATGATTCAATTCTAGAGCTAAAGATCGTAATTCTCGAATGAGCAATCGAAAAGATTCTGGACCAGTGTCAGGTTTAGGTATTGGCCCTCCAGTGATAATGGCACCAAGTACTTCATTACGAGATCTAATATGGTCAGATTTGAGAGTAAGCATCTCTTGTAAAATATAAGCAACACCAAAACCTTCTAGAGCCCAAACTTCCATTTCTCATATTCGTTGCCCCCCTCGTTTGGATTTTCCTCTAAGAGGTTGTTGTGTAACCCGTGCATAAGGTCCACTCGAATGTGCATGTATTTTCTCATCAACTTGATGACTCAATTTCGACATATAAGCTTTTCCTATTGTAACAGGTTGTTCAAAAACATCTCCTGTTCTTCCATCAATTAATCTATGTTTTCCAGGATGATCTGGTTCGAATACCCATGGATTAGCTGTTTGCTCACTAGCTTTGTGAAGTTTAGGAAACACTAGTTTTCTCGAAGCTTCTCGCTCGTATTTTTCTGACTCGGATTTAAGCAGGAATCCAATAGATTACAGAGATAACCATAAATACAGAGATGCGATAACCATAAAAATAGAGATGGAGCGGAAATAATATTTCATTTCATTAATGGAGAACACTAAAATATGCTTACAAATAGAAATAACCCAGCTAGGGTGATGGTAGCTTATCTCTGAGAAGAGATGTGTCGGCTACATGCCTCTAAACTATTTCGAACTGTCTTTACAATGAGGCTCGAAGGCCTATTTATTATTGAGAAACAATGGAAAACCCTTAACATTCCAAAACCTAACCCTAGAAGATGAAATGCCAAACTATGGGCCCCGTTTGGGTAAATTGGTACATCAACTTCCTGGTGTCGTAAGGTTGGCATACGATCTCCGTTTGATGCGCATGATAGCCCATTGGAAAGATATCTCCGAGGACTATGACGAAAAGGACGATTTTTTAACCAAAAAATCGCGGAGGTAGATTTCCCAAAAATCATCGTTTAGGGCCTCAAAACGGCTCCGGAAGTTTAGGAGCCGAAAAACTGCTAAAAATAATAAATTGCACTATAATTAAGGAAACTGAAAAACTGAAAGAGACAGTTGTGGGGGTCGAAATGGGATACGTGGGTGGCCACCAACATCCACCTGGATCATTCCTCCCCCCTTAGGAAGCAATGGTCCCCATTGCGTTGAGTTCCTCCTTGAGATGAGCAAGCTTCTACTGAGCTGGGTCTCCAATGAGCTGTTCTGCAATCTCTGATGTGTCCATAAATGGTGGGAAGCATGGTCGGCGATGGTCCACATTGAAAAATTGGTGCAAGCGAAGGAATGGAGGAATGTTCTGCTTCAAAGCATTGTTGCCCACAGCCTTGTTACTGGTGTAAGGACCATGTCGAAGCGGTCTGAGTTTCTGATGGGTTCTGGTAAGGCGTTCTCTCTGCAGATGTAACCAAACTTTTTCGCCCACCTGAAACTTGTGTGGTACCCCTCTGGGTAAGGAGAAGTTGTTCCTGTGTTCTATCATGACTGTATCCCTATGTTGCTGCTGCTGTGTGGAGGAACCCTTTGCGGGGGTCATGGATGTAGCAACGATCTTCCCCTTACTTTGGGAGTGAGCCAGACATAAAATAAATTTCCTAGTCTGTGAGATGAGCTTGCTGCCTTTCTTAGCAGTGATCAAAGAGGTGGTGGTAGGTGGAGCTACCTCTGGTATCCTGTATAATGAATTATCCAAAGAAATAATGACAGCGCAAGGCCTTGACTCATACACAGCATGTCGCCTCCACAAGTATGGCTCGCCTAATAGTACATCAAAAACATCTAGAGGTGTAAGATCACACAATACCTCATCAATGAAGGGCTTGATGCTATAGGGAAGGCGACAGTGCTGGTGAACTTTGAGATCTCGTCCTTCGTGAAGCCACTCGATACTGTACGGTTGTGGGTGTGGCGTAGTTGGTAGGCCCAACCGCTTCATGACCTCTGCTGAAACGAGGTTCTTTTGGCTGCCACTATCGATAATGAATTGCAGCGGCGAACCTTTCACCCACATCTGTGAGTGGAAAAGACGTTCCCCCTTCTCTGGCTCTTCGGGCTCATTCTTCTAGATCTTGGCAGTGGTAACAGTGGCACTAGGATCCGCATCAATGATTTGCTTCCCTTTTCCATCCCCCTTGTCGGGTTCCGGCTCAAAGTCAGAACATGCATCTAATTCGGAAGCCTTCAACTCGGCCACCAGCGACTGCTTGGTCCGACGCTCACTTGTGTTATGAGTGGGACTCTTGTGGAACTCACACCACTTTCCTGTGTCCTTCTTCAACTTCGTGGTGTTGTTCTTTTCTTGCAGCTTAGAGGGGTTGTCTTGGGTCACCCCGCCTTGGCTTTGTCCTTTGGGCTTCAGATTTGCAGATCCAAAGTCTCACTTCTTCTATTTGAACTTTTTCTCGATTTTGACAGCGTATCGATATGTTGTGCCAAGTGAGGAGATGTTCAAGAACTCCATCTCTTCCTGGATGTATCTGTGTAGGCAGCTGTGGTATTTGAGTACCAGATGCAGCTAAGAATCTTTGATACCCAACTGTGTGTGAAGGGTATGAAAAATATTTGTGAACTTTGGTACATCTTGGTCTCGTCCCTGCCGTAGTGTGGTCGATTTGATGTATTTGTCCTCATAGCTTTTGACAGGGTAGTACTGCTCCTTGATGGCATCCCAGAAGTCATTCCAAGTGGGGGCGGCTGAAGACAGTGAGCTTGTACTTTCATCCTTCTGCTCGCAGTATGTTTCCCACCAGTCCTTGACGTGGGGGGCTGCTTTGAGAAGAGCGAAAACAATCTTTTCCCGACTTGAAAATTCATGAACAGAAAAATACCCATCTAGCAGATTTAATCATTTATCTACGGCATCTGCGTCTATTTGACCCTCAAAGATGGGGATTTAAAAATTAACTTGTACCTTAAACGGTGTGACGTTTCCAAAGTAGCTGTTGGAAGCCGATGCGTCGCCTCTGGGTAGCTGTTGAAGGATCTGCGCAAAGCTATCCATCATCGCGTTCCTTTGCCGCTCGAGGGCTTCTTCGAGCAAGATTCTGATAGGATCTCCTGCCCCCTCGTATTTCTTCTCATCCGCCATGCGAGTTCGTCGAGATTTGCGAGGCTGGTCTTGCAAAGGTTCGACCAATTCAAGCCCTAACTCCTTATATCCCGACCTTGCTGGGGACATGCAAAGAAAAACAGAGAAAAAGCAGACCGCTTTGATACCACTGATCCAGATTTAAGCAGGAACGCAATAGATTACAGAGATAACCATAAATACAGAGATGCGATAACCATAAAAACAAAGATGCAGCGAAAATAATACTTCATTTCATTAATGGAGAATACTGAAATATGCTTACAAATAGAAATAACTCAGCTAGGGCGATGGTAGCTTATCTCTGAGAAGAGATGTGTCGGCTACATGCCTCTAAACTGTTTCGAACTATCTTTACAATGACGCTCGAAGGGCTATTTATTATTGAGAAACAATGGAAAACCCTTAACATTCCAAAACCTAACCCTAGAAGATGAAACGCCAAACTATGGGCCCCATTTGGGTAAATTGGTACATCAACTTCCCGGGGTCGTAAGTTTGGCATACGATCTCCGTATGACGTGCATGATAGGCCGTTCGAAAGATCTCTCCGAGGAATACGACTGAAAAGACGATTTTTTATCTAAAAAAATCACGGAAGGTAGATTTCCCAAAAAACGTCGTTTAGGGCCTCAAAACGGCTCCGGAAGTTTAGGACCCGAAAAACTGCTAAAAATAGTAAACTGCACTATAATTAAGGAAACTGAAAAACTGAAAGAGACAGTTGTGGGGGTCCAAATGGGATAGGTGGGTGGCCACCAACATCCACCTGGATCATTTTTGTCAAAAGGTGCTATTCTATAATGTTTGTTCATCGAGTTTCCTGCTAAACCGGGCAAACATTCAAAGATCTGTCCTACATTCATTCATGAAGGTACCCCTAATGGATTCAATACCATATCAACTAGTATTCCATTTTGCAAATAGGGCATATCTTGTCTGGGCAAAACTATTGAAATAATACCTTTATTACCCTGCCTTCCAGCTACTTTATCACCCACTTATACCTTACGTTTTTGTGATATATATACGTGTACTGTTTTCGCATTATCACCGGAATCATCTACTCTACTGATCCATCTCATGTCGATAACTCGACCCCTTCCACCTATAGGTGCTCTGAGACAATTTTCTCTCGCAGTGGATACCTCAATACCAAATATGGTTTGTAATAATCTTGATTTATTATAGGAAATACCTCTTTCAATTTCTTGATTGGAAGTCTGGTGACGATGAAATGATAGGTACAAACCATAGTTCAGATCTTCCGAAACATATCTATGATAGACCTCGTGCTCTAGAGATTCAATATTCTAGAAATGAAATATCCAATGAGGTAGGACCATCTTGATGAAGATAACAGATCGGTCTTCTATACTATAAATATGGATCGATTTCAACAAGTCGCACACCCATATTCCAAAAATCCTTAGAGAAAAGTAATTACACAATCAAACTATTGGAACAAGATAAGCTAAAAACTCAAAGCCACTATTTGGTCTGGGTTTGAATCCCTAAGTTCCTTTTTTTTTCTTCAAGAGCTTACCAGGTGAACTTTGGAGTTTCTCAGCCCCAACTAACCAGAATCCCATCCAATAAAATGGAAGAATTATAAATCTCCAAGGTAATAGATAGGAATACTGCAAATAGAGCCATTGCAAAACCCATAAGAGGAGTAGTTCCCCATCCAAGAGCTACTTTACCATATTCTGAATTAAGCGGTTTTAAGGTCATTCCTACAAGGGTTTCTTTTGTCGTGGTTTTGGAAGTATCGTCAATGGTTTATGTAGCCATAGAAACTATTGTATTGGTTGAGATCTGTTAACTTTGTTATTATATGGTAAACATACCATGATATTGGGATCACCTAATAATGAAAACTGCAACCATAGTCACCATCTCCATATCTTGTTTACTTGTAAGCCTTACTGGTTATGCCCTATACACCGCCTTTGGGCAACCCTCTAAACAACTTAGGGATCCTTTTGAGGATCACGAGGACTAATTGAAAGAATGACCTTCCCTATAGGGATGGTCATTCTTTCTTTGATGGGAGAGAAAGAATGACGATTTGGAGAAGCAAAATTATTTTCCCCCTTTAGTCAGAAGTTTGGGTGGTTCTCGGAAGAAAATAGCGAAAAAGATTATCCCTAGGGTCGATACCAACAGGAATGTTTAAACCAATGCTTCCATAGATTTGATTTGATCGTAATTTACAATTATGGAGATAGATTTCGTACTAATATTTATTAGAGAAGAGATAGGAGCAATATCATACCACTTGTCTTTTAGTAGTTGGATCTCCCAGTTTTTGGAATGCTCCAAATTCTACTCGAGCATCCAGATCCGAGTCGATACCAGCAAAAACATCTCTGAATAAGGTCCTAGCACCATGCCAAATGTGTCAAGAAAAGAAAAGGAGAGCAAATGTAGCATTTCGAAAAGTAAACCAACCCCTTGGACTACTACGAAAAACACCATCAGATTTTAGAGTAGCACGATCTAATTTAGAATTTTCACCTAATTGAGCACGTCTAGCATATTTTTTAACTATAGTAGGATCACCAAAACTGACCCTGTCAAGTCCACCACCATAGAACTCAACAGTTACACCTACTTCTTCAACACTATACTTTGATTATGCCCTCCTAAAAGGAACATCGGCTTTCACAATTCCTTCTTTGTCCACCAAAACTACTGGAATTGTTTCGAAAAAGGTAGGCATACGACGTACAAAAAGCTCATTCCCCTCCTTATCTTTGAAGATAGGGTGTCCTAACCAACCAACAACTATTCCATCTCCATTGTCCATTGCACCTGCTCTGAATAACCCCCCCTTAGCTGGATTATTACCAATGTGATCATAAAAAGCGAGTTTCTTGGGAATTTTGGACCAACCTTCTGATAGGCTTAAATTTTCGGCCAGACCGGCACGAACCCATCGATCTATTTCTTGTTGGAAGTATCCCTAATCCCACTGGTAACGAGTGGGACGGAATAATTTGACCGGAGTAGTTGCGGAGCCATACCACATGGTCCCAACAACAATGAAAGCTGCAAAAAACACAGCAGCAATACCGCTGGATATGACCATTTCAATATTCCCTATGCATAATCCTACGTATAAACGTTGGGGAGGACGAACACTGAGATGGAATAGACCTGCTAATATACCCAAAATACCCGCTGCTATATGATGAGAAGCTATTCCTCCTGGAACAAAAGGATCAAAACCTTCAGCTCCCCATGCTGGATCCACTGGTTGTATTTTTCCAGTTAGTCCATAAGGATCAGACACCCATATCCCAGGACCATACAAACCCGTTATATGAAATGCTCCAAATCCGAAACAAGCTACTCCTGAGAGGAATAAATGAATTCCAAATACTTTTGGCAAATCTAAACAACGTTTTCCCGTACAGTCATCACAAAATATGTCCAGATCCCAATATACCCAATGCCAGATAGCTGCCAAAAAGCACAGGCGAGAAAACATGATATGTGCCCTGGCCACACCTTCATAACTCCAAATACCGGGATTAATTACAGTTTCTCCGGTGATGTTCCATCCACTCCATGAATCCTTTATTCCCAAACGAGTCATAAAAGGTATAATGAACATACCTTGTCTCCACATTGGATCAAAAACAGGATCGGATGGATCAAAAACTGCTAATTCGTACAGAGTCATTGAACCAACCCAACCCGCAACTAGAGCTGTATGCATTATATGTACAGAAATTAACTGTCCAGGATCATTCAATACGACGGTATGAACGCGATACCAAGGCAAACCCATGAAAACACCCCTTTATCGGAAAAAGTAGACACTGTGTAACTTTCTCACATTGGATTGGAAGAGATCAGGTTATCGAGCTAGACCCGGATCATCTCGAAAGTGAACATCTATTCACTTGGACATTGCTAATGATGGAACAGGTTTGAAACAATTTTGTTCATACATAATAGCAGGGAGAGGCAAATATATTTTATCGTTTGTATGTACCAATACACAATGTAGGGATTGGTCCCATTTATATTGATAAAAAAAGAGGAAAGAAATGAGATATTCTAATCCTTCCATTCATTCATGAACGATACCTTTGCAATTTATGGACTAAGTCAGGTATAATTTTTGATGAAAAAATATCATTTTTCTACTAAAGAGTGGAGCTATTACTGTTCCATAAACAGTAATACTTTACTGCGGGAAAAAATAAAATACTGAGTTCAAATGCTCAGTCAAAATGATAACTTTATCATTTTGTGCTATGCAATGAAAAAAAAGGTCAAAATAGGAAGTCTCTAGGTTAATGGGCCTTTTCCGTTCTGTAGAAAGATTCGAGGTTATTTGTTTTCAAGATCAATAGTGGACGAACGGAGAGAGAGGGATTCAAACCCTCGGTACGAATGATCTGTACTACGGATTAGCAATCCGCCGCTTTGGTCGCTCAACCATCTCTCCAAGATGGAAGAGTTCATGTCTAACAAAATGAATGGTGGAGTAAAGATGTATATCATAGTATGTACAGATTGTATCGGCAATATAATGAATATTGCCATTATTCAGTTGGATAAAGAACAATCCAGTGAATCGTATTATTCATTTGGTTAAAAATAGTTCTGTATGACTGATTTTTTCTGCTTTCCTTGGCCTAGCCGACGGCCAGGCTGAGAAAAGCAGAAAAAATCAGTCATACAGTGCTTGACCTAATTTTATAGCTAAAATACCTGTTGTAAAAGCAAGAGAAAAAGCTATCAAAAATTTAACCTCTATTACCATATCTTCATTCCCTCCCCAAACAGTTTGATTAAATGCGTTACATGGATTAGTCCATTTATTTCTCTCAAGTATCAAATTTTATTATCTAGATATTGAAGGGTTCTCTATCTATTTAGGGTTCTCTATCTATTTTATGTATTATTGTAAAGATATCAGTTGCTCAAGGCCATAGGTTCCTGATTGAAACTACACCAATGGGTAGGAGTCCGAAGAAGACAAAATAGAAGAAAAGTGATTGATCCGGACAACATTTTATTCATACATTCAATCGATGGAGGGTGAAAGAAAACCAAATGGATCTAGAAGTTATTGCGCAGCTCACTGTTCTGACTCTGATGGTTGTATCGGGCCCTTTAGTTATAGATAGATAGAGCTTTGGATGGATCAGAGATCCATCCAAATATCCTTTAACTATTTAAGTTGATAATGTAACGAATAAAACCCACCTGTATCACTAAACTATACACGCCACAATCCCATTGATGGATATTCCATCACTTCTTTCCTTCCACATTTGAATCCAAATTCCGAAATTCCTTAATTCTCTCTCTTATATTTCCGAGAGAGAAGAAAGGATTCTATCCATTCTAGTTTTAGAAATTCTAGGTTGTTCTTTCTCTTTATCAAGGAATTTTTTTTGCTCAACTCCTCTAATCTTCTAGTTGAATTCTTAATAATTCATTTTAGAAAGATCTTCCTCTTCCAGGAAGAAAAAGAGCCATAAACTGGAATGGCTCCATATTCTTAGCTCTCAATCTTTGTTGATCTCTTATAGTAATCACATCTTGAGGTTTGCAAGGGTAACTTGGTATATCTACCATATGGTCATTGACCGGATATGTCCATGATTCACTAATTGTCTAGCTCCGGGAATGGTGGGAGCCATACCCAATCGAAAAAGAATATTATCCAAACGCATTTCAAGTAATTGCAATAGGACCTGACCCGTTGAGCCTTTGGCTCTTCTAGCAATACGAACATATTTCAGCAAATGCTCTCAGGCATAACTTTTCTCCATCCGTTTCGTATCAGCTCAGCCCGGAGTTTCCAGTATAGCGATCCTTACCCTACGAGCTACTATAATATATGTTCTCAACTTGATATCTATAAAGATAGATGGATCATCCATATCCAATTTGTTGTCCATCTACCATAGTAGACTCACTCATTCATATATGATGAGGGGGCCCTTTTAACTCAGCGGTAGAGTAACGCCATGGTAAGGCGTAAGTCATCGGTTCAAGTCCGATAAAGGGCTCATGTTTCCCACGAAGAAAGAAGGCTCGGGTGTCCATTTCTAACTTATAGCTCCACCCTTAATTTCTTCGCATAAAACTATAGCTAATGACTTTTTATGTAAGATTTAATTGACCATTCAAAAAATTAGACAATTACAATTTTTAATGTAAACTTATTCAAATACCAATGAAGCTCGTTTAGACTTAAACATTATATTATTATTTATTATTATTATTTATAATTATTATTATTATTTATAATTCAATCTTACGAGGTAGTATTACATCGTAACATTTCATATTCAAATACTAAGTACTATGCAATTAGCTATTGATTAGTTTACTATCTTAAACATTTTGAACATTGAACACCAATATTTAAGTATTTAATAGATGAAATAAGAAGGCAATCACGTGTTACATGGATATTTTCTCAATTTATATATGTTTCCATTTATCAACAAGCTTTGAAACATCTCATCATGCCTTGAGCACATTCTCATTGTAGGTGGAATCCAAAAAAAATAAATCGATCAGAGTTACCTTTAAAATGTATATTGGTTTTGTACACGATTTTAATTTTGGTATTATTCTTTAAAAGTAATAATACCACCCATATCAGTTGCATAAGTTACATAAATACTTTTACATAATAATACCACCCATATTAGTTGCATAAGTTACAGAAATACTTTCCATGTAAAAGTATTTGAAAAAATCTATCACTGAAGAAGAGAATAAATCGCCGGTCATCGAAGCTATGGAAATGTAGTCTTTAAAATCTATAGTGGTTTTGTACAAAATTTAACTTTGCTATTATCATTTAAAAGTGATAATACCATCTAATATTGTTTTATAGGTTAAAGAAATACATTTCATGTAAAAGTATTTGAAAAAATCTAAGACACTGATGAAGAGAATAAATCATCGGTAATCGAAGTTATAGCAATGGAGATGAGTTGATTTATATGGGTGGAAGTCACTTTTGGAGATGAAAATTGTTCCCACAGGCACACTGATGCTTGAAAATATATCATACAAGTGGCTCCAAAGTTTTTCCATTAATATTAGAGATAACTATAATCCAACATCAACTTAATTAAAAAAAATTAGAAATATCAAAACAAAAAAGTTATTAAGAAAGTTAAATTCATTCACAAAAAGAAAAAAGTTTTTCATTCTTAATAAAATTTTAACATTTATAAAAATTATGACTAAATATAGAATATAAACTTTTCAAGTACAATAATAACAACTTTAATCAAATTCATATATATAAATTGAATATTTTTTAATTTTAATTAAATTCATATATATAAATTGAATACTTTTTAATTTTAATTAAGGAAAAATATAAACTAAACGAATTATCTCTTTTTTTATCATCTTAAATATATATCTATCTATTCATTAAACAAAACCAATCCTCTCTTATTCGTCCCTACTCTTGTTCGCAACGACTATAGTAATCAAAATTTGTTTATGAATTAGTTAAGCACAAAAAAATGAAGATATAATAATGTTTTAAACCAAAGTTTTGTCCAAATCATGCATTACATTTTACATTTTTTCACATTTTATCCTATGTTTGAATTTGAGATATTATTTGGTCTCTTCCCAAGGTGGATATCTTAGGTTATAAGTTACATTTATTAACATTTTTTGACAAATAAGCTAATGTTAGTGAATGCTAGTATTAATTTAGTAACATTAAATATCAAATGTTTTCATGAGACTATTTCAATCATTCCACCACTCTATAAGGTCTCAAACTTTCTATTGTCATGTGAGTTTTATGACGTCTCTACTTTGTGGTTTTACACTTGGCAAGCACATCTTCACATCTTCATTTTGTTTAGGTGATGGCTTCTTCAATATTCAGTGCCTTTTCTTTGCCTTCCTGGCTTTGAACTCCAGGTAGCCTACAGGGAATGTCTACTCAGTCATTCACTGGAGGAATGAGCGATGCTTCGTTCTACCCTCCCCCCCTTGATATGTAAGAGAAGATCCTCAGATGGTGGAGGACTCCATGGGTTTGCTCGATTTATATATCTCTGAAAGTTGTTGAGGGAAACTCTAGTTAGAAAACCTATGGATTCACTATTTAACTAGTTGTAGGTGCTTTCTCTTTGTATCTCCAAAATTTCCTTAATGGAATTCTGGATTTTTAGTTTGAAATATAGTCAATGGATACCCTCCTCTATAGAAACTTGCAAAGGGAAGCTCAGAAAGTTTCTAATAGAAACTATGATTGTCAATTCTACAAGTTAATTGTCTAACAAACTCTGCTAGACCAAGCAAGCAAGAAAACAAACTCCAACCAAGAGAGACAAAACACCAAATAATGATGGCAAAATTAAACCTGTGAATATATTTCATAACAGAACTGGTAAGTAAATTCAATTTCGTCAATTCCATGATTCATAAATTCCCAGCACCAACAAGCATACAAGCATAAAAGTTGTCCTGTCCAAAGTTATCATATAATCTTCTTATATATATTTTTTTTACATTCACTTACTTTTTGTGTATCTATTTTGTTGAACCAACTAGCAACATAGCCACAAATATTTTTTGAATTGCCATTGACAATATCAATTTATTTTTTTCCTGATTGCAAGTACTATTTTCAATGAATGAAAGAAATAACCGAATATGATAAATCACTGACATATTGTTTGAATCGTTGTTCATAATATCAATTTATTTTCTTCCCCTAATTGTAGGTAATTTTTTCAATGAATGCAAGAAATAAGCTTCATGGGTTGAAATCAAAATGGCACTTTTAGATTGCATTAAGATAATAAACTATGATATGGAAGTGATACATTTCCATAATCAAAATAGTTAGCAACAATAATTTCATAATAAGTTCATGCAAGAACTAGATTGCATGTAAAAATTGGAAATGTAGTGGCTAAAATGCATATTATGGCCAACATTTTCAATGAAATTGATAAAGTACTCATAATTGAATTGTCAATAAAATAAACCATTACCTGTAACTTTGAATGCAATTCGATGGATGCATTATGTTTATTATTGACTATGGTAAACAAGATTTAGATTCAAAGTAAGGGAATAATGAAAAGGAAACCAAAATCATGATAGTGAAGATTACCATAAAGAAATTGAACCTTCATGTTGAAGAAATTTACCACTATGATTACTTTAAAAATAATTCCAAGAAAAGTGAACAAATTATTAGTGACCAACTACAACATTCAAAATAGAGTTTCTAAATTTTTTGTATTTTCTTACTGTTTGCAATGAAATAGATTAAATAATCCTATTAGATCCTCAAATTGACTCTCGTAGGACTAAGTAAGGACCATATAACAAGCTACACTCTTCTAGAATACACATATCATCCCAATGCCCAAAATTCACATCAAAATGGAAAAATTCACTTCTTTAATCCATGAAAACAAGACCTTCTTGTTGATAGGTGGTTCTCGTTGATGTCAACCCAAGCAGTATTAGGAGCTATCCCAATTTTTGCCGACAAATTCAAAATGGAAATTCGTGGCTTCTCGCATCTAAATTACTCTAGTTAGTTTCTCCTTGGAAAGATCTCTCTGGTGGTATGTGGCATGCCACATTGTTCCTCACAGTTGGAGAGTTATTCACAATCAAAGTTGGCAAATCCCATTAGTGGGATAAAACCCCATGGGTGGTGTCATTAAATTTTTTATTAAGGATTATTTATAGGATTATTTGTTACATTGGATTCTTATTAAGATTATTTATATTATGGTATTAAAATTTTTAATGATTATTCATTACTATTTAAATAGATTTAAGGGTTATTTATTATTGGATGAGACCTTTGACTAATGGCCCACCTACCTTAGAGTATAAGATTTTTTTTTAATTATGAGAACTCTTAAATATCTTTAGTGTATGATGTTGGAAGCACTATCTAATTCTAACTGACACCCTCTCCATGACTATAAAATAAAACATTCATTATCACTTAGATATGCTTAGGTGTGAACTATCTAAAAATTAATCTATGTAGTATTATTTCGGCCTTAGGAATAGATATGTTGGATCTAAAGTAGAATAGGGTTCATTTTTTGTTGGCATGACTTGATTAGGTTAGTGCATGTCTTCTTTTTTGACCAAGAAATTTTTTTTCCTGTGGCTTTTGGAGCATCACACTTGTAGCCCATTAGATCTTCTTTTAAGCATTAGACCTATGGGAACAGTGACACGTGGCATTAATTTTGAAGCATCGAATTTTAGATTGCTCAAAATATCAATTTATGACATTAATATGAAGCATCCGACCTGCAACATCCTTTCAATATCAATTTTGTGCCATTAATTTTGAGCATCGATCCAGTGGCTTGGTGGTCACACCATCTAGAAGGATAGGCTATGAAATTTATTATTTAATCAACCATGTTTTCATGTTGCTAAGGGTGGAATTAAACTAGTAAATGAACCCAATCCAGGATATTTCAAATCTTTTTGTCAAGGATAATTTTAGGGTCGAATGTTCGCCTTTTGGCGAAATTAAGGGGTTTTAAATTTTTAGTGGGCGAATATTTTGTATCATAGTACATTTTTACAAATCACCTCAAATAGCCCACCTTATTTTAAGGAAGAAGGTAAAAAAGGTAAATTTAGCCCTTGAAATTAGGACTTACAATCTTCCATTCGCCCATTCTCAAGAATAGGTTTTATTTAAGTGAATCCATTCGCCCATTTTCAAGAATAGGTTTTATTTAAGTGAATCCTATGGGCCAAAAACCATATTTATAAAAGAGGTGTGGTAAATTAATAAAAATATAAATAAATGAGAGGTATGGTAAATAAATAAAACATTTTTTATATTTACTCCATAAGTCACCTTATATACATGTAAGGGTGTAAACAAATAAAAATATAAGTAAAGTGGAGGTATGGTAAATAAATAAAACGTCTTTTTATACTTACTCAAAAGGTATGGTAAATAAATAAAAATATAAATAAACTAGACGTGTCGTAAATAAATAAAACCTCTTTTTATATTTAGTCCATAACCCTCGTTCTATTTATGAAGGCTCAAGAAAGAGGTTTTATTTAAGTGAATCCTATGGGCCAAATACCATATTTGTAAAAGAGGTATGGTAAATTAATAAAAATATAAATAAACAAGAGGTATGGTAAACAAATAAAACATTTTTTTATATTTACTCCATAAGTCACCTTATATTTACGAACACTCAAAAAATGGGTTATATTTAGGTGAAACCTATGGCCAAAATACTATGGGACAAATACCATGGACTAGATTGTTATTAATACCATGCAAAAAACCATTATTAACCCTAATATTAGAATTAATAAAAATAAAAATGGCACATGGTATTGACCCATGGTATTCACCAAAATGGCACATGGTATTGACCCATGGTATTCACCTGGAATGTAGCCTATTTAAATGGGGGAATTAAACCAGCATGTAGCCTATGCTAAGATTCACGAGGACTTTACAAAGTTTCATTATTTAGTGAAAGACTCGCCAAGATCTTACAAGATTTTATAATTGAGTAAAATATTCGCCATGCATGGTGAGAGATTCGCCAAAAAATTATATATACTTATTATATTATTGATAAAATCGCCTTCCATTTTTCCTATATACCATGGAGATTCGCCCATTTATTATATTTATAAATTTAGGGGGGGTTCTTAAAATTTTCCCTGCTTTTTGTAGGGAGGGAAACTGTCTCAAAGAATTTATAAACAGAAAAGGTTAACAAATATGTTAGTTAAAAGTTTTCAACAATTGTGCATTCAAGTTTTGTTAAGATATACCATACTATCATTAAGGTAAGATTTATTTTAGTATTTTTTACCTTTTATTTGAATGTTCTTTGTACTAACCTATGGCTGGAGGAATAAAGTTGGGTAGCTTCAGTGATGTCAAGGTAAGTCATATTTTTGTATTGTTTGTGCTATAGTTTAGCAATCAATTTTATGCTATTTATTATAGACAATTCCTATGTCCTATAGTCCTTTAGTAGTATTCATTGTGAGGCCTTCATTTACATTTAAGGTTGTTCTGTATATAATTTTTTGTTAGCATTTTAATATTCAAATGAGATTTAGGTATTCTCACATTATATTTTGTTGCAGCTAAAGGTAGGTATTTGGGAATAAGGTATTTATATTTTAATTTTGGAGATTGGGGATTTGTAGGGTATAAATTCTTTGCAGGTGCAAACTTTCTCCAAGAATAGACCTTCCACGCCACCTACAATTGTGAAGACATGAGAAGAAAAGCCAACATGGAAGATTAGTGTTGTTTAAAGATAACTTAAAGTACCACAAGCATCAAACCCTTCAAGATTATGAGTGCATAAAGAACAAGAGTAGTCCACCATCCCTAACCACTTCTACAAAAAATTATAATGATCAACATCAACGAAAAATTGTACAACAATTTTCAAGTCTTTTAATATTTTGTAAAGAATCTATTTGCCTAGTGTTGAAGGAGGCAATTTTATTTTGGACATGGGCATTGGTTTGTACTTCGGTCAAGGATTCTTGGTTTGTCAGGGAAAGGGTTTAGGTCTTCATGTTATTAGTTAGTCACATCAAATCATTGAAATATCATTCTAACATGGATCATTGTATCTGGTACATGAGTCCACACTTTTGTATTTAATTTTTTTCTTTATAGGGTGATAGTGCGGTGCTAGGCAAGTGAATGAATTCACCTTCAGGTTGGGACCTATAAACACTTCAGGGAGGTAGGATGGTGTTAGGGCTAGTTATGGATTCCTAGGGTGTTAGGGAATCCTTTCAGCTGACTGTTGATAAAACGAGGGTGTTGGGGCATCCTTCTAATGGGAGATGGAGAATAATGCTTTCCTATATTTTTAGAAAGTTGCAGTTTTATTTTCAGTTGGGGTTGAAGACTAAATAACTTATTAGAAAAGCGTTCGGTGATTTTTGAATTAAAAGGGGTTTTCGACCTAAAAATCTTGGGCCTATTCTCTATCATTTTGCATTGTTGTGTACTACTTTAATAAATAATTGTAATAGTTCTTAATATTAACTAATGCTCTAAAAATATTAATTAAGTGTTAATTGCTAAGAAATATTGATTCACCCCACCTCTTAGTATTTCCAACAATTGGAATAAGAGAGGGTTCCTTCACTAGTAATTTAACAACTAGAAGGAGATCATGGAGTACACCAAGAATAGAGTTCCTTTGTTTAATGGACATCATTATGCACTATAGAGTGGGGATCAATATTGCTTTCATATTGCCAAGGGTGGAATTCAACTAGTAAATGAAATCAATCCGACGATTCAAATATTTTTGTAGGGAGGCAAAATGTCTCAAAGAATTGACAAACAGAAAAGGTTAACAAATATGTGAGTTAAAATTTTTCAACAATTGCACATTCTAGTTTTGTTAAGATATACCAGACTATCATTAAGGTAAGATTTATTTTAGTATGTTTTACCTTTTATTTGAATGTTCTTTGTACTAACCTATGGCAGGAGGAATAAAGTTGGGCAGCTTCAGTGATGTCAAGGTAAGTCATTTTTTTTATTGTTTGTGCTTTAGTTTAACAACCAATTTTATGATATTTATTACAGACAGATCTGATGTCCTATAGTCCTTAAGTACTATTCACTGTTAGGTCTTCACTTACATTTATGGTTGTTTTGTATAGAATTATTTGTTAGCATTTCAATTCACATGAATTTAAGGTATTCTCAAATTAATCTTTTGATGTAGCTAAAGGTAAGTATTTTGGAATAAGGTATTTATATTTTAATTTTGGAGACTGGGGATTTTCTAGGGTATAAATTCTTTGCGGGTGCAGACTTTCTCCATGAGAAGGCCTTCCACATCACCTACAACTGTGAAGATATGAGAAGAAAATGCAACATGGAAGAGCAAAGTTGTTGAAAGATAGATTAAACTACCACAAGTAGCCAATCCTTGAAGGTTATGAGTGCCTCAAGAACAAGAGTAGTCCATCATCCCTAACCACTTCTACAACAAATTATAATGATCAACATCAAGGACAAATTGTACAACAATTGTCAAGTCTTGTAATGTTTTGTAAATAATCGATTTGCTAAGAGTTGAATGAGGCAATTTTATTTTGGACATGGGATTTGGCTTGTAGTTCAGACAAGGATCCTTTGGTTTTTAGGAAAAGGGCTTACGTCCTCGTGTTATTGGTCAGTCAGATAAAACCATTAAAATATCATTGTAATATGGATCATTGTTCTTGGTACGTGAGTCCACACTTTTGTATTTAATTTATTTTCTTTATAGGGTGATAGTGTGGTGCTAGGCAGGTGAATCAAGTCACCTTTAGGTTGTTCGATATGAAGTTTGGGAAATAATCGAACAAGGCTATAAAGAAAAAACAGATGAAAAAGTTTATAAAAATGTGATATATAAGCCCAAAGCCAAGAATCTTCTAAAAAGTGGCATCACTCAATCTGTCTATGTTAAGGTATTAGCCTGTAAAAACACTGAGGAACTATGGGATAAGCTTTAAAACATATATGAAGGAAACTCAAAGGTCAAGTAAGCAAAACTTGAAATTTGCAAAGCTCAATTTGAACAACTAAGGATTAAAGAAGATGTGAACATTGCAACTTATTTTCAACATGTAGATGAAGTAACAAAACCCATGGAAGGATTAGGAGAACTAGAAGATAAAAAGGTCATTGTTGGGAAGGTCCTCATAACTCTTCCACCAAGATTTAATCCTAATGTTGTTGCCTTAGAAGACAAATCATACTTAAGCCACCTTAGTATGGACAAATTACATAGGATACTTATAGCTTATGAAATGAGTATTAAAGATGAAGATAATTCATCTAATATAGAAACCACATTCTGTTGGGTCCCTATAATACTAGTGATTACCCCATTACTATTGTAGTTATACCCCTTATTTATATTGTTGTGCCCCTATTACCCCCATGTTGTTATTTCTATGCCCCATAGAATCCCTCTATTGTTATTTTTGTGGCTTTATATTATTATTGTTAGGTCGGCTGGATTATATTGTGACTCCTTAGACTCCTATATATAGAAAGGAGGTTTTGTCATTTGGATCATCCAAGAATTGTTCATTTATGTAATGTAAAGGAGGTTGCCCCCTCGAAGAGGCTGAATTCTAAGGCGTGGATCTCTCCTTTCTATCTTTTTGTGAGCTGGTTTCATAACATTTGGTATCAGAGCTTTGGATTCTAGGGTTTCGTTGCTCCAAACAGGTCATCGTGGCATTTTCGCTATAAATTTTTTTCTGCGACGTTTCAGAAGTCGCAAAAAAAACTCATTTGAGAAGATATCGTGCTGAACATTGGATCCAAATTTCAGAGCTTTTCGCGCGATATTTGCGGAGATATGATCTGAGGAAGTTGGTATTTTTGCAGACTCCTGAATTACATTCAAAACAGGTGAGCTAGGGAAAATCGTCATAACTTTCTCTCTGGGTATCGGATTGAAATTTCGTAAGAAGTTACAGAAAGAAGATGGACTGTGTTTTCTTGTATGCGTGTTTCAGATTCAAAAGTTGAAACAGTGACTCGTGGCACGTCGTACAAGTTCACTCTACTGAACTAGTATAAAAGCAAGTCACTGTGGGAGATTTCACATAACTCTTCCTTGGAGAATCCAAATTGCGTCAGACTTGTGGCATTGGAAAGAGGACACAGAAGGCTAATACAGGTCGTAATTTTAAAATTGGATGATCCGAAATTACAGAGATACATCAGATTCAATATCAGGCTTCTATAAAGTGAAGAGAAAGGTGTGTAGTTTTTTTTTTTTTTTTGTAAGCTTGGTTTAACGGAATTTAAAGGGCATAGTAAAGCATTATTATCAGTAAATGATGCCCCGAGGAAAGAAAATGCAAACACCTAGTAAGGAACCTGAAAGCTCTAGCATGACTCATGAAGAAGAGGAAGAAATGCTACATGATATATCAAAATTACAAGAACAAGTGCAACAAATGTCATGCTCACAAAAGCTAATAGAAGCTAAGATAAGTGGCGTGGAATCTAAGATAAATGGCGTGGAATCTAAGATAAATGGCGTGGAAGCTAAGATGGATGATTTGAAGATAGATTTGAAGACAGATTTGAAGAATGACATGGCAAATTTGAAGACAGACATGGCAGATTTAAAGACAGATTTGACAAATTTTCTACAAGAGATACTTACTAATGGTGAAAAGGTTGTAAAGGAAAGTCATGATGTGAACAAAAGTAATGTTAATCATGATTCCATAGATTCTAATGTTGGATCGAAGACCCACCATATTCAAAAAATCGATATGAGGAAGTTTGATGGCAAGGATCCTGCCACATGGATACTACAGATGGAGTAGTTCTTCGATCTCAATAATGTGCAAAACACACAAAAGGTACGTATGGCAACTGTATATTTGGAACCAAATCAGTTTGTATGGTATCAATGGCTTTTCTCTCGTAAAAAATTTATCACTTGGGCAATTTTTATGGAAGAATTGATAGCACATTATGAAGATACAAAAAGCAACACTTTTTTTAGCCAATTGATAAGTCTCAAACAAAAGGGTTCAGTAATGGAGCACATTGAGGAGTTCCAAAAATTGAACATAAGGGTAAAAGATATTCTAGAGGAGCATAGGATTGATGTGTTCATAGGGTCTTTAAAGGATAATATCCAACATGATGTTTGCCTTTGGGAACCTGATTCATTAGAGAAGGCATTCAGGTTAGCAAGAAAAATGGAAATCAAAATTATGGCAACGAGGAAGCATACCACTCACAACTATAAAGACGGAAGTGTTGTTGCCCCTAGTCTTCCACAACCTATAAGGTTGACACCACAACAATTGGAAGAAAAAAGAGCAAAAGGGCTTTGTTACAGTTGTGATAGCAAATACACTAAAGGTCATAAGTGTGCCGAGAAGAAATTATTCTACATAGATTGTGAAGAGGAAGAAGAAAAGGAGCAATAAAGGTCAAAAGAAGAAGATATACTCTAGGAACAAAGCCTAAATGAAGAACAAATAAATCCGACCATATCTTGTAATGCATTGGCGGGAATTACCACTCCTCAAACCATCAAGATAGAAGGACAAATCAAGAAGAAAAAGGTAATAGTGTTGATTGATTCAGGAAGCACCCACAATTTTATTCATTGTAGGGTTCAAAAGAATTGAATTGCTTCCTATATCCAGCACCAGAGTGTCAAGTGATGATTGCAAATGGAGGAACAATAAATTGCTCTGGAAGGTGCCATAATATCAAGCTATCCATGGGAGAATATGTATTGACTAGCCCAATGCTTTCCATTCCAATGGGAGGTGCTGATGTTTTACTAGGAGTCCAATGGCTACAATCCTTGGGTACAATAGCTTTTAATTTTCAAGAACTTTTCATCAAATTTTCTACAGAAGGAAAGGAAGTTGAATTAAGGGGTATTGCAGGGAAACCAGGAAAGATAATCAACTCTAATGGTATGACTAAGCTTCTAAAAAAGGAGCAAAGAGGTGTAATTGCACAATCATGTTCGCTAGATGTTTCCACATCGGAATCATCTATTTCTCCAGATCTCCAAAAAGTCCTGGACAATCATTACAAGGTATTTGAGACTCCCAAAGGTCTCCCACCTATGCGTGATCATGATCGTGCTATTCATCTTATTCCAGGAAGTGTTCCTACAAACATCAGGCCGTACAGATATCCCTATGTCCAAAAAAGTGAAATTGAACGTATGGTTGCAGAAATGCTAGAGGCTGGTATAATTCAACCAAGTCAAAGTTCTTTCTCTGCTCCAGTAGTATTGGTGCACAAGAAGGATGGATCATGGTGCATGTGTCTGGATTATAGGGAGCTCAACAAGCTCACTATTAAAGATAAGTTCCCCATTCCTGTCATTGATGAATTACTGGATGAATTGCATGGATCAATTTACTTCACCAAGTTGGATCTTCGTTCGGGATATCATCAAATCAGAATGAAGATTGAAGACATTCCGAAAACGACATTTAGAACTCATGAGGGTCATTATGAATTTTTGGTGATGCCTTTTGGCCTTACTAATGCACCTTCAACATTTCAAGGTTTGATGAATTCAATTTTCAAACCATTCCTTAGATAATTTGTGTTAGTATTTTTTGATGATATACTATTCTACAGCAAGTCTTGGAAGGATAATGTTGAACATGTTGACAGGGTGCTACAACTATTGGAGGAGAAACAATTATATGCAAAAAGATCCAAATGTTTCTTTGGAGTCCAGGAGGTGAAATATTTGGGTCATATTGTATCTCATGAAGGAGTTAAGGTAGACCCTAGCAAAATTAAAGCCATTAAGGAATGGAAAATTCCCACATCCATAAAGCATCTGCGAGGATTTCTTGGGTTGACAGGGTATTATCGCAAGTTTGTTAAGAATTATGGGAGAATAGCAGCACCTCTAAGAAGGATTTTTTTTGAGATGGCCTTAGATCAGATATTCAAAATTTTGTGGCGGAATGTTTGGTTTGCCAACAAAATAAAGTTGAAACAATTAACACATCGGGTCTATTACAACCTTTATCCATTCCAAGCCAACATTAGGAGGAGGTTTCAATGGATTTTATCACAGGTTTACCCAAGTTTGAGGGAAAGAGTGTCATCATGGTGGTAGTTGATAGAATTACCAAGTATGCACACTTTTGTGCATTATCACATCCATTTAAAGCCAGTACAGTTTCTACTGCATTTATGGAAACAATTCAAAAGCTACATGGAAACCCAAAGATTATTGTAAGTGACAGAGATCCCATTTTCACTGGAAATTTTTGGACAGAATTATTTTCTTGTCTTGGTACTCAGTTAGCTCATAGCTCATCTTATCATCCTCAATCTGATGGGCAAACTGAGATAGTAAACAAATGTTTGGAAGGATATCTTTGTTGCTTTGTATCTAATAAACAGACACAATGGGTCAAATGGTTGCCTCTGGCTGAATGGTGGTATAACACTTCCTTCCATACAGCAACAAAAATGACCCCATTTATGGCACTTTATGGGTATCAACCACCATCTATCACATCATATTTAAGAGAAAATTCTAAGGTTCAGGCAGTGGAACATCACATCGAACATCAACAACAAGTCCTCCAACTCTTAAAGGATAACCTCGTGTTGGCACAAAATAGAATGAAACAACAGGCAGATCAACATCGCAGTGAAAGAAGTTTTGATGTAGGTGATTGGGTATTCCTACGGCTACAACCATATAAGCAAATGTGCCTAAAGCAAGCTAAGAAGGATAATAAATTATCACCAAAGTATTATGGTCCGTACAAGGTGTTGCAAAAGATTGGTACTATGGCATACAAATTGGAGCTTCCTGCAGCTTCTCGACTGCACCCAATTTTCCATGTTTCATGTTTAAAGAAAGTTATAGGCGACAAGCTCCCAGTTCAAAAAATATTGCCAGAACTTGACGAGGAAGGAAAAATTATATTGGAACCGGAAGTAGTCACAGAAACAAGAACTCGACAGCTACGAAATTGATCAATTTCAGAGTATCTTATTAAGTGGAAGAACTTATCCGCTGAAGATTCCACATGGGAGGATGAGAATTTTATGCAGAAGTATCCAGAACTACTCAAGCGTTGAGGACAACACTTTTTTGAAGGAGAGGGGCATGTTGGGTCCCTATAATACTAGTGATTACCCCATTACTATTGTAGTTATACCCCTTATTTATATTGTTGTGCCCCTATTACCCCCACGTTGTTATTTCTGTGCCCCATAGAATCCCTCTATTGTTATTTTTGTGGCTTTATATTATTATTGTTAGGTCGGCTGGATTATATTGTGACTCCTTAGACTCCTATATATAGAAAGGAGGTTTTGTCATTTGGATCATCCAAGAATTGTTCATTTATGTAATGTAAAGGAGGTTGCCCCCTCGAAGAGGCTGAATTCTAAGGCGTGGTTCTCTCCTTTCTATCTTTTTGTGAGCTAGTTTCATAACACATTCACAACATCCAAGAAGACAATGAAAGGCAAACAAGTATCTAAACAAAGATCTAGCAGTTGCAAAGAAGAGGAAGAAGACGAAGAATTTTTAGATGAATAATTTCCCTACCTTACGAGGAAGATGAAAAGAGGAATAGGTAAGTACAAATGAAAACTTTTGTTAGTAGGTTTCAACTGTGGTGAGACTGGTCATTTTTCAACTAAGTTCCCTAATAAGAATGAGGCATTTACGAAATGAAAGAAGGGTCAAAAAAATATCAACAAGCAAGGTAAAGAGAAAAGGTTTAAGAAAATCTTCTTCTCCAAGGAAGATAGTTCCTCCTCTGAAGAAGAGAGTGGCAATGATGAAGAAAACAAGGAAAGAGAATAATTTATGGCTAAGCATAACAAGAAGGAAGCACCTGATGAAGAAGAGTATAAAGAAGAAGAAATGGTTGAAATTGAATTTCAAAATGAAGTTGTAAGAGTTATGAAAGAGCTCAAAGCATAAAGGAAAATGTCAATTCTATGGAAGTTGAATTGAAGGAAGTAAAAGAACACGGAAAGATTGTCAACAAGAGGAATGAAGAAGAAATCATTAGCCTAAGAGTACAAATAGAATAAGAAAAAATAATTGAAGAATCACTTAGGAATGAGTTAAAATAAAGCAATGAGGCATGTGAAGAACTAGAAGCCGAAATAGTATCTCTATGAAAAGAAGAAAAAGGGGAAATGTTCTATATGACATTGAAAATATCTATAGAAACTTGGATGAGATCTTTTGAAATCAAAGGTTCTATAGTGGTAAGACTGGGTTAGGATACACGGAAGCATTCAAAAAATGCTCAAGCTCTTCAATGATAAGAATAGGCAAAGAACATAAAACATATTCTCACACAGTTAAAGGATCCAGTAAGAAGGATGAATATTACCTAGGTAAACAAACCACTTAATGTCAACAAGAAGGTACTTGGAGAATTATTCCACAAAGAAGGTTTCCACCTCCTAGGTATCAACCCATGTTCTACGATTTTTGTTATTCATGTTGAAAAGTTGGGCATAGAGCTGCCAAATGTCAAGTCTATGGTAGAAACATAAGCTATTTTGGAAGGCATTTAAGGATTAATTATCCCAGAAATTGTAGAATCTCTACATGCAAGACCACAACAGATTTAGTAATTTAAGAAATGACGTATAGTGCCACATATGCAACAAATTTAATCATTAGGATAAAGGTTGCAGGTTAACAATTCCTCCAGGAGAATCACAACATAATCAAAATGATCAGGTCTAGAAGAAGAAAACTATAAGATGTGCTCTTTCCATGACATCCCAAATCAAAAGGAATGTTTGGAACGTTGATAGTGGTTTCTCAACACATATGACACGATGTAGGAATAAAAAATATCTTTGAAAGAAGGAAAGGATGGAACACTATATTTTGGAAATGATATTTGAAAATGTTATAGGAACATGCATTGTTAAGCTTAGAAGCAAGGATGCTATAGAAAAGGATGTTATTCTCGTGGAAAATATGAATCAAAGTATGTTGAGCGTAGTTCAAATATGTGATGTAGGATATACAATGTTATTCGACTCATATAAATGTGAAATAAGAAGAGAAAAATCCATTCAACTAGTGGTTACTACAACTAGAACTAGAAATGACATATACCCTTTAGATGACGTTGCTAAAGAAAGTTTCTTGGAAAAAGAAGATGAGATTTGGCTCTAACATAGATGGATGAGACATATAAACTTTGATAACCTTGTTAGAATTAATAGAAAGGAAGTTATGAAAGAAGTGTGACTGATTTCAAAACCAACTAGCGCTATATGTGAACACTACTGGTATGGAAAACATATAAGAGTTGAATTAAAGGAGAAAGAACACTCAACATGGAAACCACTGGAATTGATACATACTGATCTATGTGGACCAATGGATACTAAAGGACTAGATGGTGAATTGTATTTTATGTTAATGATTGACGATCATACCACATTAACGACCGTTATCTTTTTGAAGAAAAAGATTGAAACAATCAAATGTTTCAAGATATATAAGGAAATAGCTGAGAATGAAACTAATTTGAAGATTAAATGTTTAAGATATGAAAATGGTGGAGAATTTAATTCCAAATCATTTCATAATTTTTGTAAAGAACATGGAATAAAAGGGTAGTTCTCGATAGCCAGGTGCGAGGACACCACAAAAAAATGGTGTTGTCAAAAGGAAGAATAGAATTGTACAAGAAATGGCTAGAACAATTTTGAATGATTCAAAGTTGGATGACACATTTTGGATTAAGGAAATTGATACAGTGGTATATATTTTGAAAAAAGGTTTTCTTAGAAGAAATTGCGATATACCTCCATACGAACTATGGAGAGGAAGAACAACAAATGTCAAATATTTTAGGGTATCTGGAAGCAAGTGTTGCATGAAAAGTGAAGATCAAAAAATAAGAAAATTCAATTCTCGAGTAGATGAAGGCATTTTTGTTGGTTATTAATGAAAAAGAAAAGGTTATAGATGTTACAATCAAAGGCTGAATAGTTGATAGCATCAATGTCACTTTTAATGAAGATTGTGGCATAAAGATTGAACAAGAAATCTCTTCTTCAAGAAAATACAAGATACACAAGATAGAACCAGAAAGGGTCAAAGAATAAGTCCAAGAGAAAGCACAATTGAATAAGGAAACCAATACGAACAGCATTCCTAACAGCAACTTCAAGAACATCTGCCAGTGGATACCTCCCCCCAAAAATTCTTATAAACTGAATTTCGATGGGGCATCCAAGGGCAACCCAGGAGTCGTAGGATTCGGTGGCATTTTAAAGGACCATGAAGGTACTCCTAAGCAAATCTATTTTGGCAACATGGGATGGGACACCAACAACTCAGCAGAGTTGGAAGGGCTTTGGCAAGGCCTTCAGCAACCCTGGAACCTCAATCTACAACCCCTGATAGTAGAAGGCGACTCCCAGATTCTCATCAGCATGGCTATCCGTTTACAGAATGGCTCGCAAGCGAGGAAAGTAGCACCCAGTTGGAGGCTAGAAGCAAGGCTAAATGCACTAGCACGAAAGCTAAGCACCACTAGAGCCATCTCCTTCATACACACCAAAAGGGAAGGCAATAAAATTGCTGATCTCCTAGCCAACATTGGGGTCGAGACTGACATCCCCCTTCAAGCTGGAAGCATAAATATCATTTCTAATAGGCAGCAGCTCCAGGACTGTGAAAGCCTAATCCAAGGCGAGGCTGTTGCCCCGGATGCGGGTGTCAAGGATTTGGGAAATGGCAGGCCACATGCCCAGCATGTGCTGCCACGTGAGGGACGAGGGCCTTCATTGCTCATCGCAGACGAGGCATTAAGACGGGAGAGGCATAATGAATGCCTTAACGTAGACGCTGGATACGATGGCGAGCAGGCAGAGCGCATTTAATGCAGGTAGGCTTCAAAGGAATGTTTGTTGGCTTAAGTATGAAGGAATATCACAGTGCTGGGCTCAGAATGCTGAGGCAGTTACTCAGATCGCTGGGTAGAAATGCGGTGCAGTTGAAGCTGAAAGCGAAGACATTCGCTCAGAGGAGGTTTGCGCTCTGTTGGTTTATTCGGGCCTTAGTTTATGTTCTGCTGAGTTTAGCCCCGAGTTTATGTTCTGCTGGAATCCATGGCACCACCGCGTGAGAGAATGCCGTGCAGAAGAGGCTCGGGGCGTGGGGAGTCTTCTCGTCCCCCTGCAGCAGATGTTCATCATCACTGCTGCTGCTGCTACTGTTATAGAAGGGCGGGAGCCACACCAATTCCAGCTGGTCAATTTCTGGAGGCTGGCAGCTCTAATGATGGAATGCCCATGCTCCCAGCGTTCGGCTCGGCCATTTTCACCTTGGGCAGCTCGCGGGACAATGCTGGAATTCAGGCACATATTTCAGTCCTCTTTACCAAGGTTCCAGAGGAGGACAGGGAAGGAACACAACCAACCCATGCTGAGGTTCTCTCAGAGGGTAATAAGGAGAAAAGCCCTATGGTGCAGTCATCTAATGCAGAGGGTAATCTGGAAGGGGAGCATCAACAAGCCTCCACTCAACCACAAGAGCGAAAGTGGGAGGCACCACCGGACCACAGAAGCCAGAGCTGGATGGCGATGTGGGAGGGCGTCCCGGAAGGTCAAGGCTGGTGCTGGATTTGTGAGGAAAAACTAGACGACTAACTCTCAGGGGCACTCTCCTTCACACTCTTCTCTCTCTCGGGTCGGGTATGTGTGCTGGGTCTCAGTGAGTTTCTGGGTAATGTTAATTATCGTTGTTTGTTTCCTTTTAGTTCATGGCATGTTCACGACTACTTTAGCAAAGACTGTTGGAAACCCCTGCGCGGGCCGTTTTTTTTTCCCCTGCGTGGCAAAGTCTGTTGGAAACCCCTGCGTGGGCCGTTTTGCTGTATGCCCCTGCGTGGGCCGTTTTTTGTCAGCCCCTGTATTGGAAGTTTTGTTTCTCTTCTAAGAACTGCTCTAAGTCATGTGTTATAATCTAAACTGGAGATGCTACCATGCGAGGGAGAATTCTGAGTCTAAAAGTGCTACCCAAGGAGCCACAGTTGGTCCTGGGTAGCTAGTTTTCCTTGAATGTAATGTTACCTGTATATAATAAAATAGATTAGTTAGCTTTGCCGAGAAAAAAAAAAAAGAATAAGGAAACCAATACAAATTAGGAAGAGACAAGATATGAACAAGAAGTCTAACAAAAAACACCCTAGAAGACACCACAAAATGGTATCGGTATATTCATCCTTCTAATCAGATCATTGGAGATCTCAATGAAGGCATAGGAACTAGAACAACTCGATAGCTTGGTGCACCACAACAAGCCCATCTTACTCTCTTAGCCACATTTGAGCCAAACAACTTTGATTAAGCTAGTCAAGATGAATATTGGGTAGCTACTATGAATGAACAATTAGATCAAATTGAGAACAAAGATACTTGGCAATTGGTTCCATGACCAAAGGATAAAAATGTCATTGTCACAAAATGAGATTTTAGGAATAATTTAAATGAGGATGGACGAGTTTCAAAGAACAAAGAAAGGTTGGTTTACAAAGGATATGCACAAGTGGAAGAAATCGATTTCGAAGAGGCATTTGCTCCCATTTATAGAATGGAAGCTATTATGATGTTTTTGGCTTATGCATGTTCGCGGAAGATCAAATTTTATCAAATGGATTGAAAATAATAATTTCTAAATGGTGAATTAAAAGAAGAGATATACATAGAACAACTTGAAGGATTTTTACTTACTAACAATAAAGATTATGCTTGCAAGTTAAAGAAAGCATGGTATGGACTCAAACAAGCACCTAGAGCTTGGTATGCTTGTCTTGACAAGTATTTTCAAAAAGAAGGATTCAACAAAGGAAGTGTTGACAACAACCTTTGTGTATGGTTTGAACATGATAGCTTGCTTGACAATTATTGAAATATACATGGATGTTATCATATCTAGAAGCGATGATGATAGCTTAAGCGATAAATTTTTAGTAGTCATGCAAAGTGAGTTTGAGATGTCATCACTTGGTGAACTGGCATACTTTTTAGGACTTCAGATATCTCAACAAGAAAAGGGGATATTTATATATCAAACCAAATATATCAAGGAAATGATGAAGAGGTTTCAAATGAATACATTGGGACAAAAGAACAAATTGTTGGCATCTTTACCAAACCTTTACCACGTAAGACATTTGAGTATCTTCACAAAAAGCTTGGGATTCTCCCAAGTTCACATTAGATTGTTATTTTATCTTGTCAAGTAAATAAGGAGATTTGAGGTGGGTTACAAGTCCATAGGATAAATAGGTTGTCAAGGGGAGTTACCCTTTAAAATTGATGTCAAAGGGGGGGAGAAAGGATAGGAATGTTAGAAGCATGATGTCAGGTGGAGTCATGATCGCAAGGGGATTACTTGTGTTGTCATCAATGCTAGAGGGGGATATTTTTGATAGGTGTTTGTCATTGATTTCAACCCAAGCAACCCTAGGAGAAACCTTGATCTTCCTCAATGTGGAACACCACAATGTTCCTCAGTTTGATAGTTATTCACGATTGAAGTTTGTGAACGCCATTAGTGTGATAAAACACCATGGATGGTGTCATTAAGATTTTTATGAAGGATTATTTATAGGTTATTTATTACAATGAAGTTTTATTAAAAGAATTATTACGAATATTTATTATTATGGATTTAAAAATTTAAATAATTCATCATTATTTTCTAAATGGATTTAAGGTTTATTTATTATTATATGAGACCTTTGACTCATGGCCCACCTACCTTTGAGTACAAAATATACTTTTTCGTTTTATGAAAATCATTAATTATATCTAGCATATCATGTTGGAAGCCTTATATAACTCTAATGACCACCCTCTCCAAGGCTATAAAATTACAAATTCATGATCACTTAGATATTATTAGGTGAGAACTACCTGAAAATGAATCTATGAAATATTTTTTCGGCCCTAGGAATAGATATATTGAATCTATAGTAGTGTAGGGTTTGATTCTTGTTGGTATCACTTGAATGGGTTGGTGTAGAAATTCTTTTGTGACCAAGCGAAGTTTTTCTCCGTTGGCTTGTGGAGCATCACACTTGTGGCTCCTTGCATCTTTCTTTTAAAGCATCCGACCTATGCGAATGGTGACCTATGGCGTCAATTTTAAAGCATCGAATTATGGATTACTCAAAATATCAATATGAAGAATTAATATGAAGCCTCTCACCTGCAACTTCCTTTCAATATCAGTTTTGCACCATTAATTTTGAACATCAAACCAGTGGCTTGGTGGTCTCACCATCCTTAGGGATAGGCTACGAAATTTAATATTTAATAAACAAGGTTTTCATATTTCCAAGGGTGGAATTCAAACTATAAATGAACTTAATCCATAACATTACGAATATCTTCACAGGGGGGTAAAATCACTCAAAGAGTTGAAAAATAGAAAATTTTAACAAAAATGTGAGTTAAAAGGTTTCAACAATTATGCATTCTGGTTCTATTAAGATATACCTAAAAAAGAAGGAGAGATGGAGACAAGGGGTGAGAGAAGGAGAGAGAAGGAGAAAGGGAGGAATATAGTAACAAAGTTGGAGAGAAAGAGAGAGTGAGTAATGGGAGAAGAGAGAGTATTGGAGAGCGAAGAGAAGGGGGAGTGGGGGGGTGATAGAGGGAGGCAAGAGAGAAAGGGAGATAGGAAGGACAAGAGAGAGAACTTGAGAGAGATTAAGAGTGTGATAGGGAAAGAGAGAGTATTGGAGGGGAAAGAGAGTTAAAGAGTGATGGGAGAAGAGAGAGGGAGGTAGGAGAGAAAGGGAGAGAGCGGAAGAATGAGAAAGATTACTTGACAGTGAGGAGGAGATAGGGAGGGATAGATAGATGGTGTTCGAGGGGGGGAGATGGAGGGAAGAAGAAAGACACAAAGAGTGATAAGTGGAGAGAGAGATGGAGTGACAATAGAGAGATGGAGAGAGAGTGTGTATTTTTGGGGGTGATATAATGAGACAAAGAAGGAGAGATGGAGAAAAGGAGGGAAGAGAAGGAGAGAGAGGGGCATATAGTAACATAATTGGAGGGTGAAGAGAGAGATAGAGAGAGGTGGGATTTAAAGGGGGAGAGAGGAAATAAGAGAGAGAGGATGTGAGAGAGTGGAGAGAGGTAGGAAAAGAGGGAGGTAAGAGAGAAAGGGAGAGAGGAAGGACAACAGAGAGAACTTGAGAGAGATAGAGAGAGGTGGGAGATAAAGGGGGAGAGAGGAAATAAGAGAGAGAGGATGTGAGAGAGTGGAGAGAGGTAGGAAAAGAGGGAGGCAAGAGAGAAAGGGAGAGAGGAAGGACAAGAGAGATAACTTGAGAGAGATTAAGAGTGTGATAGGGAAAGAGAGAGTATTGGAGGGGAAAGAGAGTTAAAGAGTGATGGGAGAAGAGAGAGGGAGGTAGGAGAGAAAGGGAGAGAGCGGAAGAATGAAAAAGATGACTTGAGAGAGATGAGGAAATAGGGAGGGATAGATAGATGGTGTTCGAGGGGGGGAGATGGAGGGAAGAAGAAAGACACAAAGAGTGAGAAGTGGAGAGAGAGATGGAGTGACAATAGAGAGTGTGTATGTTTGGGGGTGATATAATGAGACAAAGAAGGAGAGATGGAGAAAAGGAGGGAAGAGAAGGAGAGAGATGGGAATATAGTAACAGAGTTGGAGGGTGAAGAGAGAGATAGAGAGAGGTGTGAGATAAAGGGGGAGAGAGGAAATAAGAGAGAGAGGATGTGAGAGAGTGGAGAGATGTAGGAAAAGAGAGATGGAGATGGAGGGGGAGAGAGAGGGAGGTAGGAAGAGATAGATAGAGAGAGAAAGGCAGAGAGAGAGAGGGAGGGAGTGATATAGAAGATGGAGAGAGAGGGAGAGAGGACAATAGGAGGGAAGAGAGATAGAATCAGGGGAGAGGTAGAGAGAGAGAGAGAGAGAGAGAGTGTGTGTATGTTTTGGGGGTGATATAGAGAGACATAGGGAGATAGAGATATAGATGGAAGGTGAGGAGAGGGAAGAACATAGAGATGGAGATAGGGAGTGAGTGATAGAGACATCGATAGATATGGAGTGAGAGAGCGTGTGAGTTTCCCGCGGGGGGGGGGGGGGGGGGTGAGATAGAGAGAAGAAGAAGGAGAGATGGAGGTTGATATAGGTATAGATGGAGGGGGAGAGAGGGAGGAAGGTTTCTTGGATTAGTTGTATTGATTTTAGCGTAGATGGTGATTTCTGATCCTATTTGATTGCTTGAACTAGATGCATTGATTTTAATGTAGATTTTTAATGTAGGTGATCTGTAAGGAGATAGACGGAGGCAAGAGAGAAAGGGAGAGAGGAAGGACAAGAGAGAGAACTTGAGAGAGATTAAGAGTGTGATAGGGAAAGAGAGAGTATTGGAGGGGAAAGAGAGTTAAAGAGTGATAGGAGAAGAGAGGGAGAGGTAGGAGAGAAAGGGAGAGAGCGGAAGAATGAGAAAGATGACTTGAGAGAGAGGAGGAGATAGGGAGGGATAGATAGATGGTGTTCGAGGGGGGGAGATGGAGGGAAGAAGAAAGACACAAAGAGTGAGAAGTGGAGAGAGAGATGGAGTGACAATAGAGAGATGGAGAGAGAGTGTGTATGTTTGGGGGTGATAAAATGAGACAAAGAAGGAGAGATGGAGAAAAGGAGGGAAGAGAAGGAGAGAGAGGGGCATATAGTAACAGAGTTGGAGGGTGAAGAGAGAGATAGAGAGAGGTGGGAGATAGAGGGGGAGAGAGGAAATAAGAGAGAGAGGATGTGAGAGAGTGGAGAGAGGTAGGAAAAGAGAGATGGAGATGGAGGAGGAGAGAGGGGGAGGTAGGAAGATATAGATAGAGAAAGAAAGGCGGAGAGAGAGGGGGATGGAGTGACATAGAAGATGGAGAGAGAGGGAGAGAGGACAATAGGAGGGAAGAGAGATAGAAACAGGGGAGAGAGAGAGAGAGAGAGAGAGAGAGAGAGAGTGTATGTTTTGGGGGTGATATAGAGAGACATAGGGAGATAGATATATAGATGGAAGGTGAGGAGAGGGAAGAAGAGAGAGATAGAGATAGGGAGCAAGTGATAGAGACATTGATAGCTATGGAATGAGAGAGTGTGTGAGTTTCAGGGGGGTGAGATAGAGATAAAAAGAAGGAGAGATGGAGGGAGATATAGGTATAGATGGAGGGGGAGAGAGGGAGGAAGATTTATTGGACTAGATGTATTGATTTTAACGTAGATGGTGATTTCTGATCCTATTTGATTGCTTGAACTAGATGCATTGATTTTAATGTAGATTTTTATTTATAATGATATTTGATTACTTTCACTAGATGCATTGATTTCAATGTAGATGATTTCAAATCCTATTTGATTGCTTGCAATAAATTGATTGATTTCACTGTAGATGGTGATTTGTCGTCCTCTTTTATTTCTTGCACTACATGCATTAATTTCAATGTATATGTTGATTTCTAATTATATTTGATTTCTTGCACTAGATGCATTGATTTCAATGTAGGTGATTTGTAATCCTATTTGATTGCTTGCATTAAGTGGATTGATTTCAATGTAGATGGTGATTTCTAATCCTATTTGATTTATTGCATTAAATGCATTGATTTTGGTGCAGATGTTGGTTTCTAATCCTATTTTCTTGCTTACATTAGATGCATTCATTTGAGTGTAGATGTTGATTTCTAATCCTATTTGATTACTTGCATTAGATGCATTGATTTTAGTATAGATGTTGTTTTCTAATCTTCTTGATTGCTTGCATTAGATGCTTATTTCCGATTTAATGTAATTGGATGTATGATGGTATATTAATTTTAAATTGATTGGATTAACATGTCCATTGATTTCAGTGAAAACACAAAAAATTATTGACAATTTGTGTTATAGTAATTCAACCTATTAATATTGGAGAGCAAGAGAGACAAGCTATGATTTTAACTACAGCAACTCGAGCTAAAGATTTAAATGGTTTACGATTTCAACTGTCACTTTCATATAATTAATATTAAAATATGACAAAACTTACAAGTGTGACAATAAAAAATGTACAAGAAAATAGTTTGAGATTGATCACAATCAAGACTATTTGCAATTGACTACATTCTTATTATTCACATTTTCCATCATTCAACACTTTTACATTGTCACTTTGCATTCATAAATTTTATTTCATCATTTTTCATCACTAAATTTATTAAAAATATTTATCATCTCAACGGACTGAGGTAACTAAGCAAATTTAAAATTAAAATGACCAGATAAATCTCATACATATTTAGCATATTGAAAATGATTATATTAATATTAAATGTATTTACATATTATTGATAAAATTAATCATATGTTTGATAATTTTCCTTTGTGGCACATGATTGAAACTAGCCTAGATCTATCTTAACTCTCGATCTATGAAGCACCTTTCCTTAAGTTTTTCACTCAGAAAAGAGGTTTTCACCTCGAGATACTTGATCCCTCTCAACACTTGATAGTTTTGGAGTTAAGATGGATCTAGGCTCGTTAAATCTAATCAAAGATAATTTTAAATATTTTAAAGAATACAAATTTGAAAAACATTATTCCTAAATAAACCATTCTTATTGGCATAAAAATATATAACAATAAAAATGTTTGAGTTAGGGAGTTTCAACATCACTAGTAAGTGTCGGAGAATTAGCCATGTGACAATTTGAATAGCAAGGTGTCAATATTCCAACAAATCCTAAAATTTCGGCAAATTAAACCAAGAAAAGTTGTAAAACTTCCAAAAACATATAAAATATAAATTAGTGTGATTTAACGTGAATATTTCAAATGAGTGTTTTCAAGGGATGACTCTAGAAATAGATTTTCTTGTTGACCACCATTAGTTTAACATAGAAAATGCAACTTATAATGTTTAAATTTTAAAAAGTAAATATATATTTTTCAATATTATTTAACAAATGTCACTATAATTTAGGTTATTCTTTGCATAAAAAAGATAGGAATAAGATGTAAATAAATATATTTACTAGGGGTTACTTCCCACCATTATTTATGTTTTACTCAACACGTATGTAGAAGTAAAACTGATAATATATAGACTTACTAATGATTACTACTAACCAAATACAAAATTAAGGAGTATTAATTTAGCATTGATAAATATAAGTTATAATTTTTTAGAAAACATAATTTCTAACTTGAATGACATACACTGAAATACCAGCAATTTTTTTTTAATAAAATTAATAATAAATATTTAAAATTAAATAAAAAATTAATTATTTTCTTTCAATATTGTAGATAATATAATATTAAATATTATAAACAATATAATATTGAATATTATAGATAATATAATATTCACTATGATAATATAATATTCAATGTACAAAGGGAAAATGTAATAATCTCATCACTCTGGAGTGGTTAGTGCTTAATATTTGCAAAAATAATCAAGAATGGACATAAACATAACCTGAGTATTGGAAACCTACCCTAAACTCGGAAAACAAACTGCATAGCAGAAATTACCGTCAGTAATTTATATTAGATGTCAGCGAATTTTTTTACTTAGAAGGTAAAATATAAACCATGATGATTCAGGTTAGTCGGATATGGAAAATTCAAATGATTTTAAAGGGGAAGTTTTTGTGAGAAGAGTAATTTTATTTTGTTATCGATATTTTGTATATTCTATTTATATAAAAATCCTCTATATCAAAACCTAAACCACAAAAATCAATCGGGAAATAGCCCAACAAGATTCATAACTCTATATGAGTCATCCCAAAATAGCCCAACAAGATTCAAATTAGGTTAAGCCAGCAAACATATGCGCTGAAGATCTTTGCTATTTGAAAAATTGATTTCACAGTATAATCGATTCGATGCATAATTAGATAAACAGATCCCTAAAAGAACCCCCTATTATGTCGTATGTCAGTTAGGATATCCCAGTCTTTACTAGCTTGTTTTAATGGTATTCGGACTGTAATCAAACTCCTAAGTAGAGACCCCGATATTTTAGAACAAATCTACCAACTGATTAGAAGATTGAAGAGCCAAACTAGATAGTAGTGATTTCACAGTATTTTGTCAAAATAGAACATGTCAAACAGAGAGAAACAGTAATCGGTTCGACCGCGGATTGGAAAAAGGACTGAGAGAGAGCCGTTAAATGCTACCTGTTCCTGAGTCCTGCAATGTTCTAAAACAATTTCTCCATTGTTCACCAATTCTCTCATGTAGTGAAACCGTGTATCAATGTGTTTCGTTCTCTTATGAAACACTGAATTCTTTGATAATGCAATAGCTGAGCTATTGTCACAAAAAATCACTGTTGCTTTTGCCTGCTCCTGGCCTAAGCTCCTCAACATTCTTCTCATCCAAATTGCTTGACATGTTGCTGCTGTAGCTGCCACATATTCAGGCTCTGCTGTAGACAATGCTACAATGGACTGCTTCTTAGAAGCCCATGAAATGGCTCCTAAACCCATATGAAAAACATAACCGGAAGTGATTTTCCCATCATCTACACTTCCAGCCCAATCAGTATCAGTGTATCCAATTAAATCTGAATGTTCTGAGACAGTATATAAAATGCCAAACATTTTTGTACCTTTAACATACCTCAAAATTCTTTTTGCTGCCTGCCAATGTGCCTATTTTGGCCTCTCCATGAATCTGGAAATTAAACTAACAGCAAACATTATGTCAGGCCTAGTTGTTGTTAAGTACATAAGGCTACCAACAATGCTCTTATACAAGCTAGGATCAAAATCTTTGTTGCTATCCTCTTTGCTGAGTTTTAATCCCATCACTGTGGGAGTGATTGCTGCCTTGCATTCTTGCATATTAAATCTGCCCAACACTTCATTTACATATTTTGCCTGTGAGATAAAAATTCCATTTTCATTTTGATCTACTTCTATTCCTAAGAAGTATCTCAGAAAATCCATGTCAGTCATTTCAAATTCCTCCTTCATGACTGATTTGAAATTCTCAATGAGATGATCATCATTACCTGTGAAAATCACATCATCAACATATAAGACAATAATCAAAATTTTACCATCCTTTTCTTTGATGTAGATGGTGGGTTCACCCTCACATTTCTCAAATCCATTTTCCAGTAGATAGGAATCTATCCTACTGTACCGTGCTCTTGGCGCTTGCTTCAACCCATAAAGAGCTTTCTTAAATTTTCACACTTTGTGCTCTTCACCTTTCTTCTCATAGCCTAGAGGTTGTTCAATGTAAACCTCTTCCACTAACACTCCATTTAGGAATGCTGACTTCACGTCCATTTGGTAAACTTTCCACTTGTTTTGAGCTGCTATGGACATCACTGCTCTAATGGTTTCCATTCTTGCAACCGGTGCGAAAGTTTCCTCATAATCTCTCCCATATTGCTGCTTGTACCCTTTGACAACCAGCCTTGCCTTGTGTCTTTCTATTTTGCCTTCGGCATTGCTCTTGGTCTTGTAGACCCATTTAACTCCAATGACTTCTTTACCTTTTGGTAGTTCAACTAAATCCCATGTCTTGTTTCTCTCTATGGCATTAATCTCCGCATCCATAGCTTCTATCCATTTCTTATCTTTAATTTCATCTTCGAAATGAATAGGGTCATCAACATGACAATACATGGCAAATAATGAATTCATACCTTCATCATAAAAGTCACTTAAATTTCTGAATTTCTTACCTCTTTCATTTGGTGTGCAAGTGCTTGAAGATTCACTTGAATTTCCTCCTTGTGGTGTGCTTGGAGAAGCACTTTCATTTATCCTCAATGGTGTCTCTTGCTGTCCTTGTGTTGGCGCTGCTGTTTGGGGATTTATTTCAGCCATCTCCTCATCATCTTCATCATGAGACAAACAGTTTTTAACATTCACTGTTTTCTCTATGCTTCCATCCCAAGCTTCCTCCTCAATGAATTGAACATCTCTGCTGACAGAAAACTTCTTCGTAGATGGGCTATACAACCTGTAAGCTTTGGATTCCTCACTGTATCCAATGAAAATACATTTCTCCCCTTTGCTATCCAACTTCCTCCTTAGCTGATCTGGAATGTGTGCATAGGCCACACATCCAAAAACTTTCAAGTGGGTGACACCTTGCTTTCTCCCACTCCATGCTTCTTCCGGCACTTTGTTCATTACTGCTTTTGTAGCACACCTGTTCAAAATGTAAACTACACAATTTACAGCTTCAACCCAATAATCATTTGGCAAATGCTTTGCCTTTAGCATGTTCCTCGCCATATCCATGATGGTCCTGTTCTTCCTTTCAGCAACTCCATTTTGTTGTGGAGTGTACCTAGCTATAAATTGCTTATGAATCCCATTTTATCTACAAAACCATAGAAACTCCTTGGAGATATACTTACCTCCTCTATCAATTCTCAAAACTTTGATGCGCAGCCCGCTTTGGTTTTCCACAAGTGCTTTGAAATTTCTAAATTTTTCAAACACTTCACTTTTGTTTTTAAGGAAATATGCCCAAGTCTTTCTGGTGAAATCATCAATAAATGTGAGGAAATATTGGCTGCCTGCTAATGATGGAGTTTGCATTGGTCCACATAAGTTTGAGTGGACAATTTCTAAGGGTGCTTTTGCCCTTATGCTTTTCCCTGATGGAAAACTTTCTCTGTGTTGTTTACCCAATATGCAACCTTCACAAAGGCTGTCCGGTTTCTCTATCAATGGTAATCCTCTTACCATCCCTTTTCTACTCAACAAGTTAAGACCTCCAAAGTTGAGATGCCCAAATCTCAAGTGCCACAACCAATTTTGATCCTTTGGCACACTTTGGAAAGCCTCTTGGGTAACTGCTGCAATTTCTCCTTTGTTTTTCAAATCTGCCCTTATTCTAAGAGGGAACATCCTGTTCCTTGTCAGTTTCACTTCAGCAATACATCTTTTTCTGGGTGCTATATCCATGATGGTGCATACATCATTCTCAAAGAAAACATTGTAACCCTTTTGAACAAGCTGTCCAATACTCAAGAGGTTACATCTCATTCCAGGAACATAGTAGACATCTGCTATGGTTTTCTTTTCACCCTTCTTTGTAAATATTTTTACCTCTCCTTTTCCCATAACAGAAATTTTTCTATCAGTGCCAAGTGTAACTTGTGATTTCACATTTTGATCTAAAGCAGAAAAGAGGGCTATGTTTCCTGTCATATGGTTGCTGCAACCTGAGTCTAAAAACCATATGTCTTCACTGTTTGTTTCAGCCATATTACAAGCTAACAACACATTATCTTGGCTGATGTTTTCTCTAGTAATGTTTGCACTAGATCTATTAGTCATGTCATGCTGCTTCTTTTTACATTCACTGGCATAATGCCCATATTTTTTACAATAATAACATTGGACATTGAATTTTTCATACCTTTGTCCTTGAGCATGATGTTGTCCTCTTTGTTGGTTGCTGCCTTGGCCTTGGTTCTGATTTGGATTGCTGCCTCTTCCTTTCTTGTTCCTCTGCCTTGACCTCTTCCTCTTCCAAAAGACATCTGGGTCTTGAAAGCTTGTTCTAGAGATGAGTTTTCATTCCTACTCAACCTCTGCTCATGTGTTATCAGTGATGCATGTAGCTCATCAACTGAAAAGTTTGAGAGATCCTTTGTCTCTTCTATGGTGGTGACAATCACATCAAAATTTGAGGGTAGGACCCTCAATAGTTTCTCCACAATCCTCCTTTCTTCAAGGGTTTCTCCATGAGTCCTCATCTGTGTGACCAGACCAATCACATGTGTGAAGAATGAGTCAATATTGTTTGACTCCTTCATGCTCAGATTCTCAAAATCTTTCCTTAACAACTGTAGTTTTGCTGTATTCACTTTCTCCATGCCTTGATAGGCTGTCTTGAGAGTTTTCCATGCTTCTTTGGATGTTTTAGCTGCTGCTATCCTTGGAAACACACTCTGGTCTACTGCTTGATACAACAATACACAGGCTTTTGAATCCTTCTTCCTATTACTCTTCAACAGATCCTTCTCTACCTGAGTTAATCTATTAAACACATTTTCATCTGTTGGTTCTTCAAAGCCATCTTCAACTAATTCGCATAAATCTTGAGAGATAAACAGGGCTTTCATGGTTATGGCCCAATAGTCATAGTTTTTCCCATTAAACTATGGGAGCTGGGTATTAAACATACCCATGCTAGTGCTAGTGCTGGCCATTCCTTGCATTCTCAGCTATGCTTCAAATTCTTGACTGTATATTTAAAACAACTGACTGTTTCTTCAGCAACACAAAAAAAAACTTTGAGAAATACCTGAATTCTTTTGCTTGAGACTTCACTTTGCTGGAGAAGATTTACTGCTGCAACAAAAAACTCCTCCCTTCAGCTTCTTTAACACCTTTAAAGAGCCTAAACCTGCTCTGATACCACTGTTGGGGATTTTTCTGGTAAAATCCCAAAAACAAACAAACTGAACACACACAGAGACAATGCTCTGTTTTACTCGAGGATCTTAGCACAGGGAAGCTTCAAATTTTTTTGAGAACAGAGTATTACACACCCATAAAAGGATTTGTATTCATTAAAAATAAAATGCTTCATACATATTTCATCCTCTTTCACTCAGAGGGATTCACCAAAAATACATTTCAACCAACAAAAGAAAACTCTGTCTCCTCCTGAGATTTTACACTGCTGTGTGTAAAAATCCCTTTTTACATTTACTTCTGTAAAACCCTTTTACATATACTGCTGTAAAAATAAAAATCACATTATGCACTTTGCATATTACAAAAGGTTTCCAGCACACAAGCCAAACATTACAATACATATGATTTACATCGAATTTGTTTTTGCACTGCTGTGCATTCTTTTCTTACCACAAGAAATCAACACATAAAAAAAACTTTTATGCTGCTCCCCCTGTTCTCTCTATGCACACTGTTGTGCGTTCATTCTCCATACAAAATTGTGAACCTACGCTGCCCTTGTTTCTTTTCTACACACTACGTGTGCGTTCTTTTCATTGTAATTCACATGTGAAAAAAAATGGTCAATGCACAAAAACAAATAACATAAAAAAAATGCATTTTGTGCCCATACTTCCGGTATATAAAAAAAAATAAAAAATTAAAACCCCTTATCTACTTTCTACGGGCACAATTAATACATTTAAATTATTATCAGCGGTCAACCAAAATTGATTTTACTCCACGCAAGGTTATTTAATGCAGGCTCGAATGCATGTTGGAATGATGGACGGCGGAGAACATAAAACCCCAACGGACGGCTGACAAAGATTTCGAGAGCCCACTTCATGCTAAACGTTAGGCTCCGATAAAGCTATACGGAAGAAAATATGCTGAGGACGCGTGGCTGAAGACAATTGCATCGGAGTCTATTGTCCGGAAACAGCTTACTGACCAAAGGCGGTCCGATATGCTCAGGTGGTTTTGCTGAAATGGTTTTGGCAGTTGAAATTACATCTTCAACAATAACCCAGTGTTCTGCTATTGGTTCGTTTCGCGTCTGGCGAAGCCAATCCACCATTCAAATATTCTTCTCTCCCTTGCTCATTCTGAGAAAATTGTGAGGAGGCACCCATGCTGGAAAATAAATGTTTTGATTAAAACCCAACAGATACTTCAATAGAGAGCTTCGTTTGTTTCAGCGTTCCTCCTTCCTTCGAGGCTTGAGAGTTAATGATAAGAGTTGAGATATTACATTTCTGTAGTACGCACCACATCTTGTGACACCCCAAACCCTTCAATATATATGTATATATAGTTGGCAGCGGATGGATCACAGAAAATCCCGAATCGTGGTGGAAACATTTCAAAGAATGCAATTCAACATGTTGTTGTTAAAGAATTTTTCCTTTTGTACACTTGGTTTTAACAGCATTCATAGGACCCATCTAATACTTCCAACACGATTTTGGTTTTAACGGCATTCATAGGACCCATCTGATACTTCCAACATGATTTTAATATTTTTTTCCGATACGTTTAATTATTTTTGTTCTAAATAGTTGGTATCAGTTACTGTCCAAAGTCGAATTCAGTGCCGCGTGCGATTAAATTCTAAAAGTCTGCCCCTATAAAAAAAAATGCAAAATGATAAACGTTGCAGAAATATCTTACACTGAAGCGACTTATTTGTTTGTGGAAATATTACTTTAAATATATAATAATTAAACAAAAGTAATTAAATCCTCATATAATCCAGCACAATTGAAACTGTATAGTATCCGATTTTATGTTGACCCTCTACAAAGATGGAATGTATAATTCTTCGCTAGACTTAGTACCAAGTCCCGCCACATGGAGATCATGCACATCATACATTCAAAAAATCTAGATGCCTTGTCTGCAATCAGTGACACTAACATTCTGTATACTAGCAATTGTCCTAAAAGGTACAAAGGGAGGCCGATAGGATTATTAAATTGGAATTGTTGAATTTTTCAAGAAGAGTTAATTGGTTTGTGGAAAACCTTGTTTTCTTAGACTGGATCATTGTGCAATTACTTTTCTTTAGATGTTTTGTTTATATCGATATTACAAGGAACACATTGAATGTCTTATTTGATTTCTGCTATACTTTTTTTTTTTTTGAATAAGTCTACTTCTATATTGATACAAAAATTGTTACACCAAGGCCATGGCCTCGTGAAAGCTAGCCCAATGATGCGACATGTTTACAAAGCATAGCTGAACAAAAATCAAGAAAATACCCTGCTGAGTATTGTCCTAAAGGACTGCAAGTGACCTGATCATAACTATTACCAAAAGTAAAAAAAAACCCCAATGATGTTCTTGGAACTGAAAATTAAATCGGCGCCATACAGCATCCAAAACGCGATGACTAATCCATGGCAAGTAAACCGAGAAACACTGCCTGGAACCAAATCTGAATGCAAACTTCAGAAGCAACTGAGACTGCAATCGAGACCAAAAACCATAGGCAAGCAGAGTGCTTCCCGCGCGGGGAAAACCAGCGATTGTAGCGGAGCACTTATATTGACTATGAAGAAGGAGACGAATGAAAGTACTCATGCAAACTAAGTTCCAAAAAAATGATAGAGCACAAACCTGTTTAAACATCATGAGAAGTATTGGGCTTCTCTTCGATGATGCGGCAACCAAAATTGTAATCTTCTTCGTCATCAGAGGGGTGGCCCTTTTGGTCTGTAGAGCTGCCACCATGTGGGACCCTCGGGCTCGCCTTATCATTCATGATCTAGCATTCCATGCCCTTGCCCTAGCCTGAGGCCTTGCTCTACTCGTAGTTCATCTAAACGGGGTCATGTCTGTCTGCTGCAAGCCTTTCCGTAGTCACTCCAGGGGAAACAGCTTCCTGATCAGCATTAATCTCGCTCAGCTCTATGGTGATAGAAGCCATGAAGGAGAAATTGCCATGAGTGCAGGGGAATTGAAGCCTAGCGGAATTAGTCGCAGAATTGTAAGAGCTTGCTGCCAAATTGTGCAAACCTCTGCCCCTTCCCCGTCCAATCCTTGTAACTGGATACCAGCCTATATTGAAGTCTGAACCAAAGGTCAAGGAGTCCGTCGTGGAGGAGGAGGCCTGACAGCCCATTTGCCCCCTGGAGCTGCCTCTCCTGCAGCTCATCCTCTAGCAGAGTTTCGGAATAACCGGAAGAGTAGGGAGATCCTGGTGGCCTGCTAAACTATGGAGGCATAAAAAGATTAGAACAAGCTTGGCTTTAACACCCAGATGAGCGAAAGGGAGAGCAGACATCAAGTAGCTAGTGGATTTGCAGGTATGGCAGTGAGAAGCTTGAGGCATTAACCATGAATCCACCCATTGAACTGGAGCCCAGAGAGTCCCCGTGATGGTGCGAGAACGGTTCTTTGCAGCTGCAAATGAGGGACTGGAGCACAAAGGAGGAGCGTGAATGAGACAGATTGAGGGTAACATGATCAGGTAATGGACGGGCTGGAGAGGAGGGATAGGCTGCAATAAAGCAGCATTGAATTTGATCTCAGGGGAACTAAAGATCGGTACTATGAGAGGCCAAGCGGCGGTGGAGATGAGCCACGTGCCCACCCATGCTGCTTCCTACGTACCAGTACAACATTCAGACACCCGGATCCGAGACATTTCTTCTATCCTTACTAATATCCTTTCAGTGCTTTTTCTTGATCAATTTGATGAAATTTTCCATTATCCTTCGGTCAAAGTCCTCACATGCATATTAGTGTACATCCCGGTAAGTTCAAAGCTCGAAAGCCAACCAAAAAATTCAATGATAACCAATATTCAAATTCATAATGTAAAACTGCCAAACAAAGTTCCGATAGATTACCTCCAAGATTTGTATCACTGTTTGTAGCCAAAACATCAAAAACTCTGTTGTCAATAGTCAGAACGCTGACATCAAACGTGCCACCGCCAAGATCAAAAACAACAATATTTTTCTCTCGACCTTCTTGTCCAAGCTATAAGCTATTGCTGCAGTTGTGGGTTCGTTGATTATACGAGCTACATTCAAGCCAGCAATAACACCAGCATCCTTCGTTGCTTGGCATTGTGCATCAGTAAAATAAGTTGTGCAAGCCCACAAGTTAATAGTCACAATGCAGTCAACAATTGGTTACCCACAACCTCATAAAAAAAAAGGTTGAAAAGAAAGCATACCAGGGACAGTCACCACAACATCCTTTATAGTCTTGCCTAGTCAAAATCATAGCACTGATTTCCTCAGGGCTAAATACCTTTGTCTCTCCATCTCGTACCTGAACTTGAATATAAGGTTTCCCATCTTTGTTCACAATCTTGTATGGTACCAGTTTCATATCCTTCTGAACTTCTTTGTCTTCAAACCTATATAAAACAAATGTTTTCATTTAATTGTGCTCATCAAGTAAAAGTTTTAAATCATTTTCTTGAAGTTTTTTCAGGGAAGAAATCAAAGCCTAATCTGACCCCAACCAGAATGTTGCTCGACCCCTGACTTAACATGCCAATTTCATGACTCGCACCCTTGTGGGTTCAATATCAAGGCGAGAATTGGACTTGCAATAAATATAATTGTCTAATGAATGGGCAAATTAGAGATCAGAGTACTTACTTTCTCCCCATGAGTCTCTTGACATCAAAGATGGTTCGTTCGGCATTGACTGTGGCCTGGTTTTTGGCAGCCTCTCCAATCAACCTCTCATTTTCTATGAATGCCACCCATGATGGGGTAATACGGTTACCTTGGTCATTGGCAATAATCTCCACATGACCATTCTTGTAAACCCCAACACAGGAGTAAGTAGTTCCCAGGTCTATACCAATCACCGTTCCCAATTTCGCAGCTTCTTCCTTCGCAATCGAAGATGCAAGAAGGCATCCTGAGAAAAATTAAATTCCCCATGAAGAGTATCAGAAAATGCCTATATGTTACCAGGGAAAGGATGCCTATATGGTCAAGTTTCTAGCATATATATTTTAACCGATTGCAGGTTTATCGTGGTCAAATTTCTGGCATATATATTATTAGTAGATATTTGTTAAACCGAATAAATTATAAAACTTGGTGTAAGTAGAGAGCACAACATGAATAACGAGGAAACATTTCAAAAACCTAGCAATCATTCTTCTAGTAGGCCATCTACATCAAGACAATGTTGTCATATTCGACTTGATCTTATTTATAATTGGAAAAAATAAAAAGGGCTTCCTGTAATAGAAGCAAAGAGATGACTCCTTCCAATTTTAATGCATTCAGACGATGTCGAAAAAATGCCGATGTTGTAAAACTACAACACTGCAGAAAAAACGTCTACCAAAAACTTAAAATGCAGTGCAATATTCCATCAAAAGAAGCAAGAAAACTTAACAGTCAAACATGAGATCTACAAGGCGTAGCTGGTATTCATACATGCTTACAAAAACGCCTTTTCTAAAAACTAACTTAAAACCTAGAAGACAATATAGGGATCTGAAGGATAATATTTCTACACAACGAAAGCAAGCTCAATGTGTTTGAAAACCTTTGAAAAAATTGCGAATAGATTAGAAAAGATCAAACAAAGCACATTTGTTTGCATGTCTTAATCTACCAAACCCTTACCCCAACATCTCAAAAATCACTACTAGAAAGCATAAATTTAATGAAACCTTATTTTTAGAGGAAACCAGAATGCCTTGAAAAACTAAAAATGTAGCAATAAATAGGGGAAATGACTCCGATTGCTCAAAACAAAGAAGCAAATTTAAACCAAAATAAGGGGAAAGAACGGCCTAACTACAACGATAAATGGCAATCTGATCAGAGTTTTTGCATAAAAGGGCCAAGTTCAATGCACAGCAAAAAAGAAGGCAATTCAACCGATATTTGGAAAAATCAGTCAGAGTGCAGTGCATGCTTGCCCGATGACACTTCAAATCAATGGTTGAAAGTGTCTCACTTGATTGAATAAAGCAGGGTAAAAGTGCTGACGATTGTTGATGCATAGGAAGGCCTATCAGCCTAATTAGGATTTTTTTTTATAAGTTTGGCAAGATTATATACTTTGAATTTAATCTATAACTTCACATTCAAGATCTAGCGAAAAATAATGCTTTTTTTTAATAATATGTTTTAAATATATAAATATATTTATTTTTTTAAGGCAATAAAAAAGGTTGTCAAGTCTGTCTGGAATAGTTCAAGTGGCGATTACAGTGGAATAAAGTCTTACAGTAGTTCAAGTGGCGATGGCAGTGGAATGAAGTCTTACAGAACTGAAGATTTTGGGTTTAAATCTTGTGGCATTCCTTATTATTAAATTTTAAAATATTCCGAAATTTATAATTAGCATAAGTTCATCATACTTAGAACTTAGTAGAGTTTGATGTTTTTTTTGCCAGAGAAAAGAGTAGAAATTAGAATAAGATTTTGATAAAATCTGATATAAATATTTGAAAATACATAATACTCCTATAAGGATCCCTCATTTTGGGTATCCCAGAAATTATTGATAATGTTAAATGTCATTAAAGAAATTATTTAAACATTCCACTGAATTTCTTGAAAAAAAATTCACGAAAATCCAACCAAAAATTATAATCATAACGAAATTATTAATAATACTAACGACAACATTAAAAATCTATTCAAACACTCCATTAAAAAATTATTTAAACATTACACCATCAAATTCCTTGAAGAATTTTTCACTAAAATCCAGCCAGAAATTGTAATCATGGCGAAATTGTGACATCAGCGTGCTTAAAAATGGCCGAACATAAATTTTACATTTAATTTGTCTTTATCCCAGAAAACATAATTTCATCTTTAATTCATTAAAAATTAAATTTATCTTTTTATTGTAATCCTACCGAATACTGCCACTGATATTGATCCATTGTGCAGCGGCCCAGATCTGGGTTGGATTTTGTGAACCAACTTGCAGCCATGAATAAGATTTCTCTCAACTGGCGGCATTTCTCTTGTAAACTTTAATTCTCATGGATCACGTCTACTGGTACTGGCACATCGCAATAAATAAATATTCAGTTTTCACAAATGAAGTAGTGACTGCGACAGCCATACGGAAGAGCCAAAACACACAACATTCAGGACAAAATCGTAACACAGAATTAAGTTCATCGGTTTCTTAATGAAAAGATCGAACTGTTGATATGCAAATTCTTACAGCTAGTGCAGGGCAATGATTGAATAGTGTGCCTCTGAAACAATAGCGTTAGTAGTTACATATGCACCAAGAAAACCATATTAACCCCTCAAACTATCCGGGCCTTTGAAATTACAAATACCAAGAAAATCCGCAGGTGGCGCGGGTGCTTGGGGCGTCTGACAAACGATGCCAGCCCTACAATACAGGAATTTTACAGAAACTGACTATTAACAAAGCAAAATTGATGCAATCATCAAGCTCCTGGTTGTAAACATCTGATCACAACGATCTCAAATATTGGATATTACTCGATCCATATGCACAATTCAAACAATTATTTACAGCAGAATACCGGATGGATGAAAACCGTTATTTTTATAAAGTCGCAGGCCCTCTCATCTCGAGTCGGTAAGATCTTTTCAGATCCAAAGCCCAGGGGGCCGCCACGGAACGCCGCTTCCATAGATTGATCTCAGATGGCTGCCCATTGGTCGCTGCGGGCTTGGGCAGTGGGTCGCTTAACAGAGATTCCGAATGAGAAATTAGCACTGGCTTAGGGTTTTCCAAATTCCAATCTTCATCTTCATTCTCAGGGTTTTCCAAACAAAGAAGTAGAATTTAAACCCAAATGAGGGGAAAGAATGGCCTACCTGCAACAATAAATGGCAATCTGATCAGAGTTTTCGCATAACAGGGCCAGGTTCAATGTACAGCAGAAAAGAAGGCAACTCAATGGATATTTGGAAAAAGCAGTCAAAGCGCAGTGCATGCTTTCCAGATGACACTTCAAATCAAAGGTTGAAAGTGTCTCACTTGATCCAATGGAGCAGGGTAGAAGTGTTGATAATTGTTGATGCATAAGAAGGCCTATCGGCCTAAATATTGAACTTTTGAAATACAAGAGAAAAGCCATAGACGATTTTGATTCCACGAGGATGTCCTGCTTTTGCCGGTCGTCATACGTTGCCCCTCCCTACAATCACTATTTTTTGGAACACTCTTTTTCAATAATTCCTACCAATTCCACCTTTGGCGAGCAAAATATATGATTATTTTTAATAAGCTCGAATATCGAAGTTTCCTTGTCATATTGAGAAAGATAACTGAATTTTTTTTTTTTTTTTTTTAATTTTAAGTTTAACTAAATTGATTTTATAGCTCCACCCTTAATTCCTTCACATGAAACTATAGCTGGTGACTTTTTATGTAAGATTTGATTGACCATTTAAAAAATTGGACAATTACAACTTTTAATGTAAGCTTATTCAACTACTATCTAACCTATAGCTCTACCCTTAATTTTTTCACATGAAACTATAACTAGTGACTTTTTATGTAAGATTTAATTGACCATTCAAAAAATTGGACAATTACAATTTTTAATGTAAACTTATTCACATACTTTTAATGTAAGCTTATTCAACTACTATCTAACCTATAGCTCTACCCTTAATTCTTTCATATGAAACTGTAACTAGATGTAAGATTTAATTGACCATTAAAAAAATTAAACAATTACAATTTTTAGTGTAAGCTTATTCTGAAGCTCGTTTAGATTTAGACATTATATTATTATTTATAGTTAAAATTTTATTATTATTTATAATTCAGTAAAATTTAATTGACCATTCAAAAATTGAATAATTACAATTTTTAATGTAAGCTTATTCAAATACCAATGAGGCTAGTTTAGATTTAAACATTATATTATTATTTATAGTTAAAATCTTATTAGTTATAATTCAATCCTATGAGGCATTACATGGTAGCATTTTATATTCAAATACTAAGTACTATGCAATGAGTTATTGATTAGTTTATTATCTTTCCATTTTGAACCTTGAATACCAATAATTAAATATTTAATAATTAAGTATTTAACGGATAAAATGAAAATGCAATCACTTGTTACATGGATATTTTCTCAATTTATATATGTTTTAGAGGTGTTCCTTTTATCAAGAAGCTTTGAAACATCTCATCATGCCTGGACCACATTCTCATGGTAGGTGGAATCCAAAAAAAATCGATCAGAGTTACCTTTAAAATCTATATTGCTTTTTGTACATAATTTTAATTTTCGTATTATCACCGGTAATCGAACCTATGGCAATGGAGACGAGTCTTTAAAATCTAGAGTGGTTTGGTACAAAATTCAATTTTGCTATTATCATTTAAAAGTAATAATACCATCTAATATTGGTTGCACAGGTTAAAGAAATACATTCCATGTAAAAGTATTTGAAAAAAATGTAACACAATGATGAAAAAAATAAATCATCGGTAATCGAAGTTATAGCAATGGAGATGAGTTGATTTATATGGGTGAAAGTCACTTTTGGGAAATGAAAACTATTTTAAGAGGCATACTATGCTCGAAAATATATCATACAAGTGGCTCTAGAGTTTTTCCTTAATATTAGAGATAACTATAATGCAACATCAACTTAATTAAAAAAAAATTAGAAATATCAAAACAAATATATTATTAAGAAAATTAAATTCATTTGCAAAAGGAAAAGTTTTTCATTCTTAATAAAATTTTAACATATTATAGTTAAATATAGAATATAAACTTTTCAAGTGCAATAATAACAATTTTAATCAAATTCATATATATATATATATATATATATAATGGAATATTTTTTAATTTTAATTAAGGAAAAATATAAACTAAACTAATTATTTCTTTTTTTTCATCATCTTAAATATATATCTATCTATTCCTTAAACAAAACCAACCCTCTCTTATTAGTCCATGCTCTTGTTCGCAAGGACTATAGTAATCAAAATTTGTTTATGAATTAGTTAGGCACAAAAAATGAAGATATAATAATGTTTTAAACCAAAGTTTCGTCCAAATCGTGCATTACATTTTACATTTTCACATTTTACCCTACGTTTGAATTTGAGATATTATTTGTTCTCTTCCCAAGGTGGATATCTTACGTTATAAGTTACATTTATTAACATTTTTTTGACAAATAAGATAATGTTAGCGAATGCTAGTATTAATTTAGTAACATTATATATTAGATGTTTTCATGAGACTATTTCAAGCATTCCACCACTCTATAAGGTCTCAAACTTTCCACTGCCATGTAAGTTTTATGACATCTCTACTTTGTGGTTTTATACTTGGCAAGCACATCTTCACGTCCTCATTTTTTTCAGGTGAAGGCTCCTTCAATATTCAGTGCCTTTTCTTCACCTTCTTGGCCTTGAAATTCAATATTCAACGCCTTTTCTTCACCTTCCTGGCATTGAAATCCAGGTAGCCTACAAGGGATGTCTACTCAGTCATGCAATGGAGGAATGAGAGATGCTTCGTTCTACCCTCCCCACCTTGATATGTAAGAGAATATCCTCAGATGGTGAAGGAATCCACGGGTTTGATCTATTTTCATGTATCTCTGAAAGTTGTTAAGGGAAACTCTAGTTAGAAAACCTATGGAATAACCATGTAACTAGTTGTAGGTGCTAGCCCCAAGGGTTAGCTCAGTTGGTCAAAAAACGTGCCTCGTCATCGGGAGGTCACAGGGTCGAATCCACCCAAAGCCCTTGGGGTCAGGTCTTACAGTAGGCCAAGGGGCGATTTAGCCTAGCTATCGCCTAAATTTTTCCGTGGATGTAGCGATCACTCACTGACCAAGGTGCTCGTGAACCACATTCAAAAAAAAAAAAAACTAGTTGTAGGTGCTTTCTCTTTGTATCTCCAAAAGTTCCTTAATGGAATTCTAGATTTTTAGTTTTAAATATGGTCAATGGATACCCTCCTCTATAGGAACTTGCCAAGGGAAGCCCAGGAAGTTTATGATAAAAACTATGGTTGTCAATTCTACAAGTTAATTGTGTAACAAACTATGCTAGACCAAGCAAGTAAGAAAACAAACTCCAACCATGAGAGACAAAACACCAAATAATGATGGCCAAATTAAACCTATGAATATATTTCGTAACAGAACTTGTAAGTCAATTCAATTTCGTCAATTCCATGATTCATAAATTCCAAGCACCAATAGGCATAAAAGTTGTCCTGTCCAAAGCTTTCATACAATCTTCTTATATTTCTTTTCTACATTCACTTACTTTTTGTGTATCTATTTTGTTGAACCAACTAGCAACATAGCCACAAATATTTTCTGAATTACCATTGACAATATCAATTTATATTTTTTTCCTAATTGCAAGTATTGTTTTCAATGAATGCAAGAAATAACCACATATGATAAATTACTGACATATTGTTTGAATCGTTGTTCACAATATCTATTTCTTTTCTTCCCCTAATTGTAGGTATTTTTTTCAATGAATGTAGGAAATAAGCTTCATGGGCTGAAATCAAAATGGCACTTTTAGATGCCATTAAGATAATAAACTATGATATGGAAGTGATACATTTTCCATAATCAAAATAATTAGCAAAAATAATTTCACAATAAGTTAATGCAAGAACTAGATTGCATGTAAAAATTTGACATGCATTGGCTGAAATGCATATTATGGCCAACATTTTCAATGAAATTGATAATGTACTCATATTTGAATTGTCGATTAAAAAACCATTACATATAACTTTGAATGCAATTCAAAGGATGCAGTATTTTGATTATTGACTATGATAAACCAGATTTAGATTCGGGTGAAGGCTCCTAATAGCGAAGATTAACATAAAGAAACTGAACCTTCATGTTGAAGAAATTTACCACTATCACTACTTTAAAAATAATTCCAAGAAAAGTGAACAAATTATTAGTGACCAACTGCAATATTCAAAATAGAGTTTCTGAATTTTTTGTATGCTCTCACTGTTAGCCATGAAATAGATTAAATAATCCTAGTACATCCTCAAATTGACTCTTGTATGACTAAGTAAGGACCATATAAGAAGCTACACTCTTCTAGAATACACATATCATTCCAATGCTCAAAATTCACATCAAAATGGAAAAATTCACTTCTTTAATCAATGAAAACAAGACCTTCTTGTTGATAGGTGTTTTTCATTGATTTCAACCCAAGCAATACTAGGAGCTATCCCAATTTTTGCCGACAAATATAAAATGGAAATTTGTGGCTTCTCGCATCTAAATTACTCTAGTTAGCTTCTCCTTGGAAAGATCTTTCTGTTGGTATGTGGCATGCCACATTTACCCTCACAGCTGGAGAGTTATTCAAAATGGAAGTTGGCGAACCCCATTAGTGGGATAAAACCCCATTAGTTATCTTCTCCTTGGAAAGATCTTTCTGTTGGTATGTGGCATGCCACATTGTTCCTCACAGCTGGAGAGTTATTCAAAATGGAAGTTGGCGAACCCCATTAGTGGGATAAAACCCCATGGGTGGTGTCATTAAAATTTTTATTAAGGATTATTTATAGGATTATTTGTTACATTGGATTCTTATTAATATTATTTATATTATGGTATTAAAAATTTAAATAATTCTTCATTATTATTTAAATAGATTTAAGGGTTATTTATTATTGGATGAGACCTTTGACTCATGGCCCACCTACCTTAGAGTATAAGATATACCTTTCTTTTTATTATGAAAACCCTTAAATATCTTTAGGTGGATGAGTTGGAAATACTTTTGGGGGGGGGGGGTGAATCAGTATTTCTTTTTAATTGTTCTAGTTATTACCAAAAGCATATATATGTATATATATAGAACACAGAAATCGACAGTTGGAATTAATTCTTTTATTAACACAAAAGAGTGCAATGAAGTAAATACAATATAAGTATATATCTAGTTGTGATCAGTTGCCATCCTCCAACTTGGACTTCAGTGAGGCTCCAACCTCCAGAGCACCAACTCTGTGTTTTCAATGGTGCTGCACTTAGTAGCACCAACCCTTAAGAATGTCAGTCCTATTCAGTTCTGAGGCTCCAACCTCTTAGGCTCCAACCTAAACATGATATAAACAGGTATGATGTTGATCTTTGTTCTGCTAAGGTTCTCCTTCACTCCTAGCCTCCTTCCTTTGCTGCCTCTACTGCTTTTTCTTCCTCTCACTTTGGTTATTCACCACCACTACTCCCACCACAGTTCTTTGTTTTCTTTTTTTATTCATTCCCCATGCCTCTGTCCATTTGTTTACGCTTACACCGCCTCTTAGGATTCCTCCTCGTCACTTTGGCTTCCACTGCATTGTGCGAGTTCACTGACTCTCTAGGGACATGTAGATTCATTTGACAGGTCCAAAAATCCATGAGGCACACATCTTCCCGATTTACCGTAACAGTGCTCCTTTTGGCAATGATTGCAGGCATACACAGATTTTTTTTTTTTCACTAGTTTAACGGAGATGTTGTGTCTCGATCGCAATCATAATTGCCATGATTCACCCCTTTTAATTGACGTTTAGCCTTCTGAACCATCAGAAACAACTATCATAAGCATTTCAGCCTAAAACACCCCGTGCAAGCCAAATATTTTGTTACAAAAAGTATATGAGAAAATCTAGTGAAAAGACTAAGGGGCAGACTTCAAGAAATATTACACCCGCATCTAAATTGTATCGGGTCTACAGCTTAAATTGCAATCGGCGATTCGCGACTCCTTTCAGTCCTTTATATGTTGGGCCCATGACACCGCCAATGGCCGACAACCGATCCACCACTAGATGTGATATTATATTAAGCCAAGTTGTGATGTCGCATCGGGTCCACAATGTTCATCACAATCGGCGCTTGGGTGTGGCAAGGCTTCATAACATATGCGATTGTGACGGATGAGATAATAGATTAACTTATATTGCAATGTGTGGCGGGTCTGTGTGGATATGCATCACAGTCGGGAGTTGCCCCTAGCGAAGGTCCGATTCGATAACGCTATCGGTGATCGCAATGGACTCCTTGACATAATGTAGCACCTTCTTTTGAAGTGTCAATGCGATTATCGCTATCAGCGATCGCATGTTGCATAGGGTCAAAGCTCGACGTTAACGTAGACCCCTCATAGTGATGCGATGTTCTAGACTCGATACAACTCAACACTCCTATGTATAGAGTTTTCTGCAATCCAGCTCTGATAGTGTAATTGCCCTAAAGCCAAGTCTTCCGCCTACGCTAGTGTTTAGCCTATAGAAATTTTGAATAATAAACACTTATTCAACAGAGATTATCCCGATTATACACAATTGCAGAAAACATGCATAATACATAACCTCCTCTACGTTGATCATCAATTTACAGAAGCAGAAATAATAACTTGCACACATAGAAGCATCAATCACACATATCAACACAGTATTTTCCCGGGGAAAGCATCTCGCTAAAAACCCCAACTATCTGTATATTATATTTATTGAGAACATGTAACAATACATAGTACAATAATCCTCACAAGTATCCAACACTATCTCCACCTATTACACACAATACAACTCAGATTTGATCTCCAAATCTCCTCCACTGCTTTGCCTGCCTCCACTCCACAATACCTGCTGAGAATGAATGAGAATGGCTAAATCAAACTAGTTTTTACCTTGTGAAAATCACCCACACTGTAAATCACGTGAGCAAAAGCTATATTTCACTTGGTATTGGCCCACACCACGCAGATATCATTGGAATAACTCAATCCCATGCATGTGCACAATCTCATGCACAACTGATAGCAATCTCAACCTCTAACACCTGTCCCTGCTGAACTGTACATGCACTGAGTTAACTGATGTATTCTTTAGTTGCATTATGAGTTAATAATTAGGGAATTAATCAATAATTAATTCACAAAACTCATCACTTAGTCTATTGATCAGTTAGACTAAATACAACTAGTTCAACTAAGTCAAACTGAACACACCTCCATTAACTGCTCATCCAACTCCACAGAACTCACATGCATGAGTTCTAATTGATGTCCTGCATGCAATAGCTCAACTGACCCACAAAGAAAGCGTATTTCCTTCTGACAGCTGCATGTGCCACATATATAGCTCAAACTGAAGTGCTCCAAGAGGATAAGATAAAGTTTATAGTCTAAATATTATTATGAGACAATAATATTTGACTTTTCTATTTTTGACTAGCAGTCTAAAAATAGACTCTGACCACTCCTGCTGTGATCCAAAAATAGACTTTGCGCCATAATTTGCCTGCGGGCCCACTTAGTGAAGGCGACTCCTTTCCACTAAGCTCCATCATCTTGTTGCATTCTCAACAAGCATTTCTTGTTGCACACTTTTCAACACTCCCTCTCAATAAGAAAGGCTTCCTCTCAAACCCGATCCTGTAACTCTCGAATGTTTTGCATGAAACACATCTGCCCGGTCCACTTTGCTCCAACAACACTTGGAACAAAAACACTCCCAACTGACCACTCTGTTGGGCTAGGAACATACTCTGGTGCTGAAGCTCTACCTGCTACTGACAAGTGCTCCCTCTCTGACATCTACACTACTGCAACATCTCCATGCATCTCGCACCCTTGCACACCTCTCTGTGCCACCTAGCACTGTGCAAAAAACTTGTGCCTCTCACATTGCTGCAGCCTGCATGCTATGCGATGTCCTGGGATTCCCCGCACTGTCGCTCTCTTTGCCGCTCCATCCGCATCTGTATCTATCCAATCAATCAGTTCCTACTACTCCACATCGGAGCTCCCGTAGCAAGGTCTCATCCAAGAGGTTGGGTACCTCAAGGATCCTGCCCCTCCTCCTTGGGACGATCAATCCACATCACCCCACCTCCTACCTAGAGGTATGGCTGCATGCGATCCCTTAGCCCACCTGACTCGAAGTTCCCCCCTGCTGGAGGTCTCTGCATGAGTAGATGTCTCTACTCAATCTCCACTCGGCTTCCCCTGTTGTGGTTGCTCCACAATCTCTTGAAATTGTTGCACCAATCATGGCTCCTCCACAATCGTCTGAGACTTCCTCTAGCTCTGCATGTTGAGAGGTAATATACCCTCCCTCTCAACCACCAAGTCTCCATCAGTTGCCTCGCTGCTCAAGGCTTTGCATGCATCTTGAACCTCAAGAGCATACAGGTTCTTGAACTGTGAACCAATCTGCTTCACATGTCTAGTGATGATGTGTCTAAGGAAAATGTTATGAAACCAGCTCAAGAAAAGATAGAAAATATAGATCAACGCCTTAGAATTCAGCCTCTTCGAGGGGGCAACCTCCTTTACATTACATAAATGAACAATTCTTGGATGATACAAATGACAAAACCTCCTTTCTATATATAGGAGTCTAGGGAGTCACAATATAATCCAGCCGACCTAACAATAATAATATAAAGCCACAAAAATAACAATAGAGGGATTCTATGGGGCACAGAAATAACAATATGGGGGTAATAGGGGCACACCAATATAAATAAGGGGTATAACTACAATAGTAATGGGGTAATCACTAGTATTATAGGGACCCAATAGAAAACCTTTCCCTTAATGAAGACTACATCATAGCCTCTGTCTTCCAGCATCGCGATCGACATCAAGTTTCTCTTCAGTCCTAGTACATACTTGACATCGGTCAAGGTAAGGTGAGCTCCATGATCGCTCTAAAAAATAACCGTGCCTACACCTGAGACACTATACTTCTCATCATTACCCATCCCTATGAGTATCTGGAGATCTTTCTCCTCCAAAGGAATGAACAAACTTTTGTCACCGGTCATGTGGAAAGAAGCTCCACTGTCAAGAAACCAACCACTTCCCACCATGGATGAAACCATGCATGTGAAGAGTGTGAAATCCAACTCAAACTGTGAAGCAAGTGAGGCTGCCTCACCTTCAGATCCTTCCCCAGATCCCTTCTTGGACTTCTTCTTTGGGAAATTAGTAGCATAATGGCCCAACTCATGACAACGAAAGCATCGAACCTTCAACTTGTCAACCTTCTTCCCATCATTGGAAGAACTGGATTCAGAAAGAGAAGCCTTCCCCTTCCCTTTCTTCACCTTACTCGCTAAGGCACAGTTCTCCTCATCATGCATAGATGAAGAATTGTCTCTAGTGCGCCGTCTAATCTCCTCTCCCATATTGGCAATTTCTCCCTTCCATTCACCAAGTCCTGGTAGCTATGCCAAATCTTAGCAAGGCCAAGGAGTGCTAGACTCACCATATCCTCATCCTCAACAGTTACCCCCACACTTCCCAGCTCATCCCGGCATTGGGTGAACTTCGTGAGATACTAGGGCTTACTGTCTCTATTCTCACACCTAATGTTTCTGAGTTTATCCTTGAGCGCCATTCCACCAGCTCAAAACTCAATCACTTCTGATCTAAAATTCGTGAGAACAAAGTATTTCTTGTACAGAGATCGATTGTATGGGCATTCATCGGATATCTCACCTTCCAAAAGAAGGATGAATCCAGAGGCTACCTGGCCCGATTACAGACTATTCCTGAAGAAATAAATTGTAAACACTTTCTGAATAGTAGATCTGATGATCAATCCTCGCTTTGATATCCTGCAGAACTTTTCCTACAAATCAAAGAGCTCTGATACCATGTAGAAATTTTGAATAATAAACACTTATTAAACAAAGATTATCCCGATTATACACTATTGTGGAAAACATGCATAATACATAACCTCCTCTACGTTGATCATCAATTTACAGAAGCAAAAACAATAACATGCGCACATAGAAGCATCAATCACACATATCAACACAATATTTTCCCGGGGAAAGCATCTCGCTAAAAACCCCAACTATCTATATATTATATTGATTGAGAACATGTAACAATACATAGTACAATACTCCTCACAAATATCTAGCACTATCTCAACCTGTTACACACAATACAGCTCAGATCTGATCTCAAAATCTCCTCCACTACTTTGCCTGCCTCCACTGCACAATACCTGCTGAGAATGAATGAGAATGGCTGAACCAAACTCGTTTTTACCTTGTGAAAATCACCCACACTATAAATCACGTGAGAACAAGCTATATTTCACTTGGTATTGGCCCACACCACGCGGAGATCATTGGCATAACTCAATCCCATGCATGTGCACAATCTCATGCACAACTAATAGCAATCTCAACCTCTAACACCTGTCCCTGCTGAACTGTACATGCACTGAGTTAACTAATGTATTCTCCAGTTGCATTATGAGTTAATAATTAGTGAATTAATTAATAACTAATTCACACAACTCATCACTTAGTCTGTTGATCAGTTAGACTAAATACAACTAGTTCAACTAAGTCAAACTGAACACAACTCCATCAACTGCTCATCCAACTCCACAGAACTCACATGCATGAGTTCTAACTGATGTCTTGCATGCAATAGCTCAACTAACCCACAAAGAAAGCGTATTTCCTTCTGACAGCTGCATGTGCCACATATGTAGCTCAAACGGAAGTGCTCCAAGAGGCTAAGATAAAATTTATAGTCTAAATACTATTATGAGACAATAATATTTGACTTTTCTATTTTTGACTAGTAGTCTAAAAATAGACTTTGATCACTCCTGCTGTGATCCAAAAATAGACTTTGTGCCATAATTTTCCTGTGGGCCCACTTAGTGAAGGCGACTCCTTTCCACTAAGCTCCATCATCTTGTTGCATTCTCAACAAGCATTTCTTGTTGCACACTTTTCAACATAGCCTATGTATGTGGGCGTTTTGTCCGCTGATAGTGTTAAGACATGCATACATGGGTTTTACGGGCCTGATAGCATAAATTATATGTATAAGGTTCTGCACCCCCGATAGTGTAAAAAAACATATGTATGATATATGCTCTTCCGGCTGTATCTGCATGCATATAGTTCTTTTGTGGCCCGATAGCTCCCGATAATATACATGCACCCATAGCTCTGCTTGTTCCTCTGTTGCTCTGATGGCTGTCTGCATCCTCTGTTGGATCTGTTTTTTCCTGTACTTTGGCACATATATGTGTGGGTGTGTGTGTGTGTGTGTGTGTGTGTGTGTGTATGTCTGAGTTCTGCTCCTCTTTGCTCCGTCTGTTCCTCGAATATTGCCATATTGACATCAATGACAATCTATGTCCAACAATCTCCCCCTTTCTTATTGATGGCAATATTCTTCTGCTCTCCCCCTTTGACATCAATGGCAAAGGAATGCATACGGACTCCCCCTGTCAAATTGCTCCCCCTGTCCTGCTACATCTTTATGAATGAACTTGAGTGATGATAAAGAGACAACCCCCATCTTTTGACATAGATGTTCGAATGCTTCTCGATGAAGAGGTTTTGTGAAAATATCAGCGATCTGCTCCTTAGTATTGATATATCCCAGGATGATGTTTTGTTCAGCTACTTGCTCATGGAGGAAATGGTACTTGATTGGTATGTGTCGACATCTTTTAGAGCTTCTTTCATCCATAGTATCTAAGTACAACAGTTTGCTACAGCAATATACTCGGCTTCAGCTATGGATAATGATATGGATGATTGTTTTTTGCTGTGCCAGGATACTAAACAGTCTCCTAGGAAGAACAAATTTCCACTAGTAATTTTCCGATCATCTATACTTCCAGCCCAATTAGCATCGGTGTATGTAGTGACAATCAATGTTGAACTCTTTGTGTACCAAAGACCGAAATCAGAAGTTCCTTTCAGATATCTAAGATTTCTTTTTACAGTTAATAAATTTGATTGTTTGGGAGCATATTGAAATCTTCCCACCATTCCTACTGCCTACATTATGTCTAGTCTTGTAGTTGTTAAGTATAGAAGGGCTCTAATCATTGACCTATAATGAGTTACATCTACTAGAGGGGAGTCATCATCTTTGCTTAATTTTCAATTTGTGGTCATAGGTGTGCTCATGGGTGCACAATCCTCCACTCCATATTTTTTGAGCATGTCTTTTAGATATTTGGTTTGAGATATACACAATCTTGCTCTGGTTTGAGATACTTGAAGTCCAAGGAAGTGAGACAACACTCCTATCATTGACATCTCAAACTCTTTTGACATGCTTTGAGAAAATTCATCATTTCATCATTATTACTAGCAAAAATCAGATCATCGACATAAACAAGAGTAACTAGTAACTTACCTTCATCCATCTTTATGTATAGATTACTTCCATCCACTCCCTTTTTTAAGCCTTGTTGTTGTAGATAGTGATCTAGTCTTGCATACCAAGCTCTAGAAGCTTGTTTCAACCCATTTGAAGCTTTTTCAACTTACAGACTAAGTCCTTTCCTTCTGTTATATCAAACCCTTCTGGCTACTCCACTTAGACTTCTTCTTTGAGTTCCCCATTTAGAAATGTTGATTTCATGTCCATTTGATAGATTTTGAATCCTTTTGAGAAAGCAAAATCCAAGAACATCCTAATAGCTTCCATACGAGCTACTGGTGCAAATGTCTCTTCAAAGTCAATTCCTTCAATTTGTGAATAGCCTTTGTAGACAAGCCTTGCCTTGTTTCTGATAACCTGTCCTTCCTCATTCATTTTATTTTTGAAGACCCATTTGGTTCCTATTATGTTTTTCTCCTTTGGATGAGGTACCAGCTCCCATGTCTTGTTCTTCTCAATTTGGGACATTTCCTCTTCCATGGCTTTTACCCAACGAGGATCCTTACTTGCTTCTACAAATGTTTCTGGTTCTGTCATAGATAGAAGAGCAATAACATTTCTCTTTGGTGTAATCGTCACCCTTCTTCAGGTTTGCATCCCTTCATCTCTATTGCCAATAATCTGCTCTTCTGGATGATATTTCTGGGAAAGCTTCATCTCTGAAGGGGTATGAGGAGCTTCTTTCTCCTCTTCTTCTTCCTCGTTTATTTCTTCTTCTTTAGGTTCTTCTTCTTTAGGTCCTTATTCTTCAATGAAAAGATCATCTTCATATTCTTCAATTTCTTTTTCTGGAAGTCCTTCATTAACCTTTACATCAAGGCTTTCCACTATTTTCTTCAGTTGAAAATTGTAGCACGTGTAAGCCTTGCTCCATGTAGATTATCCAAGAAATATCCCTTCATCAACCTAAGAATCAAACTTTCCTAGTAAGCCATCATTGATTTTTATGAAGCACTTGCTTCCAAAGATCTTGCAGTACTTTACTGAAGCTGGTCTTCCTTTCCATAACTCATAAGGTGTTTTTCACAGTTTGCTCTCAATTGAGTTCGATTTAATGTATAGACAATTATCCCTACTCCTCTCAAGAATTTCGGCTATAAGTCCACTGCTAGTAACATTGTTCTTACCATTTATTGGACTGTTCGGTTTCTTCTTTCAACTACCCCATTTTGCTGATTTGTTCTGGCAGCAGAGAATTCACTTTTAATTCCATGAATATTACAGAACTTACTAAAATCGTTTGATGTGAATTCTCCCCCTTTGTTTGTTCTGAGGCAGTTATTTTTTGAATCTTTTTCATTTTCTACAAGGGCTTTTAGATTCTTAAAACATTCAAAAGTTTCAAATTTATACTTTATAAAATATATCCACATCATTCTAGTATAGTCATCAACAAATAACACAAAGTACCTTTCTCCTTGGAGTGCCTGATTTCTAGTTGGTCCACATAGATTAGCATGGATGATCTCCAAGGGCTTTGATGTAGAGAGCTCCTTTGTCTTGTGGTTGGTTCTGGTTTGCTTTCCATGTTGACATGGACCACATACTCCTTGATTTGGTTTGAACAGCCTTGGGATGTCTCGTACAGCTCTAATCTTGCTGATATTGACCAGATTTTCGAAGCTTGTATGTCCAAGTCACTTGTGCTACAGCCAGCTTTCATCTATTTGACTCACGTAGCATTTATTTTCCTAAATCTTATTCAGAATGTAAATTTTGTGTGGTGTTCTAACCCCTTTTTCCACAAGTTCCCCTGAGGAAGAGTTCCTTATTTCACAGTCTTTGGTGCTGAATAAAACCTTATGTCCTTGATCACAAATTTGGCTGACACTTAGGAGATTGTGTTTGAGCCCATCTACTAGCAGAACATCTTGACCTTTTCCTTTTCCATTGATCAGAGTAACAGTTCCTTTTCCCACAATTCTGGCAGATCCACTTTCAAAAGACACATTTCCTTCCTTTTTTCTCAATAAGACAAACTTCCTATTGTCTCTTCTCATGCGTCTGGAACACCCGCTGTCCACAAACCAATGATTTCCATTATTTTGAGCATATAGAACTAGGGCGCATTTATCCATGTTGGAATTCTTACTACTCGTTTTTCTTCCTTTGAGTGGGTAGTTTTGTTCATAATGTCCATTATTTTAGCAGAATGAGCAAATCAGATCGAATTTGGTTAAGGGATCAAATGAATTGAAGGTTTTGATTTGTCCCTCCCTTTTGGGAGCATATGAATTGATTATTCAATCCTTTAGCTTAGGTGTTTCACTTCTGCGGGCCATGCAATGTCTTGCTTGATGACCAAAGTTTTTACAATGAAAACAATGTCCAAGAAAGATGGTTTTGTACCTGTTAAAGTAGCCACGGTTTGAGTCAATCTTCTTCCTAGGAATTACTCCTACCTCATTCTGTGGATTTGAGATGGGCCCTTGTTGGAGTAAAGGTTTATATTTGCTGTAGTATCCATGATTCGAATCCACATTCTTCTTTGCAGTAATTCTCTCTTCAATCTTAAGATCTGGGATGGGTTTTTGATAACATACTTTTTCTTCTTTTGGATTGTAGGAAAGTGCATCAGCATAGCTTTTCGCACTATTCTTAGTGCTTGAGGATTCTCCTTTAACCTATTCCAGACTTTTCATGTCGGGGTTTCTGACTTTTTAGAATAGTCTCAAGTATTTGAGAGCTTTTACGGCCCTTTTTAATTTGCTCCAACTCCTTCTTCAGAGACACTATTTCGGCCTCACGTTCTTCATAGGTCTCTTCTTTTTCTTTTAGCTTTGCTTCCAGGAGATCTTCTCTCCTTCGTGTTCCTCATTTTCCATGTTGAAAGAGATGATTTTATTCCGTAGTTTTCCATTTTCTTCAATGGCACTAATTAACAGTTCATCTACATTTCCTTCCAGACTTGAGCCATCATCATTTGTGAATGCCATGAATAATGTTTCTTGGCTTTCATCATGGTCACTTTCCTCGTCTGGTTTCTTTTTGATGAGCATAAAATCATCCTCATCAAACTCATCTTGCTTAGAGAAGAAGCTCTTTTTATTGAACCCTTTATTTTTGTGTGCCATTCTTTTAGAATTTCCTTCATCATCACTATCATGTTTATGAGGACATTTTGCTGCATAATGACCTATTTTTCCACACTTAAAATAGATAAGAGGGTACTTTCCTTTAAGCTTAGGTCATTTCTTCATCTTTCGTACAAATTGAGCCAATTCGGATTCCACATCAGACCTATCACTACAATCATTCCTTTCTTTCCCCTTCTTTAACTTTGAAGCCTTGAATGCTGCATCTTTGGGGCTTGGGCCACCTTTCCTCATCTCATTGGCAGTGAGGATTCCATGGAGTTCATCCATCTTGAGGGTATCTAGATCCTTTGCTTCTTCTATGGCGCTTATTTTGGAGTCAAATTTGTCCAGAAGAGATCTTAATACTTTTTGAACAATGGTACTTTCTTCAATTTTTTCGCCCAATCCTTTAAGGGAGTTGACCACTTCAGCTACTTGGAGGAGGCATGCTACAATATCTTCTTCATCTTCCATCCTTAGGCTTTCAAATTGTTTTCTGTGAGTTTGAAGCTTTGCCATCTTGACTTTTGAGTCTCCATCATATAAGCCAACTAGCTTGTCCCACATTTCTTTGGCAGAGTCATAGTTCATGACTTTTGTGAACTCAGAATCAATGATTCTACCGGTGATGGAGTTTAAGGCCTTTGCATTGGCAGTGTAGGCTTTCCTCTCATCTTGATCTGTTGGAAGAGTGGTAGGAATATGATACTCATTTTGAACAAAATGCCAGACTTCAGGTCCAAGGGACATTAAGTAGTAGGTCATTCTCTTTTTCTAGAAACCAAAGTTAGTGCCATCGAACAGAGGAGGTCTTCTTGATGCTTCGTGATTTCTCATCATGGCCGCGGATCCTTCATCAAGCTGTTAGGCTAGTATGAAGAAACCTGTTATGATACCAATTGTTGGAAATATTAGGGGGGGTGAATCAATATTTCTTTTTAATTGTTCTAGTTATTACCAAAAGCATATATATGTATATAGATAGAACTCATAAATCGATAGCTGGAATTAATGCTTTTATTAACACAAAACAGTGCAATGAAGTAAATACAATATAAATATATATCTGGTTGTGATTTGTTTCCAAGCTCCAACTTGGACTTCAGTGAGACTTCAACCTCCAGAGCACCAACTCTGTTCTTGCAATGGTTCTGCACATAGGAGCACCAACCCCTAAGAATGTCAGTCCTATTCAGGTCCAAGGCTCCAACCTCTTGGGCTACAACCCAAACCTGGGATAAACAGGTATGCTACTGATCTCTGTTATGCTGAGGTTCTCCTTCACTCCTACTCTCCTGCCTCTTCTGCCTCTGTTGCTTTTGCTGCCTCTCACTCTGGTTATTCACCACCACTACTCCCACCACAGTTCTTTGTTTTATTATTTTACTCATTCCCCATGCCTTTGTCCATTCGTTTCCACTTACACTGCCTCTTAGGCTTCCTCCTCGTCGTTGTGGCTTCCTCTGCACTGTGTGAGTTGATCTAGGTTATCTTTTGTTTATAGATGCATGGAAAGAATTACATAAAGAGTTTGTAGCTTAACCAAAGAGAAACTTAAATGTGCACATGTGAGAAGAAGAAGAAGAAACACATAAGCATGACAAGAAGATAAGAAGCTTGATAATGGAGTTTGTCCCTCTTGGATTGCATCTTTAGGCCCTGCTCGATCAATGGGGAGGCCTTCATTCATTAAAAATGGCATCAAAAGAAGTTACATTCATCAATTTACAAAATGGAGCATTATACCTCCATGCTGAAAAGTGCCCGAAAATTGGAGAGCTCTATTATAGAAACCGACACCACCAATAGATTCTCGTCGCTGAGAAGTGTAAAATCCATATAAAACTTGCCCAACTCTGAGTCTGGACCAAAATCACCCTCCTGCAAAAATGCTACTCAAGCAAGGTTCCACCAATGTTTCTCAGTGACTCAAGGTTCCGCCACCTGGTTTCAAAATCCGTGACCGTTGATCTCTCCCTCCAAATGGTAAAAAAATGAGTTTAAATAAACCTGGGTGGATTATTCCATAAGGTGGTTATTGGTTATATTTATCAAAACCCATTTTAAAATAACCATTTACCAAACTTAATGAAACTATATTCCATAATATATAAAATATGTTTCTTTGACTTTGATTGGGGAGTGGGCCCGTACTCCACGGGACCGCACTCACCCACCCTACGGAGCATGCTTTAATTTAGCTGTACGTTGAAGTATGTGGGGGCGGCGGGACCACCACGTGGCTGCCCCCAACCACACCCATTCTCCATGCGGATCTTGCAATATCCTTTACCATATACGTTTATGGCATGTCCGTTGGTAACTTCGTTGGGTTTCAAACGGTTGGTTTTAACCATACTCCACCATTTTTTGTTGGTTTGTTTTAACATTAACCTTTCCACGTGAATGGAGTTCTATTTTAATATAACAACATGATTTTGTTATATATTTCATATGTATTAACCCCAACATCCTTTCCACGTGGGCCACGTTGGTTATATGGTTTTGTTTATATATATATATATATATATTTTGATATGATTGTTGTTTCAATATTTTTTGGTTATATGTTTTGATTTTTATTATATAGTTAACTTAATAACTATATATATATATATAAATTTATAGTTATAACCAAATGTTGTTTGTCTCTTGTTTGCTTGTGCAGTTTTAGGAGGCCATTGGAGGGATGCCAAGTGTCAAGCTGCCATGTGGGTCCCACGTGCTGACTGGGATGCCATGTGGCGCACTGTGGGCCCCATTTTTCACATGCCATACTAATTTTGAAGAGATCTATCTTTTGCATATGAGCTTAGATTGACAAACCATTCGTGCCACCATGATCAGGAAGACGAGCCCTCTCAACTGATGCCATCAAATTCTCTTTTCTGCCATTTTGAATTTTGAGCCTTTATCCATCCCCTTGGTGTCTCAAGATCCTCCTGGATCACGAGTTCACTGACTCTCTATGGACACGTAGATTCATTTGACAGGTCCAAACAATCCATAGAGAACAAATCTTCCCGTTTTATCGTAATAGTGCTCCTTTTGGCAATGATTTCAGGCATACACAAAGTTTTTTTTCACTAGTTTAACGGAGATGTTGTGTCCCGATCGGAATCATAATTGCCATGATTCACCCCTTTTAACTAATGCTCGACCGTTTGAACCATCAAAAACAGCTATTGTAAGCCTTTCGGTCTAAAACACCCTGGGCAAGCCAAATATTTCATTACACAGAGTATATGAAAAAAACTAGTCAAAAGACTAAGGGGTGAACTTCAAGCAATATTACACCCGCATCTAAACTATATCGGGTCTGCAGCTTAAATCACAATTGGCGATTCGCGACTCTCGACGGTCCTTTATATGTTGGGCCCATGACATTGGTGATGGCCGCTAGCCGATCCACCACTAGACGCGATATTATATTAAACCAAGTTGTGATGTCGCATCGGGTCTGCAACATTCATCGCAATCGGTGCTTGGGTGTGGCAAGGCTTCATAACATATGCGATTGTGATGGATGCGATAATAGATTAACTTATGTTGCAATGTGTGGCAGGTCCACGTGGATATGCATCATAGTCGAGAGTTGCCCCTGGCAGATGTCCGATGTGATATCGCTATCGGTGATCGCAATGGACCGCTTGACATATTGTAGCGCCCACTTCCAAAGTGCCAATGCGATTATCATTGTCGGTGATCGCAAGTCGCATAGGGTCAAGGCTCAACATTAACGTAGAGCCCCAATAGTGATGCGATGTGCCGGACCCGATACAACTCAACACTCCCATGTATAGAGTTTTAAGTCTGCAATCCCCCTCCAATAGTGTAATTGTCCTAGAGCCAAGTCTTCCACCTCCGTTAGTGTTTAGCCTATGTATATGGGCTTTTTGTCCGTCGATAGTGTTAAAACATGCATACATGGGTTTTACGGGCCTGATAGCATAAATGTATATGTATAAGGTTCTGCACCCCGGATAGTGTAAAAACACATATGTATGATATATGCTCCTCCGCCTGTATCTGCATGCATATAGTTCTTTTGTGGCCCGATAGCTCCCGATAATATACATGCACCCATAGCTCTGCTTGTTCCTCTGTTGCTCCGATGGTTGTCTGCATCCTCTGTTGGCTCTGTTTGCTCCTGTACTTTGGCATATATGTATGGTATATATATATATATATATATATATATATATATATATATATATATATATATATATATATATATATATATATATATATATATATATATATATATATGGCTCCTCTATAGCTCCGATAGCTCTATTTTGGCATATATGGTCCCCAAACGATGTCCAAATGCATGCATATATATATGTCTGAGTTCTTCTCCTCTTCGCTCCGTCTGCTCCTCAAATATTGCCATATTGACATCAATGACAATCTGTGTCCAACAATATGATGTTGGAAGCCCTATCTAGTTCTAATTAACACCCTCTCCATGACTATAAATAAAACATTCATTATCACTTAGATATGCTTAGGTGTGAACTATCTGAAAATTAATCTATGTAATAATTTTTTGGCCCTAGGAATAGATATGTTGGATCTAAAGTAGAATAGGGTTCATTTTTTCGTGGCATGACTTGATTAGGTTAGTGCATGTCTTCTATTGTGACCAAGTGATTTTTTTTCCTGTGCCTTGTGGAGCATCGAACTTGTAGCCCATTGGATCTTCTTTTAAGCATTAGACCTATGGGAGCAGTGACTTGTGGCATCAATTTTGAAGCCTCGAATTGTAGATTGCACAAAATATCAATTTATGACATTAATATGAAGCATCTGACCTGCAACATCCTTTCAATATCAATTTTGTGCCATAAATTTTTAGCATCGAACCATTGGCTTGGTGGTCTCACCATCTAGAAGGATAGGATATGAAATTTATTATTTAATCAACAGGGTGTTCATGTCGCTAAGGGTGGAATTCAACTTGTAAATGAAACCAATCCAGGACGTTTCAAATCTTTTTGTAGGGAGGGAAACTGTCTCAAAGAATTTACAAACAGAAAAGGTTAACAAATATGTGAGTTAAAAGTTTTCAACAATTGTGCATTCGAGTTTTGTTAAGATATACCATACTATCATTGAGGTAAGCTTTATTTTAGTATGTTTTACCTTTTATTTGAATGTTCTTTGTACTAACCTATGGCTGGAGGAATAAAGTTGGGTAGCTTCAGCGATGTCAAGTTAAGTCATATTTTTGTATTGTTTTTGCTATAGTTTAACAATCAATTTTATGGTATTTATTGTAGACAAATATGATGTCGTATAGTCCTTCAGTAGTATTCATTGTTAGGTCTTCATTTACATTTAGGGTTGTTTTGTATATAATTTTTTGTTAGCATTTTAATATTCACATGAGCTTTAGGTATTCTCGCATTAATATTTTGTTGTAGCTAAAGGTAAGTATTTGGGAATAAGGTATTTATATTTTAATTTTGGAGATTGGGGATTTTCTAGGGTATAAATTCTTTGTAGGTGCAAACTTTCTCCAAGAGCAGGCCTTCCACGTCACCTACAACTGTGAAGACATGAGAAGAAAAGGCAGCATGGAAGAGTAGTGTTGTTGAAAGATAGATTAAAGTACCACAAGCATCCAACCCTTCAAGGTTATGAGTGCATAAAGAACAAGAGTAGTCCATCATCCCTAACCACTTCTACAAAAAATTATAATGATCAACATCAAGGAAAAATTGTACAACGATTGTCAAGTCTTGTAATATTTTGTAAATAATCTATTGGCCTAGAGTTGAAGGAGGCAAGTTTATTTCGGACATGGGCTTTGGTTTGTAGTTCGGACAAGGATTCTTGGTTTTTTGGGGAAAGGTTTAGGTCCTTGTGTTATTGGTCATTCACATAAAATCATTGAAATATCATTTTAACGTGGATCATTGTTCCTAGTACGTGAGTCCACACTTTTGTATTTAATTCTTTTCTTTATAGGGTGATAGTGTGGTGATAGGCAGGTGAATGAAGTCACCTTTAGGTTGGGGCCTATAAACACTTCAGGGTGGTAGGGTGGTGTTAGGGCTAGTTATGGCTTCCTACGGTGTTAGGGAATCCTTTCAGCTGACTGTTGATAAAACCAGGGTGTTGGGGCATCCTTCTAGTGGGAGATGGAGAATAATGTTTTCCTATATTTTTAGAAAGTTGTAGTTTTATTTTCAGTTGGGGTTGAAGACTAAAAAAATTATTAAAAAAGCTTTCGGTGATTTTTGAATTAAAGGGGGTTTTCAACCTAAAAATCTTGTGCCTATTGTATGTCATTTTGCATTGTTGACTACTACTTTACTGAATAATTTTAATAGTTCTTAATATTAACTAATGCTCTGAAAATTTTAATTATGTTCTAATTGCTAAGAAATATTGATTCACCCCCCCAGTATTTCCAACAATTGGAATCAGAGAGGGTTCCTTCACTAGTAATTTAACAACTAGAAGGAGATCATGGGGTACGCCAAGAATAGATTTCCTTTGTTTAATGGGGATCACTATGCACTATTAAGTGGAAGGATGCAAGTTCATTTAATTGCACAAGGATATGAAGCGTGGGAAATAATCAAACAAGGCTATAAAGGAGAAACATATGAACAAGGTTATAAAAATGTCATATATGATCCCAAATCCAAGGATCTTATTATAAGTGGAATCACTCAATCTATTTATCTTAAGGTATTCTCCTGTAAAGAAACTGAGGAACTATAGGATAAGCTTCAAAACATATAGGAAGGAGACTCAAAGGTCAAGGAAGAAAAACTTCAAATTTGCAGAGCTCAATTTGAACAACTAAGGATGAAAGAAGACATGAACATTGCAACTTATTTTCAACATGTAGATGAAGTAACAAATGCCTTGGAAGGATTAGGAGAACTAGAAGATAAAAAATTAGTTGTTGGGAAGGTCCTCATAACTCTTCTAGCAAGATGTAGTTCTAAGGTTGTTGTCTTAGAAGACAAATCATACTTAAGCCACCTTAGTATGGACAAACTACATTGGATACTTATAGCTTATGAAATGAGTATTAAATATGAAGCTAGTTCAGCTAATATAGAAACAACATTCACAACATCCAAGAAGACTGGGAAAGGCAAATAGGTATCTAAACCAAGATCTGGTAGTTGAAAAGAAAAGGAAGAGAATTTTGAGATGAAGAATTTCCCTACCTTACAAGGAATATGAAAATAGGAATAGGTAAGTACAAATGAAAACTTTCGTTAGTATTTTTCAACTATGGTGAGATTAGTCATTTTGAAACTAAGTTCACTCATAATAATTAGGCATTTACGAAAGGAAAGAAGGGTCAAATAAATTTCAACAAGCAAGATAATGAGGGTTTAAGAAAAGCTTCTTCTCCAAGGAAGATAGTTCCTCATTTGAAGAGGAGAGTGACAATGATGAAGAAAACAAGGAAAGAGAATTATTTATGGCTAATCATAACAAGAAGGAAGGACCTGATGAAGAAGATTATAAATAAGAAGAAATGATTGAAATTGAATTTCAAAATGAAGTTATCAGAGTTATAAAAGAACTCAAAGCATAAAGGAAAATTTTAATTCTCTAGAAGATGAATTGAAGTAAAAGAACACACCAAGCTCGTCAAAAAAAGGAATGGAGAAGAAATCATTAGCCTAAGAGTACAGATAGAAGAAGCCAAAATAACTACAGAATCACTTAGGAATGAGTTAAAAGAATGCAACGACACAATTAAAGAACTAGAAGCTGAAATAGTCTCTCTACAAAAAGAAGTAAAAGGGGAAATTCTATGTAGAACTTTGCAAATATCTCTAAAAACGTGGATGAGATCATTAGCAATCAAAGGTTATGTAGTGATAATATTGTGTTACAATACAAGGAAGCATTCAAAAAAGGCTCAATCTCTTGTATGATAGGAAAGGGTGAACAACATAAAACATATTCTAAGACAGTTAAAGGATACATTAAGAACAATGAAGACTTCCTAAGTAAATATACCACTAAAGATCAAGAAGAAGGCACTTGGAGAATTTCTCCAAAAATAAGGTTTCCACCTCCCATGTATCAACCCATATTTTATGGTTTTTGTTATGCATGTGGGAAATTTGGACATAGAGCTGCAAACTGTCAAGTGTATGGTAGAAACATAAGTGATTTTGGAAGGTCTTTAAGGAATAATTATCCCAGAAATTGTAGAATATCTACAGGAAAGACCAAAATAGGTTTGGTAATTTAAGAAATGACGTAGAGTGTCACATATGCAACAACTTTGGTCATTTGCCTAAAGGTTGCAGGTTAAAAATTCCTCCAAGAGAATCACAACATAATCAAAATGATTAGATCTGGAAGAAGAAAACTATAATACGTGCTCTTACCTTGAGGGCTCAAATAAAAGGGAATGTTTGGTACGTTGATAGTGGTTTCTCAACACATATGATAGGATATAGGAATAAATTGATATATTTGAAAGAAGGAAAGGATGGAACAATGTATTTTGGAAATTATGGATTTGAAAATGTTATGGGAACATGCATTGTCAAGCTTGGAAGCAAGGATACTATAGAAAAGGACGTGCTTCATGTGGAAAATATGAATCATAGTTTGTTGTGCCTAGGTCAAATACGTGATGAAGGATATACAATGTTATTTTACTCAAATAAATGTGAAATAAGAAGAGAAAAATCCATTCAATTAGTGACTACTGCAACTAGAACTGGAAATGACATATACACTTTGGATGACGTTCTTAAAGGATGTTTCTTGGAAAAAGAAGATTAGAGATAGCTCTAGCATATATATATGAGACATATAAAATTTGATAACCTTGTTAGAATCATTAAAAAGGAAGTTATGAAAGAAGTGTGACTGATTTCAAAACCAACTAGCATTATATGTGAACACTATAGGCATGGAAAACATAGAAGGGTTGAATTCAAGTAGAAACAACACTCAACATGAAAACCATTGGAATTGATACATACTGATCTATGTGGACCAAATGAAGACTAAAGGACTAGATGGTGAATTGTATTTTATGTTAATGATTGATGATCATACCACAATGATGACAATTACCTTTTTGAAGAAAAAATTCGAATGTTTCAAGATATACAAGGAAATAACTGAGAATGAAACTAAATTGAATATTAAATGTTTAAGATATGAAAATGGTGGAGAATTTAATTCCAAATAATTTCAACATTTTTGTAAAGAACATGGAATAAAAAGACAGTTCTCGACAACCAGGAATTAGGACTCCCCAAAAAAATGGAGTTGTCGAAAGGAAGAATAGAACTGTACAAGAAATGGCTAGAACAATGCTGAACAATTTAATGTTGGAAGACACATTTTGCGTTAAGGAAGTTGATACAGTGGTATATATTTTAAACAAAAGTTTTCTTAGAATAAATTGTGACATGACTTCATATGAACTATGGAGAGGAAGACAAAAAGATGTCAAACATTTTAGGGTATTTGGAAGAAAATGGTACATTAAAAGGGAAGATAAAAAAATAGGAAAATTTAATTCTCGAGTAGATGAAGGCATCTTTGTTAGTTGGTCATGCAAAAGAAAAGTTTATAGATGTTACAATCAAAGGTTTAACTAAATATTTGAAAGCATCAATGTCACTTTTAATGGAGTTTGTGGCCCAAAGATTGAACAATAAATCTCTTCTTCAAGAAAATCAAAGATACACAAGATAGAACTAGAAACAGTCAAAGAATAAATCACAGATCAAGCACAGTTAAATAATGAAACACATACCAATTAGGAAGAGACAAGAGATGAACAATAAGTTTAGCAACAAGCACCCTCAAAGACCCCACAAAATGGTATCGACAAATTCATTCTTCAAATAAGATCATTGGAGATCTCAATGAAGGCATATGAACTAGAAAAAATCGACAACATTGTGCACCAAAACAAGCCCATCTTGTTCCCTTAGCCACATTTGAGCTGGACAACTTTGAAGAAGCTAGTTAAGATGAATATTGGGTAGCTACTATGAATGAAGAATTAGATCAAATTGGGAACAACGATACTTGGGAATTTGTTCCACAACCAAAGGATGAAAATGTCATTGTGACAAAATGGGATTTTAGGAACAATTTGAATGAGGATGGACAAGTTTCCACGAAAAAATCAAGGTTGATTTACAAAGGATATGCACTGTTTGAAGAAATCAATTTCGAAGAGATAATTGCTCCAATTTATAGAATGCAAGCTATCAGGATGTTCTTGGCTTCTACATGTTCGAGGAAGATCAAAGTTTATCAAATGGAGAATTAAGAGAAGAGGCATACATAGAACAACCTGAAGGATTTTTACTCACTAACAAGAAATATTATGCTTGCAATTCAAAGAACGCATTGTATGGACTCAAACATGCACCTAGAGATTGGTATGCTCATCTTGACAAGTATTTTCAAAAAGAAGGATTCAACATAGGAAGTGTTGACAAAAACCTTTGTGTACGGTTTGAACATGATAGCCTAATAATTATTGAAGTATATGTGGATGATATTATCTTTGGAAGTGATGTTGATAGGTTAAGCAAGAAATTTTTATTATTCATGAAAAGTGAGTTTGAGATGTCATTACTTGGTGAAATGAAATACTTTTTAGGACTTCAGATATCTCAGCAGGAAAAGGGGATATTTATCTATCAAACCAAATATATCGAGGAAATGTTGAAGAGGTTTCAAATGAAATATTGGAAGCCAGTTCTTACCTGAATGGTGACAACTTGCAAGTTGAGCATAAATGACTCATAAAAAGATGTGGATCATAGGATGTATGGATCTGTGATTGGCAGTCGTTTATATGTAATAGCTTCCAGGCTGGATGTGATACAGGTATTCAAGCAGGTGGTAATATTTCAAAAAGAACTAGAGGAATCTCATGTTGTTGTAGTAAAAAGGATCTTTCAATATCTCAAGGGAACAAAAAAATATGGACTATGATATCCTAAAGGAAATGAGTTAGCTATTGCAACATGTACATATGTTGATTGGGCGAGAAGTGTTAATGATCGTGAAAATACTAGTGGAGCAAATTTCTATCTAAGTGGTTATCTTATTTCATGTTTGAGTAAGAAGTAGTAATATATATCCTTATCCACAACGAAAGAAGAATACACAACAATAGAAATTTGTTGTATGCAAGTCCTCTGGATGAAACAATTCTTGCAGGATCATTAACTGAAGGTTGATGAGCACATTCCAATATTTTTTGATAGTGCCAGTGTTATCAGTATATCCAAGAAACTTATGAAGCATTCAAAAACAAAACACATTCTAATCAAGTACCATTTTGTTAGAGAATAATTTGTTGAGAAGAATATCAAATTTGAATGCATTGGGACAAAAGACCAAATTTTTGTCATCTTTACCAAACCTTTATCACATGAGACATTTGAGTATCTTCACCAAAATCTTGTGATTCTCCCAAGTTCCCATTAGATTGTTCCTTTATCTTGTCAAGTAAATAAGGATATTTGAGGTAGGTTACACGTCCGTAGGAGAGACAGTTTGTCAAGGGGAGTTACCCTTTAAAATCGATGTCAAAGGGGGAGAGAAAGCATAGGAATGTTAGAAGCATGATGTCAGGTGGAGTCATGATCGCAAGCAGAGTACTTTTGTTGTCATCAATGTTAGAGGGGGAGATTGTTGATAGGTGGTTTTCATTGATGTCAACCCAAGAAACCCTAGGAGATACCCTGATCTTCATCAACAAATTTTCCATGGAAATTCATGGTATCTAACATCCAATTTATAGTAGATGGTTTCTCCTTAGAAAGATATTTCGGGTGGTATGTGGCACACAACAATGTTCCTCACAGTTTGATAGTTATTCACGATTGAAGTTGGTGAACCCCATTAGTGGCATAAAACCCCATGGATGGTGTCATTAAGATTTTTATGAAGGATTATTTATAGGTTATTTATTACAATGATGTTTTATTAAATTTTTTATTAAGATGATTTATTATTATGGTATTAAAAATTTAAATAATTCCTCATTATTTTTTAAATAGATTTAAGGGTTATTTATTATTGGATGAGACCTTTGACTCATGGCCCACTTACCTTAGAGTATAAAATATAGCCATTTTTTTATATTATTAAAACCATACTTATATCTAGCATATCATGTTGGAAGCCTTATCTAACTCTAACGACCACCCTCTCCAAGGCTATAAAATTAAAAATTCATGATCACTTAGATATGCTTAGGTGAGAACTATTTGAAAATGAATCTATGAAATATTTTTTCGGCCCTAGGAATAGATATATTGAATCTATAGCAGTGTAGGGTTTGATTCTTGTTGGAATCACTTGAATGGGTTCGTGCAAACATTCTTTTGTGACCAGGTAGATTTTTTCTCCATTGGCTTGTGGAGCATCACACTTGTGGCTCATCACATCTTTCTTTTAAGCATCATACCTATGGGAACAATGACCCATGACATCAATTCTAAAGCACCGAATTGTGGATTTCTCAAAATATCAATATGCAGCATTAATATGAAGCATCTAACCTGCAACTTCCTTTCAATATTAGTTTTGTGCCATTAATTTTGAGCATCGAACGAGTGGCCTAGTGGTCTCATCGTCCTTAAGGATAGTCTATGAAATTTTTTATCTAATCAACAAGGTTTTCATATTGCCAAGGGTGGACTTGAAACTGTAAATGAACTCAATCTGGAATGTTACGAATATTTTCATGGGGGGTGGAATCATTGAAAGAGTTGGAAAATAAAAAAATTTAACAAAAATGTGAGTTAAGAGATTTTCAATAGTTGTGAATTATGGTTATATCAAGATATACCAGACAAAGAAGGAGAGATGGATACAAGGGGGCAGAGAAAGAGAGAGAAAGAGAAAGGGAGGGATATATTAACAAAGTTGGAGAGAGAGTGTGAGTTATGGGAGAAGAGAGAGGATTGGAGAGCAAAGAGAGAGGAGGGGGGAGATAGAGGGAGGAAAGAGAGAAAGGAAGAGAGAGGAAGGACGAGAGAGAGGAAGAGTGTGATAGGGGAAGAGAGAGTATTGGAGAGGAAAGGGAGATAAAGAGTGATGGCAGAAGAGAGAGAGAGAGAGAGAGAGAGAGAGAGAGAGAGAGAGAGAGAGAAAGGAAGAATGAGAGAGAGGACTGAGAGAGAGGAGGAGATAGGGAGGGATAGATAGATGGAGTTTGAGGGAGGGAGAGGGAGGGAAGAAGAAAGATATAGACAGTGAAAAGTGGAGAGAGAGAGATAGGGAGTGACAAGGGCGAGATGGAGAGAGAGCATGTATATTTGGGGGTAATATAATGAGACAAAGAAGGAGAGATGGAGAGAAGGGGGGAGACAAGGAGAGAGAGGGGCATATGTAACACAGTTGGAGGGTGAAGGGAGAGATAGAGATAGGTGGGATATAAAGGGAGAGAGAGTAAATAAGAGAGAGAGGATGTGAGAGAGTGGAGAGAGGTAGGAAAATAGAGATGGTGATGGAAGGGGAGAGAGAGGGAGGTAAGAAGAAATACATAGAGAGAGAAATATGGAGAGAGAGAGGGAGGGAGTGATAAGGAAGATGGAGAGAGAGGGAGAGAGGACAATAGGAGGGATGAGAGAAAGAAGCAGGGGAGGAGGAAGGAAGAGAGAGAGAGAGAGAGAGATTGGAGAAAGAGAGTGTATGTTTTTGGGGTGATATCGAGAGAGAGAGGGAGATAGAGATATAGATGGAAGGTGAAGAGAGGGAAGAGGAGAGAGATGGAGATAAGGAGGGAGTGAAAAAGACATTGATAGATATGGAGTGAGAGGGCGTGTGAGTTTGTGGGGGTGAGATAGAGAGATAAAGAAGGAGAGAAGGAGGGGGATATAGGTATAGATGTAGGGGGAGAGAGGGAAGAAGATTTCTTCCACTAGATGCATTGATTTCAGTGTAGATGGTGATTTATAACTCTATTTTATTTCTTGCACTAGATGCATTGATTTTAGTGTAGATGTTTATCTATAATGATATTTGATTCTTGCATTAGATGCATTTATTTCAATGTAGATGATTTCAAATCCTATTTGATAGCTTGCAATAAATGCATTGATTTCAATGTAGTTGATTTCTAATCCTATTTGATTGCTTGCATTAAGTGCATTTATTTCAATGTAGATGGTGATTTATAATCCTATTTGATTGCTTGCATTAAATACATTGATTTTAATGTAGATGTTGGTTTCTAATCCGATTTTCTTACTTATGATAGATGCATTCATTTGAGTGTAGACGTTGATTTATAATCCTATTTGATTACTTGCATTAGATGAATTGATTTCAATGTAGATGTTGTTTTCTAATCTTCTTTGATTGCTTGCATTAAATGCATTGATTTCAATGTAGATGTTGGTTTCTGCTTTGATGTAATTGGATTTATGATGGTATATTAATTTGACAGTGATTGGATTAACAGTGTCCATTGATTTCAGTGTAAGCACAAAACATTATTGACAATGTACATTACTTTTTTTGTTATAGTAATTCAACCTATTAATATTGGAGAGCAAGAGAGACAAGGTATGATTTTAACTACAACAACTTGAGCTAAAGATTTAAATGGTTTAGGATTTCAACTGTCCTTTTTGTATAATTAATTACACTAGATGTATTCATTTGAGTGTAGATGTTGATTTCTAATCCTATTTGATTACTTGCATTAGATGCATTGATTTCAGTTTAGATGTTTTCTAATATTCTTTGATTTCTTGGATTAGATGCGTTGATTTCAATGTAGATGTTGATTTCCGATTTGATTTAATTGGATTATGATGGTACATTAATTTTAAAGTGATTGGATTAACAATGTTCATTGATTTTAGTGTAAGCACAAAAAATTATTGACAATGTACATTCTTTTTTGTGTTATAGTAATTCAACCTATTAATATTGGAGAGAAAGAGAGACAAGGTATGATTTTAACTACAACAAATCGAGCTAAAGAGTTAAATGGTTTAGGATTTCAAGTGTCCTTTTCATATAATTAATATGAAAAGATGACAAAACTAACAAGGGTGACGATAAAAAATAGTACAAGCAAATAGTTTGAGATTGATCATAATCAAGATTATTTGTAATTGACTACATTCTTATTATTCACATTTTCTATCATTCAACATTATTACATTGTCACTTTGCATTCAAAAATTTTATTTCATCATTTTTCATCACTAAAATTATTAACAATATTTATTATCTCAACAAACTAAGATAACTAAGAAAATTGAAAAATAAAATGACTAGATAAATCTCATGCATATTTAACATATCTAAAATTATTATATTAATATTAAATGTATTTACATATTATTAATAAAATTAATCATATTATGGATCACACTAAATCCCAAATTGTGATAGAAACATTCCAAAGAACACAATTCAACATGTTGTTGTTAAAGAATATTTTCTTTTGTACACTTTTGAAACGGCATTCATAGAACACATGTAATACTTCCAACACGATGCAATAGGCAATTCCCTTGCGTTTGGGATGAAGGCAACGATCATTCCCCTCGATATATATATATATATATATATATATATATATATATATATATATATATATATATATATATATATATATATATATATATATATATATATATATATATATATATATATCTATCGAACTATCTGAACACAAGAATAGTAAATCTTTCCCCTATCATCACTTGCGACGTGTACATTAAAATGTTTCCATGAGCTTGATTTAGGGACGCAGATTTTAATATTTTTCCGATACTTTTAATTATTTATAGTATCCAATTTTATATCGACCCACTACAAAGATGGAATGTCTAATTTTTCGTTAGAATTTGTCCCAAGTCCCGCCACGTGGAGATCATGCACACTCAAAAAATTTAGTTGTCGTATCTGCACTCTGCGACCAATTGCTGACCCTGGTAGCGTTGACGGTAACCCTGACACTCTATATAATATTGAAATTTTGAAATAAAAGAGGAAAGCCCTAGAACAACTCTGAGGTCTGTTCTTCGAACCTTTCCACTTGGTCGAACCTCTTTTTATTAACAAATATTTCCACCCTTAATTCTCTCACATGAAACTATAACAAGGGACTTTTTCTGTAAGACTTTATTGACCTTTTCTTTCTTTTTTTTTTTTTTGGGGGGACAATTACAGTTTTTAATGTAAGCTTATTCAACTATTAATGAAGCTCTACATATTTTTTCCGAGGAAAAAATCAAAACTTTTTATTAAGAGACTATAAAAAGTTTACATACAAATTGGTCATATGCCATACTGCTGGCTCATATGATTCTGAAAACTGCTCAACATCATGGAGCTGTTTCTGCTGTTTTGTGAAACTGTAATAGTCTTCCTCCCGGCTGGAGGTAAAGTCAAAACTCATAGCAACAAACGGAAACCTGGGGTCTCCTTCAACGAAGGAAAAACAACCCCTTACAACAAAAATTATAAGTCTAAAACCAAGTGAATATATACAAAAATTATATTTTAAAAGTCAGTTTGCTGTAGCTGAAAACTGGAGAAAAACAACTATAAAGGAGAGTATATACAAAATATAAAACAGGAATATATATCCGAGAAATGTGCTGTCAAAAACGATGTAAAAACTGTGATCAAAAAGGCTGAGCATATGGAGGCTGATCTGATATGTAAGACTGCCCCTGTCTGGTCTCTTCTACTGTCCAGCTGCCCGGATCCTGTTGTAGACCAGCCTTAGATAGCTGATCTGCTTCCTCATTCCTGTCCCTGTAGATATGGCAAATCGAAAACCTGTTAAAGTATGTCTTCAGAATAGAAATTTCATCAACAAGTGTCTTCAAAATCTGATTTTGACAAGATGCAGTTCCATTGACCCAGTTTATGACATTTAGTGAGTCCCCAAAAGTCTGAATAGAGTTGAAGTTTCCGTGATGGAGCCAGCATAAAAGGTATCGTAAGGCCGATAATTCAGCATAGTTATTTGTGCCTGTACCCAGCCCAACAGAAGCTTTTAGAATGTGATCCGGATTAATGTGTATGCACATGCCTGCCCCAGCCCTATTGTTTTGGGAAGCCCCATCAAAGAACCCACAAGGAATGCCCTCCTGTATAATGATAGGTTTTTGTTTTGATTTGGGTTTTTTGTCCTCAGGGGGAGGCAAGGCAGAGTATATGGCTGTGATATTAGTGGCAATAACGGAAGAAGGTGTGTCCTTATCTTGGAACAGACTCTTGTTTCTAGCAAGCCAAACTCCCCAACAGAAAATAAGGGGCAGGTTCCTCAAGTTCCCCTCCGGATAGGTTTGCCACCATTTCCTCCAAGCAGCATCCAAGGGGTCATGCCCCCACAGAGCCTTTACCTTGAGCGAATCAGTGACCTCCTCCCATATCTTTCTTGAGAAAGCACAGGTTGTGAAGAGATGACTGATGGTTTCCTCATCAGATTTGCATAAAGGGCATCGCCCTGGCCCAGCTAAAAACCTGGCTTGTAATGTTTCCCATGTTGGGACCTTCCTTTTTAAAATGCACCAGAGAAAGAGCCTAGACTTGACTGGGCATTTGAGTTTCCATATATCTTTGGCCCACCATTCCGGTGCTCCCCAACCTTTCTTTCCCATTAGAAATGAGTATCCATCTTTTGGGGAATACTCCCCAGATTTGCTTTGTGCCCACATCAAGCAGTCAGGTTCATCTTTTATCCTGACATTGGATCGTTGTAGTTCTTTGATGAACCCCTCCCATTCGTTCTTCCATCTAACATTTAACCCTAATTCTTCATCATCCTTCCAAGCCTGACCCCAGATAGTAGACTGTCCTGCTCTTTCCACCTAATTTAATGATGTAATACCTTTAGTATCAAGGTGTCTAAGAAGCCCTGGCGATAAAGCATAAGCTTCGTTGCATCCAACCCAGGGGTCTCTGCCAATCCTGACCTGTCTTCCATCTCCCACTTTCCAAGCTAAACCTTGCTCGATCACTGAAAAGGCTTCCACCGTGACCTTCCAGATTGCTGAAGAACTTTTTACCTTCTTATCTTGACTCCGGATCCATTCTTCCAGAGGGATTGGGTCTATATACTTCCTTTTCACCACCCTTGTCCACAGGTTTTCCATAGTTATTAGCCTCCATCCTGATTTTGCTGCTAATGAAATGCTGAACTCAGGGAGTCTTTTAATTCCCCACCCTCCCCATTCTTTTGGTCTGGCCACTTTGTCCCAAGCCACCCAAGGTAAACCCGAGGATTCCTTTGATCCTGCCCATAGGAATCTGCAACAGATTCTTCTGATTTTCTCCATCACTCCTTTAGGAATCCATGTCAGAGCGGCCCAGTATACTGGAATGGCTAACAAGACTGATTTAATAAGGGTCAGTCTGCCAGCTCTGGATAGCCATCTAAAGCTCCAGTGTGATATTCTGGATTCTATCTTTGCAATGAGCCAATTCCAATCCTCTTTCTTGTATGCAGCAGGCTTTAACCAAAAACCCAGATATTTGAAGGGAGCTTCCAGAGGTTGAATGGGGAAAGGAAATAGATTAGCCATTCTATTTCTTTCTCTTCTTTCAAAATCTGCAACACAAGCTTGGGATTTCCCAGAGTTTATCTGCATTCCAGTGGCTTTTAGAAAAAGATCAAAAATACATTTTAACTCCTTTAATTCACTGCAATTACCATTGGTGAAAATCAGGATATCATCAACGAAAAGAAGGTGAGTGATGTAGAGATTGATTGCTACATCGATACCTTTTACCTTCTCCTCTCTTCTGGATTTATGTATTAGTCGGCTTAGCCCTTCTGCCACAAGGAGGAACAGGAGAGGGGATAATGGACACCCTTGCCTGAGGCCTCTCTGGCTGTTAAAGAAAGAGGAGGCTGCTCCATTGACCAGTACTGCAAAGCTGACATTTGTGATGCATCCCATAATCCAGCTGACAAAAGGATAGCTGAATCCCACATGTGTTAGCAGCATCCTTAGATAGAGCCAGCTGATCCTATCATAAGCTTTGGATAGGTCGATTTTGAGAACAGCTCCCTTCTTTTTCTTCATTTTGACACTATGGATAACCTCCTGGGCTACACCAATGGCTTAGTGAATCTGTCTTCCATCCAGGAACCCAAATTGTTCCATTGATATATTTCTAGACAGGATTGGTGCAATTCTGAGAGCAATAACCTTTGAAATAATCTTGTAAATGCAATTACATAATGAAATTGGTCTAAAGTCTTCAAAACTTTCTGGATCATCCTTCTTAGGAATGAGAGCAATAAAGGTTGAGTTAAAAGGTCTATAGACTTCTCCTTTCAGCCTTGACTCTTCAACTACTTCAGTTATTTCGGCTCCAATTTGTTCATAAAAATGGAGAAACAATTCTATAGTCCAGCCATCAGGGCCTGGGCTTTTGTCCTTACCCATGAGCTTCATAGCTGCTTCAATCTCCTCCTTAGTGACCGGAATTGTAAGATCTTCTGCTTCATCTTCCTCAATGAATCTAGGAAAACTTTGCACAGTTCTAAAGACTTCTGCAATAGTAGCCTCTCCCTGATCTGCAAAAATGTTTTGAAAATGTCTTTTTCCTAAACCAGAAAGCTCTGGAAAGGAACTGACTTCTCTCCCTTCTTCATCTTTTAGGCGCCAGATAGTATTTACAGATTTCCTTCCTTTTGCAAAATTATGGAAAAACCTAGTGTTCTCATCCCCAGATTTTAGCCAAATTGCTCTACTCTTGATCCTCCATTCTTCTTCCCTTTCCAAAAGAATTTTATTTTGCTGCTTCTCCAAGTGAAGGATTCTGTCCTTAGTGACTTGTGAGGAGTATCCATCTATCTCCATACTCTCCATCTGCTTCAGCTCCTCCCTTATTCTGATCATCTCCTCATTTTGTTTCAATTTTCTATCCTTAGCCCAAGAGATTGTAGCTTTCTTCAATCTTTTTAAATTCTCCATGAACAAAAAACTTTTATCCTCACCTGTATTGTGAACTGGGTGAATCCAAGTTTCTTTAAATAGATTGCAGAAAGAGGGATCTTGGAGCCAAGCAGGGTTGAACTTAAAAGGGGCAGGTGGTTTGGGAGGAGGAATAGTTAAATCTAAGAAAATCGGGAAATGATCCGAATTCCCTATTTCCTCCACCCACTGTCTGATCATTGGAACTTTGGAAGGTAAAGACTCCGCTAAAAGAAAACGATCTAGTCTTTTGGCAATCCGATCTTCTCCTATCCTTCTATTCCTCCAAGTAGGCTTTAATTTGATCGGAGAAGGGTCTATTAAGTTATTCTCCGTGATGAGGTTGAAGAAAAAATCTGTAAGGGGGTCTTCTCTCGCAGATGGACCCCAAGCTTCAGCTCTGCCAATGGAAAAATTTAAATCACCTCCCAAAATCATCGACGGGGATTTCATCACAGCGTTTGTCATCAAATCTCCCCAAAAAGGCTCCCTACCCTGACATGGCCCATAGATATTTACTAAAGTGATGGGGAAAGTGAAGTCTGGGAATAACACCTCCATGCCCATAACATTTTTCATCCCCCATTGATTGATGGCTTTTACCCTCCCTTCTTTGAAACCAATTGCAAGTCCCCCCGAATGACCAGAGGCATCCATAGCAGTAAAAACCCACCCAGGCAGAAGGGATTTAAGCATAGGTTCAATCTCTGAAGCCTTCCCCAGGGTTTCTTGCAGAAAAATAACATCTAAATTTGAGTTAGATATCCAATCTTTCAAGGCCAGTTTTTTAGGTTTGCTGGCCAAACCTCTGCAATTCCAGGATGTCAGGATCATTTAATAACACCCTCAGGGGGATGAGCTGCTCTAAGAACCCCCGGAATAGAATATTGTTTGCCATCTGCAACATCCAATTTAGCTTTCAGTTTTGCCTTGGACATATCGGATTTCCGACCTCTTTTGTTTTTGGAGCTGTTTTGTGAAGGGATCTGTCCCAAGCCACCTAAAGACCCCTGATCATCATATTTCCCTCCCAAAGATCTCAGGTTGTAAGGGCAAGGAGGCCGATTTGCTGGAAGTGAAAGGGGAGGCCATTTATCTTCACAGTTTATATCCAGGGACGGTAAAGCTTCAGCAATGGTTTCTACAGTCGGGCATGACTTTAAATGTTCCATATTTACATCATTATTATTTTCTTGCTCTTGATAGAATGAAGACGACATATTTATTTGTACAGAAGTATGCTCAGGAGAAATAAGAGAGGAAATAGGGGTCCCAGAGCACATACCCTTTTCCGCTTCGTCGTGTGGGGTTTGATTAGCATTATCTTTCTCGGCGATCTCTACCGCAGCTTCCGCTTCTTTAGCTGTTTCCTCCACAGCTTCCACCGGTTGAGTAACGTTCGCCATAGCAGCCTCCTGTATTTTTGCATCTTCGTCCACTGGAACCTTCACAGTCTCCTCTGTCTCCAAGTTCCTTGTTTCTTGTGTCTCCGTCATTTCGTGCTCCATAGTCATCTGAACATCTGCTTGAACATTTTCTCTGTAAGCTGTCGTCCTTCGGAAATGTCTCCTTCTTCTCATCTGTGGACAGTCTTTTTCCAAGTGCCCATACTCATGGCACCGATGGCATCTAAATGGCAGGTATTCATAGTCTATTATCTGCTCATACACGTAGTCATTGAATTGAAGATTAATTTTTTGTGCCAAGCCTCCACTCGGGTTGAGCATGACTAATATACGCGCCATCGCCCTGTTTTTCGTTGCCAAGAAGGACATATCTGCTTCCAGGTAAACCCCCAGCCTATTACCAATAGATTTGAAAACTTCCTCTGTCCACAGGAAGGATGGTAAGCCTGGAGCACGCACCCACACAGGGAACTCATCCGTTCTCTCCTTGATTGCATCAAAAAGGGGGGACCATTTCTTTAGCAGAACAGGAATGTTCCCTATGTGCCAATTTCGATGGAGAACCCAATCTGCCGATTCTCTATCTACAAATCTGAGCTTAAACCATCCTTTCGCTAAAACTAGGGCTTCAAACTGTAAAGGTCTATCATGTGTGAAAACTTTCTCACCCCAATCTTGAAGAAATTCAGAAGTGTATTTCTTACCTCTAGCTCTGCCGACCAAGGTACAATCTGCAACAGCTAGGGCTTCTACCATGGAAACCTCCATCCCAAGGACCAGATTGCCTGCTATCGCCTGAGATCCAATGGGTCTTTGCGGTTTCCTTTTCGCACCTTTATCTCTTAACTCTTCCACCGACGATCTTATTCCTTTTCGACCATTAATTCTTTCAGGGATTATCTGTGCTGTGCCCACATGAGGTTCTGTCTCCAACTGTGACGGAAACTGACCCGAAAGACCCGTGTCGCCATTCCCAGAAGGGAAGAATTCCGTCTCCAGACCATCAGTGCCTGCCTGCTCCCCCACTGGAGTATCTCCGGGACCGCTAGCGGAAAACCCTTTTAGATTTGGGGGTTCTCTTGGCAGGGTAACCCTTGTAATCGAGGGAAAACCTCCTTGAGCCCTTGAAAGTTCAAATCCTGCAGAAAGCCCTAAGTGGGTTATATCTTCGAAACCCTTAGAGGGCGCAAACCGGGTTATCGGTGCCTTGCCCTTTGGGTCATTGGGTAAACCTTCCTCATTAACCCCACACAACACTGTTTCTCTCGCTGCCTGCTTGGAGGCGGCCGAAAAGCCGGTAATGTGAGCCTCGCTGCCCGAATCCTTGCCTTGAGTCAAGAACAGTGGAGTATTCGCCTGTGATACAGCCTCCAAACTTGGCAGTTCGATAGCCCCAAAATAGTGTTCCACGTTCTGAGCGGTGATATCCTTCCCCCACATAGAGAGGATGTCTTCTACATCTGGGTCCAGAGCTAACAATTCGGCGGGGTTAACCATAGTTCGAACCGTTCCAAGGTAACGCGTCAACCGACAGTCAATGGGAAAAACTTCACGGATGCTTGTTGATTAAAAACGGAAAATAGGCGGATAACGCTGAGAGCAAACAGTAATATGGTAAAACTTAAGAAAAAACAAAACATGCACCGAGGCAATCATTTAACCTCCACCTGCCAGTCGACATTGCAGATGATGGCCCCCCGCGTCGGCAGCTGTGCTTGGCGTCTGACCCATTCTACCTACCCGAGGCCTGTGCGTGGTTCCGCCCTGTGCCCTGGTTTCGAAACCCTAACCTGCTCCATTCCCCCGAAAACCCAACCTTCAATTCGTGTCCATGAAGCTCTACATATTACACTACATATAGTGTAATATTTATAGTTTCAATATTATTGTTATTTATAATTCAATCTTATGGGATGCAATTTTATTTATAATTCAATATTATGGGAGGTAATGTTATATGGTAGTATTTGAGATTAAAACACCATGTATGAGTTATTTTTCTATCTCTAACATTGGATGGCAATAATTAAGTACTTAATAGATAAGATAAAAATGTAATTACTTATTTCATGGATATTTTTCAATTTATACATGTTTGAGAGATGTTCCATTTATCACCAATCTTTGGAACGTCATATCATGCCTCGACCACATTTTCATTGTATGTGTGATATAGCCAGTGCCATCATATCTCCAATAATCTTGTGAAGCATTCAAAAACAAATCACATTCTGATCAAGTACCATTTTGTTAGAAAATAAGTTTTTGAGAAGAATATCAAAGTTGAATACATTGGGATGAAAGAACAAATTGTTGTCATCTTTACTTAACCTTTACCACGTAAGAAATTTGAGTATCTTCACCAAAATCTTGGGATTCTCCCAAGTTCCCATTAGATTGTTCTTTTATCTTGTCAAGTAAATAAGGAGATGTGAGGTAGGTTACAAGTCCGTAGGACAGACAGGTTGTCAAGGGGAGTTACCCTTTGAAATTGATGTCGAAGGGGGAGGGAAAGAATAGGAATGTTAGAAGCATGATGTCAGGTGGAGTCATGATCGCAAGGGGAGCACATGTGTTGTCATCAATGCTAGAGGCGGATATTTTTGATTGGTGGTTGTCATTGATGTCAACCCAAGCAATCACAGGATATACCCTGATCTTCATCAACAAATTTTCCATGTAAATTCATGGTCTCTCATATCCAATTAACACTAGTTGGTTTCTCCTTGGAAAGATATCTCACGTGCAAGGATAATTTTAGGGGCGAATGTTCGCCCTTTGGCGAAATTAAGGGGTTTTAAATTTTTAGTGGGCGAATATTTTGTATCATAGTACATTTTTACAAATCACCTCAAATAGCCCACCTTATTTTAAGGGAGAGGGTAAAAAAGGTAAATTTAGCCCTTGAAATTAGGACTTACAACCTTCCATTCGCCCATTTTCAGGAATAGGTTTTATTTAAGTGAATCCATTCGCCCATTTTCAAGAATAGGTTTTATTTAAGTGAATCCTATGGGCCAAATACCATATTTATAAAAGAGGTATGGTAAATAAATAAAACATTTTTTATATTTACTCCATAAGTCACCTTATATACATGTAAGGGTGTAAACAAATAAAAATATAAGTAAAGTGGAGGTATGGTAAATAAATAAAACGTCTTTTCATACTTACTCAAAAGGTATGGTAAATAAATAAAAATATAAATAAACTAGACGTATCGTAAATAAATAAAACCTCTTTTATATTTAGTCCATAACCCTCGTTCTATTTATGAAGGCTCAAGAAAGAGGTTTTATTTAAGTGAATCATATGGGCCAAATACCATATTTGTAAAAGAGGTATGGTAAATTAATAAAAATATAAATAAACGAGAGGTATGGTAAACAAATAAAACATTTTTTTATATTTACTCCATAAGTCACCTTATATTTAGGAACACTCAAAAAATGGGTTATATTTAGGTGAAACCTATGGCCAAAATACTATGGGACAAATACCATGGACTAGATTTTTATTAATACCATGCAAAAAACCATTATTAACCCGAATATTAGAATTAATAAAAATAAAAATGGCACATGGTATTGACCCATGGTATTCACCAAAATGGCACATGGTATTGACCCATGGTATTGACCTGGAATGTAGCCTATTTGAATGGGGGAATTAAACCAACATGTAGCCTATGCTAAGATTCACTAGGACTTTACAAAGTTTTATTATTTAGTGAAAGACTCGCCAAGATCTTACAAGATTTTATAGTTGAGTAAAATATTCGCCATGCCTAGTGAGAGATTCGCCAAAAAATTATATATACATATTATTTTATTGATAAAATCGCCTTCCATTTTTCCTATATACCATGGAGATTCGCCCATTTATTATATTTATAAATTTAGGGGTGGTTCTTAAAATTTTCCCTGCTCACGTGGTATGTGGCACACCACAATGTTCCTTAGAGTTTGATAGTTATTCACGATTGAAGTTGGTGAACCCCATTAGTGGGATAAAACCCCGCCGATGGTGTCATTAAGGTTTTTATGAAGGATTATTTATAGGTTATTTATTACATTGAAGTTTTATTAAAAAAAAAATAAGATTATTTATTGTTATGGTATTAAAAATTTAAATAATTCCTCATTATTTTTTAAATAGATTTAATGGTTATTTATTATTGGATGAGACCTTTCACTCATGAAACACCTATCTTAGAGTGTAAAATATACCTTTATTTTTAATATTATGAAAACCATTAATTATATCTAGCATATCATGTTGGTGCAAAAATTCTTTTGTGACCAAATGGATTTTCTCTCCATTGGCTTGTGGAGCATCACACCTGTGGCTCATTGCATCTTTATTTTAACCATCAGACCTGTGGGAGCAGTCACTTGTGGCATCAATTTTAAAGCACCGAATTGTGGATTCCTCAAAATATCAATATGTGGCATTAATATGAAACATCTAACATGCCTTCCTTTCAATATTAGTTTTGTGCCATTAATTTTGAGCATCGAAATAGTGGCTTGGTGGTCTCACCATCCTTAAGGATAGGCTGCAAAATTTATTATCTAATCAACAAGGTTTTCATATTTCCAAGGGTGGACTTCAAACTGTAAATGAACTCAATCTAGAACGTTACAAATATTTTCATGGAGGGGGGGATCACTCAAAGAGTTGAAAAATAGAAAAGGTTAACAAAAATGTGAGTTAAAAGGTTTTTAGCAATTGTTCATTATGGTTGTATCAAGATATACCCGACAAAGAAGGAGAGATGGAGAGAAGGGGAGAGAGAAGGAGAGAGAATGAGAAAGGGAGGGTCATAGTAATAAAGTTGGAGAGAGAGAGTGTGAGTTATGGGAGAAGAGAGAGGATTGGAGAACAAAGAAAGAGAGGGGGGGAAGATAGAGGGAGGAAAGAGAGAAAGGGAGAGAGAGGAAGAGTGTAATGGGGGAAGAGAGAGTGTTGGAGAGGAAAGAGAGATAGAGAATGATGGGGGAAGAGAGAGGGGGGTAGGAGAGAAAGGGACAAAGAGGAAGAATGAGGGAGAGGATTTGAGAGAGAGGAAGTGATAGGGAATGATAGATAGATGGATTTGGATGGGGGGAGAGGGAGAAGAAATATACAGAGAGTGAGAAGTGGAGAGGGAGAGAGGGAGTGACAATGGAGAGAAGGAGAGCGAGCATGTACGTTTGGGGTGATATAATGAGAAAAATAAGGGGAGATGGAGAGAAGGGGAGGGGCATATAGTAACAGAGTTGAAGGGTGAAAGGGGTGACAAAGAGAGGTGGGAGATAAAGGGAGAGAGAGTAAATAAGAGAGAGAGGATGTGAGAGATTGGAGAGAGGTAGGAAAATAGAGATTGAGATGGAGGGGGAGAGAGAGTGAGGTAAGAAGAAATACATGGAGAGAGAAAGGTGGAGAGAGACAGAGAGAGGGAGTGATAAGGAGAATGAAGAGAGAGGGAGAGAGGGCAACAAGAGGGACGAGAGATAGAAGCAGGGGGGAGAGAGAGAGAGAGAGAGAGAGAGAGAGAGAGCAGGAGAGGAGGAGGGAGTTTTAGTTAGATAGATTGGAGAAAGAGAGTGTATGTTTTGGGGGTGATATAAAGAGACAGAGGCAGATGGAGATATAGATGGAAGGTGAAGAAAGGGAAGAAGAGAGAGATGGAGATAGGGAGGGAGTGACAAAGACATTGATAGATATTGAGTGAGAGAGCATGTGAGTTTCAGGGGGTGAGATAGAGAGACAAAGAAGGAAAGAGGGAAGAAGATTTATTGCACTAGATGCATTGATTTCAGTGTAGATGGTGCTTTCTAATCCTATTTGATTGCTTGCACTAGATGCATTGATTTTACTGTAGATGTTTATTTATAATGATATTTGATTACTTGCACTAGATGCATTGATTTCAATGTAGATGATTTCAAATCCTATATGATTTCTTGCAATAAATGCATTGATTTCATTATAGATGGTGATTTCTAATCCTATTTGATTGTTTTCATTAAGTGCATTGATTTCAATGTAGATGGTGATTTCTAATCCTATTTGATTGCTTGCATTAAATGCATTGATTTTAGTGTAGAGGTTGGTTTCTAATCCTATTTTCTTACTTACACTAGACAAATTCATTTTAGTGTAGATGTTGATTTCTTATCCTATTTGATTAGTTGCATTAGATGCATTGATTTCAGTGTAGATGTTGTTTTCTAATCTTCTTTGATTTCTTGCATTAGATGCATTGATTTCAATGTAGATGTTGATTTCTGATTTGATGTAATTGGATTTATGATGGTACATTAATTTTAAAGTGATTGGATTAGCAGTCCATTGATTTCAGTGTAAGCACAAACAATTATTGACAATGCACAATATTTTTTGTGTTATAGTAATTCAACCTATTAATATTGGAGAGAAAGAGAGACAAGTTATTATTTTAACTACAACAGCTTGAGCTAAAGATTTAAATGTTTTAGGATTTCAACTGTCCTTTTCATATAATTAATATGAAAATATGACAAAACTAACCAGGTGAAAATAAATATAGTACAAGAAAATAGTTTGATATTGATCACAAAAAACTATTTGTAACTGAATACGTTCTTATTATTCACATTTTCTATCATTCAACACTATTACATTGTGACTTTGCATTAAAAAAAATTATTTCATCACTAAAGTTATTAACAATATTTATCATCTCAACAAACTCAAGTAACTAAGCAAATTTAATATTAAAATGACTAGATAAGTCTTATACATATTGAGCATATTTAAAATGATTGTATTAATATTAAATGTATTTATATCTTATTGATAAAAATAATGATATGTTCGATAGATTTTACTTGGTCACACATGATTAAAACTAGGCTAGATCTGTCTTAACTCTGGATCTATCAAGCACCAAGAAGGATCAAATCTCTTGAGCTGCAAACCTTTCCTCATGTTTTGCACTCAAAAAAATTTTACACCTTGAGAGATTTGATCCCTCTCAGGGCTTGATAGATTCAGAGTTAAGATAGATCTAGGCTAGTTAAATCTAAACAATCACAATTTTAAATATTTTAAAGAATAAAACTTTGAAAAGAATTATTCCTAAATAAACCATTCTTATTGGCATAAAAATATATAACAATTACAATGTTTGAGTTAGGGATTTTCAACTTCACTAGTAAGGGTTGGAGAATTAGCTATGTGACAATTTGAGTAACAAAGTCTCGATATCCCAACAAATCCTAAAATTTAGGCAAATTAAACCAAGAAAAGTTGTAAGAATCTCTAAAAACATATAAATATAAACTAGTGTCATTTAAGATGAATATTTCAAATAAGTGTTTGTTATTAGTCACTTTCAAGGGATGACTCTAGCAATAGATTTTCTTGTTCGTTGACCACCCTTAGTTTAACATAGAAAATGTAAATCATAATGTTTAAAGTTGAAAAATAAAGATATATTTTTCAATATTGTTTAAAAAAACTAACTTTTAAGCGTTCAATTGAACCATAATTTGAAGGTTTTATCACTACTACACCAAGGGCACTTTTGAGACATTTTTTTTAAGACAAAAGAAATATTTTGTCTCAAAAACTCATTTTTTATTTTAGTTATTTTAAATTAAAAATTAATATCAATTGATTTGTCTTAAATATAAACTTTAAGACAAAAATAGGTTGAGACAAAAATATTTTAAGGCAACTTTATATTTAAGACAAAAATAGTTTAAGACAAAAATATTTTAAGACAAAAGTAGTTTGAGACAAAAATATTTTAAGACAAAACTTTATATTTAAGACAAAAATAATTTAAGACGAAAATATTTTGAGACAAAACTTTATATTTAAGACAAAAGTAGTTTGAGACAAAAAATTAAAGACAAAACTTTATGTTTAAGACAAAAATAGTTTAGGACAAAATTATTTTAAGACAAAAACAATTTAAGACAAAATTATTTTAAGACAAAACTTTATATTTAAGACAAAAGCATTTTGAGACAAAAATATTTTAAGACAAAACTTTATATTTAATACAATGACCACTTTATATCAAACCTATGTTTAATACGATATTTCACTTCGAATGAAAATGGAGGGCAGCGTTGAGTTTCAGGGTGATCTGTGCCCGCTTTTTGAACTAGAGCTCCTGCGCCCCTGCTTCCTCGGCCCCTGCGGCCCTTTGCAGGCCCCTTGCTGTTGGGCTCTCAATCCTTCCCGGCATCCCCGCAATCGGGCTCTGCCTCCCTCCTCTGGCTAGTGTTGCTGCTGGCACAACGTCCGTGTCTGGGTTTTGCGATCGTAGAGGAGTGTAGCAACCGCCAAGAGTGCGCCTGGGTGTGGGAAGCCTTCTCCAACCCCACCAATCTCTTCAGAAGAAGCATTCAAAAGATTTATCTCGCAGAAAGGGAAGAAATGTTTGATTCCAGAAGTCCATAAATTCATCAAAAAACTGGAGGAAATTCTTGAGATCGACCTGCCAGAAGACCAACTGATAAAAATCGCCCTATCCCTGGCTGACAGAGGGTTGGTAGGAAAATTTATGGGATGCTGGCCCTCTACAAAAACAATAGATGACTGGATCCAACACAACTGGAGGCCCCAGCTGGAAAACAGAGTGATCTACTATGTTGTCGGAAGAGGGTATTTCATTTTTCAGTTCACCTCCAAAGAAGATCGAGATTTGGTTTTTAGAAACGGTCCTTATTTTATGGGAAATCAGGGTCTATATCTTAATAAGTGGACCCCCGACTTCGATCCCTCAATCAATACCCATAAAGAGGTCCCAGTCTGGGTCCGGCTTCCCAATCTTTCGATCCATTGCTGGAGCTATCACACCTTGCAGAAGATTGGAAATGGCCTAGGCCGTTTCATTGACAAAGCAGATAACAAGGGCCAATATACTTGTGCAAGAATCTGTGTGGAAGTCAATATGGAAGCTGGAATGCTCGAAGCGGTAAAACTTATAGTTGGAGAATGGCATCACTATCAAAAATCAGATTACGAGAAACTGCCTTTCAAATGTAGAACTTGTCATGAACATGGAAACTTCCAATGAAATTTCCTAAAAGCTCCAACCAGGGACAAAGTGGACGAAGAAGGATGGAAAGAAATAAAAAAGGGCAAGGCAGTCCCAAAATTAACCGAGAAGAAAAATTCAGGGCCATTGGTGAAGCCTCGACCTAAACCAAAAGCCAAAGAAGTTCCAAAAGAGGGTTCTTCCTCTAGGGTAAAGATAGATGCCATTGGAATCCAAGAGGAACTAGAAGACCTGTCGAAGAAAGTGAAAGAAGCAGAGGCAAAGTAAACTCTTCCTCCATCAGAGGATGAACAAGGGGAAAAAGAAGAAAACGAGGAGCACATTAGTCTGGGCTCCGATTCTGAGGGAGATTCACAAGATGGAGTCTCAGAGTCAGACAGCTCGCAAGTCATTCTTATCAAGTTGGCCAGGGGTCGAAAGTCCAAGAAGAAACAGAGAGAGGAACAAACTTATGTGGATGTTCTCCAAGGCTCTTAGAAAATTCTCAAAGGAATGATGAATACCAGATCTAGGTGCAAGCATGGTCAGGCTCCAATAGGAGCCACAACCTTCCAAGCTAGTAAATAATGAAATACATCTCTTGGAATTGCAGAGGGTTAGGCAACAGGTTGAAAGAAGAAGCTCTGAAAGACATTGTAAGGATGTACTCGCCTGAAATCCTTCTCATCCAAGAGATAAAACTGGAGGACCTTATACTCCTCCAAGCAAGAAAAGCATTCTGACATAAATGCCAAGGGAGAGTAGTCAGTGCCAGAGCTGCCTCTGGAGGGATTGCCTCCTTTTGGGACAGCTCCAAATATGATCTGATTCATGAAGAATGTTGCCCCCATTGGCTACTCACTAAGCTCCTCCATAAAGAATCTGGCCACCAAGTAAGTATGTTCAATCTTTATGCTCCGGTCTTACCATCTGAGAAAAAAATTTGTTGGACTCGCTCTAGTCCTATCTTTTCTTGCACAACCTAGAAAATATTATTATTGGAGGTGATCTGAATGTTACGCTAGCTGCAGAAGAGAAAAAGGAGGGCTCGTTGTTCAGGGACCTAGCTAGAGAATGGGTTGAAGACCTAATTTTAGATTGGGAATTGGAGGATATCGAGCCCACATCTGGGAAATTCAACTGGTCAAACAAAAGGATAGGCCCCGGTCACATTGCTGCTCGTCTGGACAAATTTCTAGTCCAATCCTCCTTCTTGACTTGTGGTCTAATGGCCACCTCTAAAATTATGCCGAACTACACCTCTGACCATAAACCCATTCTGCTTGAGCTCTCCTTGGATGGAAATCTTGGCCCCATTCCCTTTAGATTCAGTTCTCTATGGATTCATTAAGAAGGATTCCAGGAGGTGGTCTCCAAGGCCTGGAACCAGCAAGTTCAAGGATCCCCTTTCTTTGTGTGGGAAGAAAAAATGAGGAGACTTAAAAGGGCGCTCAAGGAGTAGGCTAAAAAGTTGAAAATTCCCACCGCCAAAAGAAAGGAGATGCATGAAAGTTTAGCAGGACATCAATTAACAATGGAGAATTCTGATGTAACTCAAATCCTTCTTCAAAAAGAAGTAGAGCTGCAAAAAGATCTCCATAGAGCAAGTAGGGATGAAGAAGATTTCAGTCCAGAAATCTTTGGTTACAGGCCGGAGAAAAAAATACAAGATACTTCTATAAGCAAGCTGAAGCATGCAAGCACTTCAAAATAGTAAATGAAATTCACTATCAAAAAACTGTGGTTAAAGATTCTGAAGGCATAAAGCAAGCAACCCACTCCTTCTTCAAAGATCTTTACTCTGCCCCGGAAGACCCTCCTATCAATTCTCAAGCCTATCCGATTGATCTTATTCCTCACTGTGTTCAAGATTCTGATAATACTATGCTGACTTCTCTGATCAGTATAAATGAGATTAAACAAGCTTTGGATTGCATGTATTCAGATAAAGCCCCGGGCCTTGATGGGTTCACTGCAAGGTTCTACCTGACTTGCTGGCCTACAATTAAAAAATACCTTCTGATAATGATCCGTAAATCTCAGACCTGCACCAAGATTGGAGGCAGTACCAACTCGACCTTCCTTGCCTTGATTTCGAAAGACAAAGGCACCACCTATTTCAGCAGATTTAGGCCCATCTCTTTGTGTAATACAAGTTATAAGCTGATTACAAAAATAATAGCCAACCGTATTAAGAAAATTTTTCCGGTCATCATCCTTGAAAATTAAGGAGGATTCATAAAAGGGAGAAATATTCTTGACAATATTATGCTGGTGCAAGAAGCAATTCATTCAAACTGTCATTGAAAAGAGAAAGGCATGGTGATTAAGCTAGATTTGACAAATGCCTTTGACAGGGTGAGACATGATTTCCTATTTTCTGTGATGGAGAAATTTGGCTTCTCAAAAGTTCTCATAACTTGGGTGAAAGCCTACATTGCCTCACTTGGATAGCGCCTCTAGTTAATGGTCATTCAATGGAATTTTTCAAGGCCTCGAGGGGGCTAAGACAAGGTTTCCCTTTGTCCCCACTTCTTTACGCCATTCAAGCTTTGGTGCTCAGCTTCCAGCTAGACTACTATCAACAGATCCAAAATCTGCCAGGCCTGAGAATGGCTCACAATGTTAAAGACATAAATCATGCCCATTTTGCTGATGATACATTATTGCTTGGAGGAGCTAGCATAAATTCTACTAGAACCTTCAAGAAGGAGCTGGACATCTATAGGGAGGTTTCGGGCAGCAAGATTAACTATCTAAAAAGCATGATCTATGGCTGGAATTGCTAGATCAAAGATTTGATAGACATAGCAAGGCTATTAGAAATGGAAAGAACCCTGACCTGGGAGTCATTTAAGTATCTTGGGATCCCAATCTTCAAATAAAATCCTAAGGTAGATCACTGGATGCCCTTGCTAGACAAGCTAAAACTAAGAATACAAGCTTGGGGAGCCTCATGGTCGAATAATGCTAGGAAGGTAACACTTATGAAATCTGTTCTCATAAGTCTCCAAGTTTATCAAAACTCCATTCTACTAGCCCCTAAAACCTTTATTAGTAAAGTGGATGGTCTCCTGAGAAGCTTTTTGTGGCAGGGAGGGAAAAGTAATGAAAGAAGGCTCCATTTAGTTAATTGGGACACTATTAAGAAGCCATTCTTGGAAGGAGGTCTCCAAATGCAGGATCTGGGAGCCCAAAATCTTGCTCTGGGCTCCAAGCTCCTTTGGAACATTGTTTCTGGGAATCCTAGTTGGAGCAAGAGAGTCCTGTGGAAAAAATATTTTCATGGGCAGCATTTGAGGTGCTTGGACCAGCCTCCTAGAATTTCCAAAGAATCACCAGTTTTCAAACTCTATCTCACAGTTTTGAAAATTTTCAGTCATAAGCTTTATTGGATCCCAGGTAATGGGAAAAAAATAAAAATCTGGGAAGATTCGATTCTTGGAGATCAGACCTTGAGTTAGATGGCAGAACCGGAAAATATCAGAGCTTGGCTTCAGGCCAACAATCTGGAAACCCTTTGGGACATCTCTAATTGGACAAATTATGAAGAAAGTCTATGGGATGGTTGGAATCTGGGGGAGGTCCCTCATTGGCTGGATGGTGAAGCTAATTTAGTGTTGGATTTGCTCCAAGGAAAATCTCCCTTAAAGGCCTCTTCTAAGGACAAAATAGGGTGGGGTTCTCTTTCAGGATCTTACTCAACAGCAGAAGGTTACAAAAGTATGATGGCTGTCCCTAGCGTCCCCCCAGAGCCAACTCAATGGAAATTTATTTGGTCTTTTCCTGCTCTCCCCAAAATTGACTTCTTTTGCTATACTCTGGCCCATAAAAGTATCCTCACTAGAGATAACCTGAGGAAGCAGGGAATGGAAGGTCCCTCTAGGTTCCCTCTTTGTGCATTGGATGAAGAAACGACTAACCACCTATTCTTATTGTGCCCCTTTGCTCAAGAAGTTTGGAAGGGTGTCCTGATGTTAGGACCTGACAAAATAGAGCTTCCAGGAAATATTCAGGACCTACTAAGAAACTGGGCCAAGTTATCCCCATTCTGTCTCTCCAAAAAAAGCCTTCTCAAGACTGGCTGGATGTGGATCCCCAAATTCACATGCTGGAAACTGTGGTTGGAGAGGAACAACAAAATATTTAGGGAGGAGAGTTGTAACCCGATCAGAATTATCACTAAGATCAAAGCTCTGTTGGGGGAGGCCTTAGAAACCAAACCCACCATAAGAAATGGCATGATTCTGGACAGTGAGGAAGATCAATGGTTAAAAGAGCTTGTTCCAAATAATCAAAATAGATCCATTCCTCCTGTTAAAGCCCCTTATCATTGGTAAATTCATCTGGAAGAATAGGAATTCATCAAATGGAGATCTGCTTTGGATGATCACTGCCTATTCTTCGATGGGGCCTCTAAAGGCAAACCAGGAAAGGCGGGTGGTGGGGGAGTTATCTTAAGCCCAGGTGGCACAACTGAGCTGCGCTTTGCTTGGGGTCTGGGGCATGAAACAAACAACAGAGAAGAGGCTCTTTCTCTATGGCAGGGTCTAAATCTAGCTATCAAGAGGAATATCCTCTCCATCTCAGTCTTTGGAGACTCCAGGCTAATTATATAGGCTATGAACTCTCAAAAGATCCCTTCTCGGGTGCAGTTAGCCCCCATCCTCAAAAAAATCAGACTACTATTGCCCAAGTTCCACAAAATCTCTTCTATCATGTTCTGAGGAAGTTAAACTCACAGGCGGACTTGGCAGCCAACCTAGGCTCTCTCAGGAGTAGAAGATCTCTGTTAGTAAATGATGTTGAATCAGACTGTAACATTCCTTAATTTTGGAGTTGTCTGGGCCTCTGTTCCTTTGAGAATTTCGCTGATTCAGATTCTCCAGACTTCAGGACCGAACCATTTTGAGCTGGCTGCTGTTAGGAAACACGGACTCATCCACAAGGGAAAATTCAGAATGCAACTGTGGCATTTTCGATCTCTGTTCATTGTTGGAACTCACTGCTGCATCTGGGTAGGTTTTGGGTAGTTCAGGAGGGCCTCTTCAAGGCCAATTTACCACTCTTGGCATTCTTGAACACTATATAACACTCTGCCAAACATTTCAAAAAGAAAACGCAGTGATTCTTGGGATGATCAGGCACTCCGGCACATTGGATCTCCTCTTTGCAAGCTGGGAAGTAGAGCTATGTCACGAAAAGCAAAAGCAACAGAATTTCAAGGCACCATTTTGAAACCAAATCAAGTTCTTTTTCAAGCCTCTATCTGCATTCAAAGTGTAACTCATTCAGCGGACTATTCAAAAGAAAAATATTCTTTCCTTGCCAACTGTAACAAGGAAATGCAGGGTTTCAGTGTGAAAGTCCTCGACAGCTGATTTGCCAAATTTTAAATAAAAACTAACCGTTTATGTCAAAAAAAAGAAAATGGAGAGTGGAGCGCTTACGGTTTGACGCTGCTCTGCAACTGTCAGACCTTCACAGACTACGCTATTTTTCCATTAACCTTTAGCCATAAGGCAGCTACAACACAATAAGGAACAACTATCGCACAATGGAATCACCTCAGGGGGAGGACATGATGCCTCCCCCCGCTGATACGGAAAACGACCTGCAACAGACTGAAAATGTCAGGATGGAACATCCAAAAGATACAGCAACAGAGAATGAAAATACGCCAACGAATAACAACACAAATGAAGAACCACGAGTGACGTCAAACACCTGCAAGCTGGTAGTAGTTGAAAGACCCAAAATCAAGCTCCCAAGTTAGCGCATCAACACTCAGATCTAGTTTATGAGGGATCATGATTTGATAGGAAAGTTCATAGGCCTTTGGCCAACAGAGAAAGCTTTGCACGATTGGATTGTAGCCAATTGGAAACCAAAAGTGCACATAACACTGCAGTTAGGGCCTAAGGGATTCTTTACTGCCATTTTCAATTGTCTCGAGGACCGAAATAGGGTACTGGATGGAGGACCATATTTCTTCAATGTAGCAGGGCTATACCTAAGAGGATGGATCGAGCGCTTTAACCCGGACAAAGAAGATCTGAGCTGGGCCCCGGTGTGGTTGCGTCTTTATTCTCTCCCTCTGGAGTATTGGGATGAAGACTCTTTGCAAGACACTCAGAATGGTTTAGATGAATTCATCAAAGTGGCAGAGGAGACAAAGCCGAAGCGATACACCTCCTATGCACGGATCTGTGTATACATGCACCTCAGCTCCCGGACGCGGTAAGCCTCTACCATGATGATTATGAATGGTTACAAACAATAGATTACGAGCATGTACCATTCCGCTGTTGAAAATGCCACACCCTGGGCCATTTATTCCGAGACTGTCCCTCCAATATGAAATCCACGACCACCCCTTCAATGGAAAAATCCAACTCGGATGGGTTCACAAAAGTTCCCAATCGCAAAAAAACCCATAAAAAGCCCTCTACCTCAATCAAGAAACCTATCACCATCACCTCCTTACCTTCAACAAACAACAACTTTGAAATCCTGCTCCAGCCGGAGGTTCATATTTTAGATAATCAGAAACAACTTGAAGCCATTCCTAAGACTTCCACCAATTCTGCTCCATCAAGCTCAAAGAAAGCCCTCACTTCTAAGCAACCCGCGGACACCAAAACACCCTCTCCTAGTAACATGCAGAAAAGGAATACTCAAGGTATGGAGGTCGAAAGCACTCAGATGCAGCTCATGATTGTAGATGATATAGAGGCAGAGCAGGAAACAATAGAGCACATGGAAGAGGAACCGAAGAGCTTCGACATCGGAGATCTAGATATACTGGGACTTCAACAGGCTTGTAAGAAAAAGGAATATGACAAAATTCCTAAGAGACAACTAGAGAACTTAGAAGTAATTCTCTCAAGAGCACAGAAGCAAAGATCATTAGGCGTCCAAACTGGTAGTTAGTGGGATGGAAGAAATATCTTCAAAGACAACAACAAACGAAGATGGAAAACCGATCTTCAGAGAACCATTCGCATCGGGGAGATGCTAGTTGAATCTGGAAGATACTCCAAGCTCACCAAATACTATAATCCCCTTCCCAATCATGAATCATGAAGCTCATCTCATGGAACATTAGAGGGCGCAACAGCCTAGGGAAGGGACGATTAATAAAGAACATGCTACAACAGGAAAAGCCTCAAACTCTCTTCTTGTAGGAGACCAAGTGTAATTCCACAACGTTGGATTAGATCCTTTCCAAAGCATGGCTAGGAAGAAAAGAAGTGGCAGTGGAAGCCATGGGAGCCTCAGGAGGGCTAACCATCATTTGGGATGATAGAGCTATAACACTTACCAACATACATGCTAGTAAGCACTTTATTCAGGCCAAGTTTCATTTAACAAGGACAAATTTTCATGGACACTTAACTAATGTCTACTTCCCCAAGGAGGCAACAAACAAAGTAGACACACTGAACACGCTAACTCGTATCAACTCATAAAGATCCCGCCCACTTTGGATCACAGGAGGGGACTTCAACATGATTACAAGATTGGAGGAAAAAAGAGGAGGACAGATCAAGTTGGACTGTGAAAGCATGCACTTCAAAAACTACATTCATAACAATAGGCTTATAGATATGGAATTCAAAAATGGCGTTTATACTTGGAACAACAAGCATGTAGATGCCCACCAAATTGCATCTCAGTTAGTGGAAATATCTTGGAAATATCTTGGCCTCTATATTGCCACTCTCTGGCTCGGACCATTGGCCTGTTAGGCTTCACTGGCAAAGACCGGGAGACAATGTTCACAGGCACCACCAGAAGGCGCAAAAATGTACAAGCTCCAACGAAAAGCAAAAACATATCAAGGAAAAAATAAAACTGTGGAATCGCTTTACCTTCGGCAATATCTTTCGGGTGCAAAACACTCTTGAACAAGAAATGCAAAAATTACAGCAGAGAATCAAAGCTGAATGCAAATCTGAAACCATAGCAGAACAGGAACGTCAACTACAAACGCAGATCTCAGAAAGTGCGAGACAGGCAGAGATTCTTTGGATACAAAAATCGAGGATCCGATGGCTTAAAGAGGGTGAACGCAATACAAAGTTCTTCCACCATACCACTATCCAACGGAGAATGCACAACAGCATTACTCTCCTCCAAAATCGACAAGGGGAACATCTAGAGAAGCATGAAGATATAGAACAGGAACTCCTCACCCACTTTCGGAGGGTGCATCAGGAAATGGAGACTGATCAGCTGCCAGCTATAGAGAAGATCATCAAGATTATTCCTAAGATTGTAACTGAGGAACACAATCAAATACTCCTCAGGCCTATTTCTTTATAGGAAGTGGAGACAGCTATGCGACAACTCAAAGTTGGGAAAGCACCCGGACTAGACGGCTTCACTTCGGACTTCTTTCACAACTTCTTGGATCTAATCAAGGAGGAAGTCTGGAAAGTAGTCGAGGAGTCTAGAGTTAATAGATGGATGCATCCATCCTTGAATACCACCTTCATAGCCATCATCCCTAAGGAGCAGAACAGCCAGACTCCGGACAAATTCCGACCTATTGCACTATGCAATGTATTGTATAAAATTTTCTCCAAAGTGATCGCCACACACCTCAAGCCCCTGCTTCCTCTTCTTATATCACCAGAGCAATCAAGTTAAGTGGAAGGAAGGCAGATCACCGATGGAATAATTATCACTCATGAAATCATTCACTCCCTAAAGCAAACCAAAAAGGCAGGTATGATCCTAAAAATCGACCTCTCAAAAGCTTTCGATACTTTAAGCTAGAAATATATTCGAAAAATACTGCTAGCCTTTGGCTTTACCCCCCCTTGGGTAAGATGGATTATGAGTCTCATCACTTCTAACTTTTTCTCAATTCTTGTCAATGGGACCCCCTCCACCCCCTTCCACCCGTCTAGAGGTATTCGACAAGGGGACCCTCTCTCACCCTTTCTATTTGTTATTATGGTGGAAGGTCTTGGACGTTACATCAAAGATGCCCTTCAAAACTAGCAATTATGAGGTGATAGTAAAAAAAGGTAAAGGTAAAGGATTAGGGGTCTGTCTACTGGCATTCACTAAGTGGTTGGTTTACCATGGTTGTGAAGTGATATTCAACAAAGGAAAAGCATTCCTGAGACACATAGCCACAGGGCAGGTGAAGCAGATTGCGGTTCATGTGAAGAACCTGTATAAGCTAGATGTGGAAGAATGTGCTACATTAAGCACTAAGGCAGAGAAAGTGAAGTTCGCGATGTCGATGAACTTTGGCACAAAATACTTGGTCATTTGTATCATGGTACCTCGAATATTATAAAACAAATAACCACTTGCCTCTCTAAAGGAGCACTTAAGCAATAGTATATATGCAAAGGATGTACATTACAAAAGTACATAAAATCCACATTCCATGATCAGGACAACAAAGCACATGCAGTCCTAGAAAGGATCCACTATGATGTTTATGGACCTTTCTCGACAACCTACACTGTCAAACACAAATATTTTGTCACTTTTATTGATGACTTCTCACAGAAGTGTTGGATCTTCTTCACGTGGAATAAAGATGAGACATTCTCTGAGTTCGTAGAATTCAAGACACTAGTTGAAAACGAAGCTAGCAAGAAGGTGAAGGCTCTGTTGTAGAGGCTGCAACACCCTCCAAAATTTTGGCTTGCACTTAAATTTCAGAGCCTACTATGGATATTGTGATCAATCATTCCTTAGTCACTTATTGGTAAGTTGATGATCTCAAGCTCCCCTTTTCGATCTTAAGAGTCGTTTATGCTTTTATCTTTACATAGAATGTGTCATCTTTGGGCATGGGGGTAATCGCTTGTCATGCAAAGGGAGGTTTGTTTTGCTTCAAGGGGAAATATTTATGAGAATGAGACATGTTTAACACTCATTTCACACACTCTTACACAAGTGTCGCCTTTATCCTCCCAAAGTCTATAATCGAAGCCGCACTTACCGTAAGCTGCCACAAAGGTTGTTGCATTAAGTGAAGTATGTGTTATATGTTCTGGATGGTCTATGTTGTATCGATAAGTTTTCAAGTGTGTGATTGTAGTGAAGTTTTATCACTATTCACATAAGTTCCACTGATCCCACACTTAGCTAAATTTTGGAGTTTCCTTAGCAACCTAGCCTCATCCAACTTTCCTGAACTACACACTTCACATATGTAACCCTCAAGCTTTTCTGTTGCTTGTTCAAACCGTGCAATGCGCAGAAATCCCAACCTCCCTTACCATTCAAAAATGTGTAGTGGTTTCCTCCAGTGTCCTTCCCTCAGCCGGAACCCAGTGTCTCCAAAAACTGTGCAGTTTTGTCCCTTGACTACCCAGTCTGCCTTACAGCCTGAAATTGCATAGATGTGTCCTCCCAGGGCCTCGTCCCAAGTAGGGCCACGAAGAAAGATGACATGATAGATGACTCTCAAGGAGTTGAGGAGAAAAATAAGCAGACCAAGAAACCCAAGGTATGATAGAATATTAGGACCACATGAAGACTCCATCTGATGCATAACCCTTTGGAGGCTAGGTATGGAAAACAAAGCACGTCTTTTGAAATACACCTCTTAATGTAGCTTAAAAGTTTTCTTATCATTGTCATATCATTCCATCTTCAATGACATTCATGGTTGCAAGAACTGAAAGTCATTCCATGTGTTTGATCTACGTGTCTTGCTCCCTTTCACTTGTTTATTACATAGCTTAGAAGATGAAGAGTATTACCACTTGTTTATTTAAGCTACTGAGGTTGTGACCAACATGATCTTATGACTAACCAGGCATGATGCAAGGCATCCTAAGTGGGATGAAAGATGTTTGATGATATGTATGTAGTCAGTACACTCCTCTGCATTACTCCTTTTCATTAATCCTTGCTTTGTATCTTGCATGTACCCTCACCACTTGTCAGATTTGGCTACCTGCTGCCAATAGTCTCTTAGCTCTTTCCTAACAAAGCAGGTGAAGGAATTTCCTTCAACCTGATTTCTTCAAGGCTCTTCATAGAAATTATAGAGCTAAGAGAAGGAGATGTGGAATCTCACTATCAAACTCTTGAAAATACTTTGCATGTTCGAATATATCCAAACAATTAAGCTACCACTCAACAACATTGTCAATCTTGGAAGACTCAAGAAAGATCACATCTCTAGATATTATAAACTTCTTATTCACTTCATCATAGAGATGGTATGCTTTGGAGGTATGAGTACCCAAAGAAGATACATTTGTGACTCCTTGCACTGAGTTTTTTTATCTGTTCCTTAGGTATGAAGGCATAATATGAGGAACCAAAAACCCTGAGATGCCTCACCGAAGGAATGTGGCCATACCACATTTCATAGGGAGTCTTGTTTCTAATAGCAAGAGTTGGACACCTATTATTTATATACACAACACATAGAACCACATCAGCCCAAAACCTTATGAACTTAACATGTGAACTATGCCAAGTTCATAGTGAAAGTAATACATTCCAATGAACTATGTGTTGAAAAATGCAGCAAGAAATTCTCAATTTGATTTTTCCTTGATTAAATTGAAAAAATTCAAATTTCCACATCAACAGACAACTTGGATGATGTTAACTTGTGTGACATGGCTTGTGTCACCTAGTTTACTCAATAAATTCGAGTTGGAGGAGTTAGAGTTCAGTTCTGCATATGCGATTGCTAACTTGTGGCAATAAAGGTCAATTATCTCAGGTTGTTGTTAGTTAAACTAGTTCTAACTTTTGGAGGAACTAGTGGAAGGTCATTTAAGCAGTGGGACTTCAGTCAAACTCGGTGATCATCTAGTTAACTGATCAATCAACCCAAAATAGTTGGGGCATGAAGAGAAGTCAAGTCCCCTAAAATTGGTGGAGATTCGAAGGTAGTTTTAATTTCTTGTAGCTCACACAGTTGCAAGAACTTGCTATAACCATAGTGGAGGAGGTAGCTTGATTAGGAGCTTCTTGTGAAATTAGAGAGCGAATGATTGTTGGTAGCATTAATAGCCTACCAGCAATTTGTTTTGCACCACACTTCAATGTTTTGGGCATGGTTTTTGAGGGTGGATATTTTTTTATGCTTTTTGGTCATGCACGTCCTCACTAAGTATCTTGGGAGGTCTGTAATAGTTCCTTGCATGCACATCCTCACTAAATATCTTTTGGGATGTCTGTACTAGGTCCTTGTAAATTTCTGTTTGCCAAGGCTTAACTACTTATGATCTTAGGTGCTCACAACAATTCGACAGTTTATGGCACTTTCCAAATCACCATTCCTGAAAGGATCCAACAAAACGACTTCAGAGGAAGATGAGAAGGGAAAACTCTTATTGGAACTAGCCTAGAACTAGTGGAATTGGTTGGTCCCAATGGTTTTAGAGTTGTACTAGTCTAGTTTGGTGGTTCAGATTGGCTAAGGTCGGTCTTGTATTGAACTGACCTTAAAACACCAAATTCACTAGTTCTCTAATAAACTGACCAATTCTAAAGAATGTAGTGCAACATAGCTAATGACCACCAAATAATAATTTTTTAATAAAAAATACTGAAAAGGAAAAAAAAAAATTATTAACTCGAGGGCCCTACAAAACCTAACCCTAGTAATTAATGGTAATATTTAATTTTTAAAGTTAAAGTAAAAGTTGAAAAGTTGACATTCTCCTTATCTTTCCTTTTTGAAAAGGAAAGATAAGGATAATGTTAGCTTTTACTTAAATTTTTAATATTAACATTAATTGTTTCGAGTTGTTTCAGAGTGGTTCCAACTTCATTCAATTTTGAGAAAGTCAAATTTTAGATCCCATTCAAAACTTAGTGGTTATTGTTTGAACCGCTTCTTTATAATGAGTCCTAGACTTTGACTTCCAATTCTTCAGGTGCAGTTATTGCATAATCATATTCCTCGTGAGACTTTGCAACAGAAGTTGATCTTTAATCCATTGCAAGCACTTGACCTAGCATAGGGAACCATCAGCTACCCCTCCCAAGTTGCACCTCAACATTGAAATTTTCTTTTTCAGTAGACATTCATTTTATCCATTAGATCATTTCTTCCACTGTGACAGTCCAACAACACCCCTGCCAGCATATGCTTGACAATCCATCTCATCTTTACTGCTACCTTATAAACACTCTTAAATCTTGTGTCTCCAATATAAAAGAGGAAGAACCAGAAAGGGCCTTCTTGGCCCTCTTCACAACCCACAATATGTTTAGCTTCTCTCTTGTGCTTACACTCTAGTCTTCTCGCAGCTTCAGAATGGTGAATCTTAAACACAGTCTCATGATGTCCATTCAGGGAAGCATAATTCACCCTTTGTTTGAATCAAATTACCCCCCTAGCATTCCCTTTACCTTTAAATGCAGGCATATATTTTCCTTCTGGATGACTGTTAAGCTTCCCATCTCTATTTCGCCTCCCTCTCCTACCCTCATGAACCCGATAAGCTGAATTTAACCAATCTCAATGTATCTGAGATAAACAATCCATCCAACTGGGTAGATTGAGTTGAGACCCTTTTAGAAACTAAATCCATCCCTCCACAATGATATATCCCTCCCCAACAACATCATCATGCTCTGTTTGAGATCTATCATTCCCATGATCACTATAAATTTCCGAGTCCTTCACTTACATATTTGGTAACATCATCATTCAGATCACTTATACTTTGTTGTGTTGTTTCTTGTGTTATGATTTCCTTTAATGGAAATATCTCCCTAGTAGGCACGAGTAACTAAATTCAAGTTCTTATTGAACTCTTGCGTTAACATACTTAATTTTCATTTTGACCTATTCGGTTTCAAATTCTTGTGTGGTTGGTTTACTGGTTGACTATTAGCATTCACCAAGTGGTTATTGATGATCATAGTTAGTCTAGAGTGAACGTTGGACTTTGCCTTGAAAACCAAGCCCCAAGAATAAGCACTTATCATGGAACATTTCAGAGCCCATACTAGTGGAAGGCCAATTGTGCAGTGGGACTTTAGTCAAACTCAGTGATCATCCAGTTAATTGATCAATCAACCCAAAATATCTAGTGCATGGAGAATTCGAGTTACCCAAATATGGTGGAGATTCCAAGGCAATGTAACATCAATTTTAGACTAGCCTTGAGTGTACAGGTGTTAGATACTTTCCCCCTTTTCTTGCTTATTCATTCATTGCCAAACACTATACCACTAGTTCTAAGAATCTTGTGGATACTATCACCACAATAAATGTATATTTTATTTTATACGAGACAAGAATTGTATATTTACCTTTGGGACACTCCAAAAATATTTTGATGCACCTTTGTGACCTTTATGACTTTATGACCTTAATTCCCATTCCATGTTCATCCATGTGGACACACTTTATGATGTTCTACGACAACCTAATGTCCTTGTCAACTTCCTCTCATCTTCCTTGTCATGTTTTCAAGACTTGTGTATCCAACAAGAAATTTGGGAGATGAATGCCATCAAGGTAGAAAATCAAGGGGGTTTCAAGTCATTTATTTAGGGTTCCCACTAGCATAGTCCCACCATATGATCCACCCAATCCCTAAATTGGGGTCTACTGCTATTTCAATTAATTATTAGATGATCATGGTGGGCCATAATTCCAAGTTAAATATTATGACTCTTCATATGATATTATTGGAGATACTTGAGGAGACATCTTTTTGGCTAAAGGGTTAAGGGAGGATTTTGACTTCAATATCGACCCATCAACCATATCCTCAACATATCTAACCAACAATCAAGAAGACAACTGAGGTGAAGCATGGGCATCCTCTCTCGCCCACGTTGTTCAGCATATATATCAATCTATGAATGCCTCTACACTCCACCAACTGTGCATCAATAAAATTTTGGGTTTCCCCACTATCCTCCAAGATGGATACATGTTGTCCCTGCATTGTGCCTTTGATTGCAGAGTGGCTAATAATCATAGTTTATCGTGGATGATTGTGATCGTACGTAACATCCATGGTCCAATTCATTTGTTTGGTGCCCAATGTTGGTGAATCATTGTATTGCATCATGGTAGCATATATTGCCTTTTTTAAAGCAAAAATATATTGAAAATAAATTAAGTTATGTCTCATGCAAATGTTCAATATTATTGTGTTGTGAGAGCTTTGCATATTATATGTATCATATATCTATAATCACTTATTTCAAGCCTACTTTAAGAAATAAAGGAAGAGGTGCAAGCCCTTGCCATAAGGACTCCCACCAACTCCTCTTCTCGTAGAAAATTTTCAAACGTTAGCCCATAAATCAAACACATGCCCTTGTTTCTCTAGTTTGGAAACCCTTGGATGTTTTTGACAATGAACTCCTCCCAACCACTACTTTAACCATCTATTGAATGCCTTTGATTGGTATGTGTAAATTATTTTGATTGATTCCTGGAGAGGTGTGAAATCTAATTTTGCATGACATGATACAAACACCAAATTTAACTCGTGGTAGCCAAAATTTTAGCCTTACAACTCTCTCATCCAATATTAGATACTTCACTAATTATTCAATGGGTAATCTACTTAACAATATATTAAATATTAGAAGCATTCATATTAATATAAAAAATAAGAACTTAGAATAGTATTTAATATTAAGTTATAATGCAGAAGTTGACATATTCTCTGCCTTGGAAAGTGAATAGTCAGCTTGACTTAATGTCCGATGTTAGTTTTAAAACAATTAAGATAAAATTGTTTAAGAGAACTCACATAGATCTATAAGTGCTGAGATGATAAATATGATGCAAAAATTTACTCAAAAGTTCACATTGTAAAAGAGCTTTTCACTTATAGTAATATGACCCCATTCCTCCCTTGATAGATCCAAGGTTAGTATATTTGTCCCAATATAATAAATGTGTTTCTCTTTTATATTATTAAATTAGGTTGCTTCAATAATCATGTCCTTATTGTTAAGGGGAGATTGTCTTAAAGTAAGTGTTGTCATAAGTAGTGTGATAGAAGTAACAATGGGAAACTATATCTATATATTTTTTTATACATGTGAAAAAGTAATCCCTAATTTACTTATGTCCATGTTAGTGAAAATCTATTTTTTATAGTGGTAGCTCAATTATTTGTCATGTCAGTATGAGTAGTGGTACCTTGTGGTCATTGTATTATGTTTAGTAGATATAGTAATAAATGGTGTAATTTAAAATTTTTAATTTAGACTACATTTACATCACAATGTGATACTCTATAATTGTACCAAAACTTAGCAGTGAAGACATGACAAGTAACTAGATGTATTCAACAAAATTTTAATGCTTATCATTGTGTCTTTGAATAATATTTATAGTGCTAGCTAAATTGGGTAGTATTGACTTACTTTTACGATTCACATAGATATCATCATAACTTGTTGGTTTTGATACTTGATTATTTGAAAATAAATGCTAGTTAAATTAGGTAGTATTGACTTAGTTTTGCAATGCTAGTTAAATTATTAACTCGGTTAATGCTATCTTAGAGAAAATGTGTACACAACCAAATTGTAGGATTTCAGTGGCTCGCAGCGATGGATAAAGTTGTTTGAGTGAAAATGGAAGTTGAAGCACAACATGAGAACTCTACTGCTCTGTGCGAGGCCTTATGCCTTGAACCATCTCTCGACGCGTGGCTTTGAATGTGGAATATATCTCTGCATTTGATTTATGGCTACGACCCATGTCTCTGCGTGTGGCATTCCCTATATCCAGCTACCCTACGCGTGTCTTTTGTTTTTCAGGTAAGATGTCTTCATGATTCATAACATCATTTTGGTCTTAGTCTACCATTAATGTTTCCTGTCTAGACGAGTGGATCTCAGTTTTTATCCTTGTAGCTTCACGTGGCCATCTTTAGTCTGGCGTATGGCCTTTCCCTTTCTATTTTGCTGGTGCATTGTATGATTCTAAATTGGTTAGATCTTTTTTGGCGCCTCGCATACTAGTTATGGCCTGACAATTGCAGGAACATAGAGGGTTTCAAGGAATAGAGAGGGTTTTTGCAAGGAACAGAGGAACGAAAAAGATAGAGGGTTTCAAGGAACAGAGAGGGTTTCTGCAAGGAACAGAGGAATGAAAAAGATAGAGGGTTTCAAGGAACATAGAGGGTTTCTGCAAGGAACAGAGAGGGTTTTTGCAAGGAACAGAGGAACGAAAAAGATTGAGAAATGTTTCCAGATTCACAAAGATGGTGACAGTGCCACACTAATGTCACTTTGTTTCTGTTGTGCTAAGAGATGGCTAGAGAATCGCCTCGATTTGTTCCAGAGGGATTCTCCAGACGGCACGAGAAATTGGGCTTTTGGAAGGAATTGATGGAATGAAATCCAGCGGTGGGCCTGGTGGAACTACTCCATTTCCTGCTTGATTCTTGCGACGACTTTCCATTACGAATCCACTGGAAAATGGTGCTACATCTTCATCAACCAAACCTTCCTCCACACTACAATGAACCAACACCTTTGCTTCTACAACCAAACCTTCCTCCTCGTTTTCCCCATTGCAATGGAGGGTTTGTCGAGAAAATGGAGAGACAAACAAACACAAATGTTTGAGAGCCACGAGACTAGGGTTTCTGTGATGGCATTAAAGGCATGAGTCCAACGGCAGCAGAGTACATACTCATTTATTCGTGGGTGGCGGGAGATAGATATTAAGACCTTCATTCTTATGAAAAGTGGGAGACATGGGCAGGAAACAGCAGGAAACAGCGGGCTAGGCCATCTTAAAATGGAAACAAGATAGCTGAAACCACCGAAACTTTTTTGGTGTAGAGGCTGAAAATCTTTTTGGTGCTAAATTGTTTTAGTTTTTATATGCTGGGGCTTTCACTGTTATTTTGCAAAGGAACTCGAAGCTGAGCTAGAAGTTTCAAGGAAGACAACAAAGGGTTTATTTTCCACAGGTATTTTCCTTTCAATTTGATGTATTTCCCTTGCAAAGATGTTGGCATTGGTATTATTTTCCTTGCGTAGCTGTATTCATTGGTATAGCTATAGGAATTGGGATTATTTTCATGGTATAGATGTAGGCATTGGGGATTATTATCAATAATTTCCTGAGCCGTGTCTGGTTCTGTTTCTTTATAATTACATGAACAACTTAATTTCTGCTTTGAAGTATCGCTCTCTATTTGTGTGTAGACATGAATCCAATCAACCTTGTAATGAGATGACTCACCTGCATGCTGGGAAACACTAGGCATTGGCTCATACATACTAGAGACACTGTCCACTTTCGAACCATACAATTCATCAAGGCCATAAAACTATTTGTCATTGTCTGGACTCTGAATAATGAAATTTGTCTTCATGAACTTCATCCTCAATAGCTGAGTTATGAGGTTGCAGACCAACATCTGAAACTCAAATATTCTCATAAGCTTCTTGAGGTTCATCGTATGATGAATGAATCAGTTGATGATCTCCAAATTTCAAAGAAACTGCATTAGACAACATGGGACAACCATCATTTTGGCTACTATTATAATTCTTATGTGATTTTTGTTCTTCATCATCGTGAGTTTCACTTTTGTAAACCTATTCAATTTGCTCTTCTTTTTCAACTACATGATCTTGATATCTTTCAATTGCATCTGAATTCTTAAACCCATACTCGTGAGTTTCATTATTAACAAGTGAGATGGGATTTTCCTGAACAGAAGTAGCTGAAATGTACTGTATGGTGCATTCTTCACCATCTTGAACTTCATTGGATGATGCCTCCTTTCTAAATAACAATTCTTTCTTGTCAATGAAAAACTGTCTCCTTTCTAATTAAGACAAGAAAAGGAATTTTCTTTATGTATCCCATGGAGTATAACCTTTTATATGCAATTGTGTCTTATAACATGATAGTGTTGCACCCTAACCCAACATACAACATTGTAACAATCCTAGTTCCTTTGGGTGTGTTTTGAGAAATGAGGTCATCCTTTTATGAAAATGCACACCCCATTGGCTCATTGTTATATATTTCAACTTCTGTGCAATAAATGGCCACATTGAGTCACTTGATATCCACCATTCTAGGAGATGCACTGGGATGATCTTTTGCTTGGATATGTGATCATGTGTTTGGCACTAGACTCTAATTTGTTAGCATGAAATAGGTTCTAGAGGGGTGTTATGGAAATATGATTGATTCTCCTCTGAACATCTCAAATCTCCACAAATCTGCGCATAGGTATAATACCAAGCCATGATATTTGTAGCTTGGGTCTTTGAGAAGTATGAGGCATGAAATTGGCATTATTTGGTTTAATCCCACACCAACATTTACTCATGAATTGATGAAACCAGAGCTCATGGGCATTCACTGCATTGTCATTCATTTGAATTCACTTATTCCATGTGTGGTTAACTATATTGGAGGGTTAAACATAATTCTGAGTTTTTATACCCTCTCTGCCACCAGTGTTCTACATTATTTTATGTCTTTTCATTTTCCAAGCATATTTCAGGGTTCTTTATTGCATATTGGTGCTCTTCTAAGGCAGCACACCATATCGCTTCATCTACCATAATAATTCTTTGGACTCTGATTAGTAGTTTCCATGCATGCTTAATATGCTTCATATGCATTGCTTTTCAAATGTTGATTTCACAGTTTAATATAAACTGGTGATAATTTATTTAAATATTTTATATACAAAATGATGCTTGTTTGTTAGGAACACTGTTTATTTTTTGAGCACCATATATGGAACCTCGTTGGTTTCAATCCATAATTGCAGAGAGTCAACCAACCAGACTTTCATTTAATTTTCTAAAATCTCTCACTTTAATCCAACTTTTGAATGTTGTTATATAAATGATCGAACAGACACTAACTGTGGCAGCAAACTATCTTGAGGCATTATCTGGGCAGCGAATCATCCCTGAGACATTATTTGAGGCATTGGCCTATCTCTAAGGCATTATCTATAGCAACACATTAAATCTGAGGCTTCACTGTGGCAGCAATATGTCTATGAAGCAATTATGAGATAGAAAGATACCTCTGAGGCACTGTTGATGACAACAGATCATCCCTGAGGTATCAATTGTGGCAGCGAACCACCTATAAGGGATTGTTTGTGGCAACGAATCACCCCTAAGGTTTTTATGTGGCAGCAAATCATCTTGAGGTATGGTCTGGGGTTTTGAGGCAAGCAAGGTCTGGTTTGGAGTTGATTGTGGCTACAATGAGATAGTGAAGTAATGTTTATAGGTAGCAAGGAGATATTCTATAGAGATTACTTTGCATTATGCGACAACAATTTAAGACAGTGCATTACCCTTTGTAATATAATCCAGAGAACTCCTTAATGAAATTAGTCTTACATGGATAGAAGTTTAAACCAACATATTTTAGAATAGTTTTATGGTTTTACATGTTGTCATATATTTCAACATTTATTTATGTAATGATCCTAACTAGTTTCCACAAAATTTTCTTTGTAGATTTCTATTACATTATTCTATACAAAATGGTAGACCAAGTATTTATGTTGCTTTTGGTATTTGTATTATTTATGTTGTTGATTTAGTTAGAGGTTGGATTTGTTTTTAGAAATAACTTTAAAATGATACTTCAAAAGTTTGTTTGTGACTAGTTAAATGCTTGTTGGAACACTCTGATAAGCTTGCCTCAAAGTGTTGGACAGATCTTCAATGCTCACTCAACACATATTTGGTGTTACCGATTCTATTTTCTTATCGGTTTTTTGATCAAGGTTTTCTTATTTTTATGTTATTATGTGTTTTTTTAAGAATGTACCCATGGGTGTTACCAATGCTACTATGGGGGATTCAATGATATTCACTACTTTTATGGAAATGTTAACAAATGCACGAGGGCAAGACGCTGCTATGATGATGCATGAGGTAAGCTTGAATATTGTCTTTTATATGTTCAATTATCTTATATTCCTTATTATATTATGCTAATTTATGTTTGTGGAATGCAGGCAATCGCTAAAGTCATTCCAACCCCTACAACACCTTATAAAAGATCTAAGGTAATGATAATGGTAAAACTTGATCAATATTTTTGTGCATTTAGTTAACTTATTTCACTATATATATTTGTTAATATTTGTGTTTTTACTAAGCGTGCATTTTGTTGGCATGCAGGATTCATTTATGCCCCTCAATACGACCAATGTTGGCATGCAGGGATCATTAATGCCCCCATATACATCTAATGTTATGCAAGATGTAAGATTCAACCATTTATTTATGTGAGTTTGATTATGTTATTTGTTGAGAAATCTAGGGCATATATTTAATAAAGTTTTTGCACAACGACTCCATGATTTATGAGGTTTTACGAAGAGCTACATCATGCCTTCAAATGGATCACCCCATCCGTTTTTTTCTTCTTGTACATACAATACTATTTTAACAAGTAACCCAAGCAATATATTATTCCAAAACATGATGTCAAGTTACCTTTTTAGGGTTTTTATGTAATCAAGAGGCCCTTTTAGGGTTTCTTAAATTCAAACCTTAGATCATACTCTTTTCCCTTTATGTCATTCTAAAGTTTATCCCATGCCCTAGAAATCAAATCATAGGGAACAAATACCTTAAGATTAAGGTTTCTAAATACTAGGGTATTTCTTAAAATATAAACCCATAAATTCAACCCTACTACATCTTATGATGGACCCTTTAAAAGAAAATTATTATACATACCTCATGGACACCTATCTGTACTGATTAGTATTTTGGTTGCCATGATTATTTGCAACTTTACTATACATTTCATTGATCATTTGCCACCTTCATGACCTTATTTTAATGAGTCTTCCGAGATATTGTCATTCTATAATGGGACTTGCTTCTTCATGTGTTCATGAAACCCATGCCTCAATCATAACAAAAATAATCTTCTTTTTCCTTTTTTTACATAAATTACATAGAATTGTGATTAGATATGTCATTATGAAGACCGAACCTAGTTACATATTTCAACATTATTCATCTGTTATTCCATCTTATTATTTATATTTGTGCCTTGCAAGATGTTTCTAGGGTGACTCCAAGAAGTATACAATCTGTTGGTATAAAGGGTCATGTTATGCCATCTACACCTAGGCCAGAACCCCATAACATGCCCTTTACACAATCTGTTGGTATAGAGGGTCATGTTATGCCATCTACACCTAGACCAGAACCCCATAACATGCCCTCTACATCAAATGTGGGTCTAGTCAGCATTCTCCCACCAGGACCAGAACAAGTTTCTTTGAAGAGTCTTATAGACTCACAAACAAGAATGTTAAGGCTCCTACCAGATATTCCTAAAAATGTTCAAATCAGACAAGAAATAATTGAACAAATTCAGTTATGGGAAATGTCATTGTTGGAGAGTGTAGCTCCTGCAAGAGATCAACAGGTAAATTTTTTTTTTTTTTTTTATAATTTCATTTGTTATGTGTAGGATCATTATTTTAGAAATGAAAAATAGTTTCATATTTTGGTTGGGTTCTTAATAGTTCCACAATTTCATTGTAAATGCAGGAAGTAAGTGACACATTGTCTAATGTATCTATAAGTGAACCTTCCTCAATCCCCAAGACTACAACAATATCATCGGTGACCACAAAAGGAATGCAAGAAGTTACAATCTTGGTCACTTCAGAAGGAAATGCCTTGAAGGATGAAACAGGGTTGAAATTTTATCACTTTATTTTCCGTCGTGCAGAACAATTATTTGGAAATACCATCCAAATGGATTGGAGGAAACAAGCCAATGCCAAAAAAGAGGAACTATTTAAAGATGTAGTAATAGCATTTGGTAATCCTGGATTTGATAAGGAACTTATTTTACAGATTGCAAGTAAATACATGCACTCAAAGAGGTCAAATTTAAGGACAAAGTTGACAAAAAACTTGATGTATCCACGTCCAGCTTGTATCACAGACCAAGTGACGTGGGATGAACTTATGAAAGATGCCAAGTTTAAGAGGAAAGTCCTCAGAAATCCAAACTATACGCCATCTGCACAAGGAGGAGCTAAGAGACGCCTACGAGATACAAGAAAAGCAACCCAAGCTAGGGTGTCAAAAATTGGATCTCACAAATTAGGCTCTGGTGGATATAATAGTATTTGTGGTCGTATGGTAAGTTATATTTCCATCTATTATATTTTCTATTTTAGGCAAAGTAACCATGGTCACGTTGAGTTAATTGTATCTTATTAGTTATTTTACCTTATAGATATGATTATCTTTGTTAATGTAGGTTCACCAGTTTCAAAAGGAAGCTTCAGAGGAAGACCTAAAATATGCTTTATTACATGGTTCCCAAGGTCTTTGCCATCACATGATAAATCGAGGGGAAAAATTAATTACTGGTTATGGATCCAAGGTTAGTTGTTTATAATATTATATGAATAATGCAATAAATCAATTGGAGGTTTTAATGTTATTATAAAAAGTTAAAGTGTGTTGTGTATAGGAATCAGGTGAAACATCTGGGAGTGAGCATGGGGAGGAGATACAAGCACATGATGATTTGCTTGTTGCACAAAATCATCCAATAGTCATTCCTGAACCTTGGCAGGAAACCATTGTTGAATTTCAGCGAATGGGAGACAGAAATAATGAGGAGGGTGTTCAATGTGATGAGAATTACACACCCACAATTAATGTAGCACCTCCCAAAAAGAGGACAAAAAGGATTGATATGTGTTAAATTTTAATAACTTGAATGTGCATTGCTCTAGCTTCTAAGGAGCGCACTAGGTTGTGAGGGTCCAAACATAAACTAATTATGTGTGCAACAAAACAAATTTTGAAGATACTTTGTTTTTTTGATGAGTACTTACATATTATGGGAATCACTAAGATTGTTGCAGGTCCTAACTTGTATTATTTGTTTGATTATGATCAATTTGATATGATTATATTTGTGTTGTATGTAGATGACCTGGTCCTAAAAGTTAGTTAAAAAAACTCTATCCCATGGTGCAAGAAGAAACTGGCAAGTGAAGTTGACATGAAGGACATACACCTCATGTGTTATTTCTTGGTCTTGGAGGTTTGGCTAAGTTGAGGTGAGGTGGTCCTCAAATAGGGGTAAGTAAGCAATTGAGATTCTAAAGAAGTTTCGGATAATGGACAATAAACCATAGGCTTCTTTTATGATACATATTTTGAAGTTATCAGTAGATAAAGATTCAAATTTGGTTGATTCGTCAGCGTACAAAAAGTATATAGGTTCCCTAACATATCTGGTAGAATTTAGCAGTCAAATTGCTGTGTGCATGAGATCCCTTGTCTCACAAACAAAGGGGGCTCAGACACCAATTTAGTGTCCAGCTTGGCTGCTAATATATGGTTGAGCTGAGATTGCTGCAAATATGCTCCATGGTCTGAGGTATGCGAGGTACTTAAAGGGCACACTAGCACAGTGCTTTGAGCTGCTGCATGCTTTAGTGGATTTTGACAGGGCCAGAGATGCAGGTGGCAGGAAGAGTGATTCATGGTTTTGTTTCAGCTTGGGTTCAAATATAATATCTTTGTTAGGATGGGATACCCATGTGTGCAAGTTGAAGAAGTCCCGTTCTCGGCTAAAGTAGCCTCCTGTGCTTGGTACTCATGGATTTATGAGTACTTACAGATTATGGGCATCACTAAGACCATTGCAGGTCCTAAATTTTATTATTTGTTTGATTATGATAAATTTGATATGCTTATATTTGTGTTGTATGTAGATTACTTGGTCCTAACAGTTAGTTTAAAAAACTCTATCCCATGATGCAATAATAAACTGGCACCTCTGGTTTCATAGAATGAATATTTACATATAAATTTGTTATGGGTCTTCTATGAATGCATGCATTTACATTTGATCAGGTAATGACAGACCCAGATGCTCCTAGTCCAAGTGAACCCAACATGCGGGAATGGGTTCACTGGTATAATAAATTCCTTCCCTTCTCCTTTCTTCAATTTATACAAACATGCAGGAATGGCTTCACTGGTATAATAAATTCCTACCCTTCTGCTCTCTTCAATTTATACAGACAATACACTAAAAAAAAATACACTACAAAAAATTGAAAGAGAGACACTCTAATGGTAATAATATTTGGTTATTATTACCAGGTCTGATATGCACATCGAGGTTGCAGAGTTCATATCTCCAGTTTTAGTATTCTAATATGCATGCTTGAGCTTCACAGCCTCTGCAATCTTATCAAAGTTTCTAGTGCATATTAGACTAGATAGGTCTGATTTTATTTGGTAGTGCTCACATTCAATTATAACTTGATGGTGTCTAAACAATGGCACCGGTTTAGATCGTGTTGATATGCATATCGAAGTTGCAGAGTTCATATCTCCAGTTTTATTATTCTAATATGCATGCTTGAGCTTCACAGCCTCTGCAATCTTATCAAAGTTTCTAGTGCATATTAGACTAGATAGGTATGATTTTATTTGGTAGTGCTCACATTCAATTATAACTTGATGGTGTCTAAACAATGGCACCGGTTTAGATCGTGTTGTGCCATTGTCCATATTCAATGAACTCACTGCCTTTGTCCATATTCAATGTACTCAGTGCTGCCACAAAATGGCACATACATAGAAGCTGAGTCATTCCCATCCTCACATAGAGTTGCCAGCACTTCCTCTTCCTCCTTTTGCATTTGTACTATCACCACTTCATTGCATATTTTCCACACCATACTATTTAGTATTTTTATATGGGCCAATACACTGTCCTAGTCATCCCAACTGTATAATGCACAGTTGTACCATTGTAACACTAACATAGGCACCAGAAGCTATGCTACTAGAAAGGATTAAAAGTAAAGTAGGATGCTAAGACCTTAATGTCTTTGCATGTCAAACACTATGTAATAAATATTCAGGTTTGCACATGGAGTTCATAGGTTAAAGGGTAAAACATTGAGATCTGTGTCTAGCCCTAATAGATTCAAGGTTGTTTGCTTCTGGACTGTAACACTATCTAAGAAACATTTTGTTTGCTCATTGAGTCTGTTGATTCAAATTTAAAATCAATATTATCTAATAAAGAGTTTCTTTTCAGCAAAAGCTAATAGATTCAAGGTTAAAACATTCAGGTCTGCAACTAGAATTAATAACTTAATAGATCCATCTTCAAGGTTAAGACATCTTTTATTTTTGGCCTGGGAAAAACTATCTAATAAATATTCAGTTCGAAATAATAGTCTTTGGACAATCAAGTATTATTTAATAAATATTTTGAGTATTTTCAAAAACATAGCGATCATATATTCACTTTTAAAACATTAAAATAACAGTTTTTGTCTTGTCAGAATACGATATAATTGGTACTAGAGAATAATAGATTCAAATTTTTGAATATGAGGTTTGCACACAGTTATTATTTTATTCTGGTTAACCAAAATAGATCTGGTGAAAATGGATCTATTATTTATGGTAGTTCTTTAAATTTGGTATCTCAGTGAACTTTGCACCCAGCTTAAAAATAGATTGATAAAGATGGATATAATGCTGGTTGGTATTGGTAATGGGAGTTTATTCATAGTTTTTCTTATAATTTGGTATCTCTTTGAGGTTTGCAGCTGGTTGATGGATAGATCGTAGTTCAGTTGGATCTACTCTAATTTTCATCTGGCTTTAATACATCATGGATTTTTGTGGACTTTAATGGTTAAGAAAATTCTATCATAGTGTATTAGGTTAAGATGGTTTATTTATTTATTTTCTCCTGTCTTTTTCTTAAGTTGATATATTCTTTGAGATTAAGATGCTTTTTTAATAGGTTTGATGAAGATTAATGTATTCTAGTTTACTAGGTTAATATTTTTTGTTTTAGTAATTTTTTTGTTCTCATCATCTTAAAGATAACATGAAGTTAAGATGAATCATTTTAGGTCTAAACTTTTTTGGTTTTAGGTTTAGTTAAGATTAGTCTCTTCTAGCTTGTGAGGTTAATTTTTTTTGTTTTAGTTTTTTAGTTTTTTTAATTGTTTTAGTTTTTTAGTTGTTTTTATCTAAGGTGATAAACTCTTGAACCGAGATTTTTTTGTCAGTTTTTTTAAATACTGACTTTTAAGCATTGAGGTGTGATATTTTCGAGGTTTAGATAGATTTATACTATCTTTAGGTTAGATTAAATGGAACTGATATTCTTACGGATTAGATAGATTTGTACATTCTTATGTTAGATTAAATGGAACTATGTTGGATTCTACTAGGTTATTTACAGTTGTTTTAAGATAATGGTCAATAAGTTGAATAAATAATAATTTTTGTTTTTGTATTGGTGATCTCACTCAGGATAGTGACTGATATTCCTAGAGCCACAGATGCAGCTCAAGGCCAGCTAGCCTTTTCACTTGGTGGACTGTGTGGATTACATAGTACTTGGCCTTCGTTCCTTCTATTTTTAACAGTTCAAAATGCTGTTTAATTTCATTATTTTATCTCAGTGGTTGAGTTTACAAGTTTTTGCAGGGCATGAAATAGATATGCTATGATTTGTGACATGATGTACTTTCTATCCCATTAACTATTTTGGTCATCTTTTTTTTCGCATGCTTTGTAATACTAAGTACTTTTCCTGTCTATCAGCGGAAATCATGAAGTTCGATGCGTGCAAAGGAGTATGCTTCTGGATACCCTTGCAAAAGAATTGGCTCCAAGAATGATCAGATTCAATGCTAAAGTTGTTTCCATTCAACAGTCTACAGATTCTTCTTTAACTATAGTAAAACTGGGAGATGGAATGCTTATCAAAGCTAAGGTAGCATCTTAAATCCAAACTTCTTACTCCCATTTGAAGTAGTAAAACTTGGGCGTAATTCTGACAAATTACTTGGCAGTTATGCTACAATAAGCCTTCTGAAGCTGAAGCTGAATAATTACATATCCTTGGAATGTAACAATGTAACAGAGTGTTAAGCCCCTCTAGAGACATCCTTCTATAGACTTTGATTCTCAAATGATATTTGAGGCATCCCTGTTCTCCTATGTTTTTTACCTGTTTTCTATGGAATGGGGATGAGAACAGGAATGCCACAAATATCATTTGATGCATCTCTAGTTTTGTGGGAACGGCTCATTGGATGTTGCTGGGACATCCCCTACATGAAGGGACCATTCTTAGGATATTCCCAACAAGAAAGGCACTAGTCTGCCATTCCTTTAAATTTGGTTCTATGTTGGAGCCATTGGTGAAATTCATTTGCTTGCCAATTCTTGCTGGAAGATAGAGTCATTAACATTTGGCCCATTACAATGTCAACCTGCAAAGACAATTAAAGCATTGGATAAAGATGCACCCTTTATACTACAACAAACCTTTCATAGGTTTTTTGAGACAAATAAAATGCAAGCTGAGTTGAGTTCACTGTTATATATCCATAAATAGAAGTTCCTCCTCAATTTTACATTGTATATATTATAACCACTGACATAATGATGGCATGATCTGGTGAGAAGCCTTCATTAACTAAATTACATTATGTTATATGGAATTGTCTTGATTTACTATCGAGTACTCACATGTCTGTTTAAGGTTAAAAAATTAGTAAACTGCATTCAAATGCATGCTAGTCACATTATTTTCTGCTGGACAATTATATTGCAGATAAGTAGGCATTGTGCTGTTGGACAATTGTTCAACTTATGAATAATTACAGGTAACCAAAAAATTTGGTTTCTCTGGTAGAGAACTATTTAGCAGAAAATGAAAATAGATTGCTAGTCTTTGCTTTCAGCTAGGACTAACATCCTTTGAGTTTTCTTCGATCTTCAAGACAAACTATTTCCACTGTTAAAACTTAAATAGATATAAGGTAGAGGGTAGGCAATATTTAGCTGGCCAGAGGCCAAGACTACTTTATGTAACCCAAAGTATAATCGTGAACAACTATAGCTTGTATTGAAACACTTGCATATAGGCAATGAAGCACATAAAGTTCCATCGTAAGTTGCACATGTACATAATCAAAATGTTTGCTATTAAATAATTTAAGAATCAATACACATTTTAGCCTAGGAGACCATGACCATATACAACGATGAGAATAGAAAAATTATTTCCCAACTTAATATTCAACCTCAGTTTGATTTTCTTGTTTATAATCCAGGAAACCATGGTAAGAAGGCCTGTAGATCCGGAGGAGGAGCTCAGAATGATGGCTCAAGAAGTCCGTGGTTATGTGGAAGCTGTTCTGAATAGTCTTGCTGCAAATGTTCCCAAAGCAAGATATCCATGTGGATGAGTACACAATACAACCATACAGAATCTCAGTGTTTATTCAGTCCATGATACTTGAATTGATGATTCGATGATTTGTAGGCTGTGGTGCTTTGTCAAGTTGAGAAATCCAAGGATGAAATGCTGACCCAACTTTATAGCTCAGTTAGGTAAGGTTTAATGACAAAATGTGGTTAAGGTACATCAATAATTAGTTTGATTATTTTCCCATTTTTGTATTTTGCCAGACTGATTTTGATTTTCACTTGAAATCAGGTCTCTTGGGACTTTACGAAAGTAGTGTTTTTTGTCATCCTCTGTAGGTGTAGTAGACACCTGTTGATTGGAGCACTGTACATTTGAGCTTTTGGGGTGCCTTTTCAACTTTTTGTTTAAAAAGGTCCTACATGGATTTAAACTTGGATCGATCCCAAGAGAACTTTTGACTTATCAATTCTATTTTCCCGTGTTGATATGTATGTAGTGTGGGCTCAATAGCAACACCTTTTAACCTCAATATCAATGACAATGGAGCAACTATGAGCCCTTTTTTGGTTCCTTTTTATCAGCACTCTGTTTTACTCGTTTATGTCTCTTTATTTTGAATTTTAATTTAATTTAATTTTGAATTTATAGACAGACTGTGTTATTGGTTGTTTTGATCAATACTGGTTTGCTTTTCCTGCTTCTGTTGGCATTTTCCTCATTGAATTGGTGAGGGTTCTATATTTTTCCACTTCTATTTATTTGAATTTTAATTTAGTTTAATTTTGAATTTATAGACAGACTCTGTTATTGGTTGTTTTGATCAATACTGGTTTGCTTTTCTTGTTTCTGTTGGCATTTTCTTGATTGAATTGGCGAGGGTTCCGTGTTTTCCACTTCTATTTATTTGTTTCCTTCTTATTTACTGATTGGGATTTTGTTTGTTGCAGTATTCATGGGCAATCTGAAGTTATCATGTTTGATCTTACTACACGATTGACTTACAAGAATGTCCCAACATGGCACAGAGATCTTTGCAAGTATCTCTTTTGCAGAGGGGTTGGATCTCTAAGTAGAAATGAAGGTTCCTTGATTGTGTGGTGGCACAACTACCTGAACTGATTAGCTAAATATCTTTGTGAATTTCAGGGTGTGTGAGAACATTCCTATTGTTCTTTGTGGAAACAAGGTTGTTGTGAAGAATAGGCAAGTGAAAGCTAAGCAAGTTAATTTTCATAGAAAGAAGAATCTTCAGTACTATGAGATATCTGCAAAAAGTAACTACAACTTTGAGAAGCCATTCCTGTACTTGGCACGGAAGCTCTCAGGGTGAGCCTTTAATCTAGTTTCTGATGCTCCCTAATATGAATGTTATATTAAAAAATTTGCATTGATTCTATAATGGGTTATTTTTATAGGGATCCAAACCTTCATTTTGTGGAGTCACCTGCTCTTGCTCCTCCTGAGGTTCAGATAGACCTTGCAACCTAGCAGCAGTAAGTAGAATGCTATTTTCTTATTATTTTTTGTTAACTTTTATTGAAATAATTTGTTCCATTTCTAAAAGATTGAAACTTTGGCTTACAATCTTTTATGTTGTCAGGTACGAGGCAGAACTTGTAGCAGTTGCGGCCCAACCCCTTCCAGATGACGATGATGATGCTTTTGAATAGCTTTGTTAAGATGCTTTTGCATATTTAGGGATTGGTGGATTCAATTAGTTTTGTATCATTGGAGTTTGCTCTTGAGTTCCGACATTTAATTCTGATTTGTATTTGGGGCTTAGAATAGCATTATCGCATCTCTCTATATGTGATTTGGGTACTGTGCAAATGTTTTCATCAGTGGAGTTGGCTAAGCTATCTTAGTTCAACTCCATTACAGAGCTATTTTTATATGCTAAGACAGTTTTTTCCATTATATACTCTTACGCATTTTGCACAAGAACTTTTTGTACTCTTCAATTATTTCAAGAATGCTCAAGTGCCTTTCGTTGTGTACTATTGGGGGAAATGCTAGTTGCGATGATTGTTGCTTGTAATATATTATGGCTGGTTAAAACTTTCTCTGAAAATTCTAGCTATGTCTGAGGATTTATTTTAACTCTGAAATTGGTTTATATAAAGCTTGTACAATGAATAGTTTACCTGCTATACTATCATAATAAATGATATTATAAAGTAAGCGCTAATACCTTGTATACGGGCCAAATCCTCCCTTTGCAATATTGTTTTCATCCAGGACACTTTCTGTTGCAACTGTCAATGTTTTCGTGGTAAAAACTATTGGTTGGCCCTATGTATAGCCTATGTTTCCATTCGGGGCTCTACAGATTGCAATTTCTGCAATGCGAACTTGCAATTTCTAACTTCGATTAGAAGTCGTGCAACATCCGTATGGAAAAAAGATTGTATTCACAATAACATCAAGAAGAAAGAAAGATGCATGTCCTCTAGAATGGATCTTCACACTGAGACCAATGCTAATGGTGTTGAGAAACTACTGTGCAATGGAATAAACAATGTTGAGGTGCAGAACAAATATATTTTGCCTCCCCAGGAGCAACCCAACATGTCTCAGGTATCTTTCTGCGAGAGCATTCCAGTGGTGGATCTAAAACACCTGGATGGCCCTAGCAAAACCACTGTCATACAACAAATCCAACGTGCATGTCAGGAGGATGGCTTTTTCCAGGTACAACCTTCAATCTCCAATGTCCCAAGTTATGATTTTTTTTGCGGAAGGGATTGGATTCATGAGGCTTTGAATTTTGAATCTCATGATATTGCGATATAAACTATTTTGAAGATTTGAATTTTGAATTTTAAGATTTGAATTTTGAATCTCATAATATCTCTCAATAAACTTCCAAAATCTCAATTATGAACATTAATTCTTAAAAAAATTTCTGTTCAAATTCAGTATTAATATGGTTGAAGCTGCATGATATGATCAGATAGTGAACCATGGGGTACCAGAGAGGGTGATGAAAAACATGATGGGAATCACCAAAGAATTCTTCGAAATGCCGATGGAAGATCATGCATGCCTCTATTCAGAGGATCCAAAGCAACTGGCTCAGCTTGCTACAAGCTTCAATATTCACAAAGATGAAGTCCTTAACTGGAGGGACTATCTGAGACACCCTTGTTTTCCATTACACGAAGTCATCGACTCTTGGCCTAAAAAACCTGCAGCCTATAGGTAGCCATTAAACCTTATGTCAACCATTAAAGCAGCAATCATAACTCGTTTGGCTTAATATAATATTGAAGCTTTTGTTACAGGGAAATTGCAGGCAAGTACACTGTGGAGGTGAGGGCACTATGTTTAAGGCTGCTGGCTGCAATTTCTGAAGCTCTAGGACTCCATTCTGATTACTTGAATAATATTTTTGGGGAACATAGACAGTTGTTACTTGTAAATTACTATCCACTATGCCCAAACCCAGATGTTACCCTTGCTTTAAGAAGCCATTCAGATGCAGGTGGCATCACTGTTCTAATGCAAGGCGATGTCAGTGGTTTGCAAGTACTTAGAAAAGGGAAGTGGGTTGCTGTAGAACCCATTGCTAATGCCTTTGTTATCAAACGTAATAAGCGAGTCTTCCTTAGTTAAAATCAAAATGATTCACGGGCTACATAAGAAACCTCACAAGCTTTTGATAAGTGATCAGTTAAAGAATATTTGTGATGAGTCTGTTCAGAGTATTAATTTTCAACAATGATCAAAAATATTTTGAAAAAGAAGTTAAAATAACTGGGCGGGCATAAAAACATTCCATTACAGACCATTCAAGCGAAAGAATACTCACTCTATAATACTGTGTAATCCAGTTCTAGATATCATACTCACTCTATAATACTGCGTAATCCAGTTGAGTGATGAAGCTATATTTTTGATAACATGATTGAAGCATAAAACTAACCCATACCTGCCACCAACGAAATTCCTACAATCTTGTACAGTTGATAACTGTGGCTATCAAGCCTGCCTGGGTATTCTTGTGGGTATGTTGTCTGTCGAACACATAAAGGTATCGCCATTTCATTAATTGGGCTCTCGATTGATTTCTGCATAAAGATTCACATTGTCTAAATCTAAAGTCGTTTCCATTCAACAGTCTACAGATTCTTCTTTAACTATAGTAAAACTGGGAGATGGAATGCTTATCAAAGCTAAGGTAGCATCTTAAATCCAAACTTCTGACTCCCATTTGAAGTAGTAAAACTTGGGCATAAATTTAGTAATGAATTGAATCCCCTCTTGCTAAACAAAGGTAATATTAATAACCCATATGCACTGGTTTCTATCAGACAAGAATTTCTGTGGTGGTTTCTCTCATACACGAGTACTATTTGTGAACTTTGAATGTGAAACTACTTTGAAAGAACATTCAAAATGATTTTATTTATTTATTTTTTAAATAATTTTTTATATTGTCTCTAGAGAGACAATAGTTTGAATTATGATTTTTTTTTTTTTTAAATAATTTTTTATATTGTCTCTAGAGAGACAATAGTTTGAATTATGGACATATAGTCTCTATAGAGACAATATGTTTTTAATCTCAGCTATTGTCTCTAAAAAGACAAAAATGTAATTGTCTCTAAAGAGACACAAATGAAGTTGTCTCTAGAGAGACAAATGAAATTGTCTCTAGAGAGACAAATCAAATTGTCTCTTAATAGACAATAATTCTTGTCTTTTTAGAGACAATAATAATATGTGTTCTATATTGTCTTTATAGAGACAAATTTTTGAGACATTATATTTTGAGACACCCGCTTAGAGACAATATTTAAGACAATACACAAGTTTCTTTTTGTCTTAAGTTAAGACAATTGACTCAAATATTGTCTTAAATATTGTCTTAAAACCCCCCTACATGTACTAGTGATGTATGACAAAAACCTTCTACCTGTGATATCTCTCTTTTTTTCCTGATATTAATTCACAACATTTTGATTTCTAATTTTCTGCGAAATGATCAGTTTCTATTTGTAAGTTTACATAATTGTTCACAGCTTCAAAGCTAACAAGGGTAAGTATTCTAGTTGGCATTCAAAAAACTATAATAATACAGGATGGGCAATAGTTCTTTCTATTTGTTGAACCTACAGACTGATGAACCTACAAATTGGTGCACTCAATTTTTCAATCATCTCCAAATCAAATTTTAGTCTTTTTACTAGATGGAACCATATTTAACTTTGGAGTTCTGCGACCCCCATTGCGATCTCCACAACCATGACCATGTAGGTTTTAACCCCGTACAGAAATTACCTGCATACGAATTCTAAAACACAGAAAATAAACAATGCAAGAGCATAACACATAAAACACATATACACAGAGATTTTCCCACTGGATCCCAAAACCGGGACTACTAGCTTGATTTTTCATTATGTTCCTTTCAATGTTACAATGCATATTTATACATGTTCAAGCATCCAATACCATGTACCGAAAACCATTCCATCCAAAACCATGGACGGAAAACCATAGGTAGGTTCGCCCAACCTAATATAGTGTCCAAAAAAACATTTCTTGGGGCATTGCCTCGGACCCTGTAGAGGGGGCTACCCGTCCCCCTCAAACCCCAGAGACAAGGTGGGATGTCGGCCCCCTGTGACCCCCCCGCTACGCAATCAGTGCAATGAACTAACCCCCCAGTTCACTACGTAGGTTAGTCGTTGAAAGAATATAACACAACCCAACATTCTTGTTTTCTTTCCCTAGGGGGCCACAAGAGAGCTTAGTCATTTTTCCAGCCTTGAAACGCCCATTGTTTCTCTACACTAGGAGAGCTTCTCAGAGCTCACAGATTTTGTCAATGCATCTGCAATATTCTTCAAAGTGTCCACCTTTACCAGCAACACCTTTTTGTCTTCTATCATATCCCTCACAAAGTGATACTGAACATCAATGTGCTTTGTCTTTGAATGATAAGTAGGGTTCTTTGCCAAGAAAATTACACTTTGGCTGTCACAGTCTATCCTTATAGCTCCCTGTACTAACCCAATACTTGAACACAATCTCTACAACCAAACTGCTTCCTTGCTTGCATGAGTGGATGCCATGTATTCTACCTTCGTAGTTGATAGTGCCACTACAATTTGTTTCTTACTCATCCAACTGACTGCTCCTCCAAATAGGTTAAACACATACCCACTTGTAGATCTTCTCTGATCCAAATCTCCAGCCCAATCTGCATCAACAAAGCCACGGATATCCAAAACTCTGTCCAATCCTAGTCTTCCTTGGTAGCATAAACCATAATCACTAGTGCCACACAAATACCTGAAAACTTGCTTCACTGTTGTCCAATGCTCCTTCCCTGGTTTTGACATAAACCTGCTCAATACTCCCACTGCATGTGCAATTTCTGGTCTAGTACAAACCATTGCATACATCAGGCTACCGACTGCACTTGCATATGGAACACGGGACATATCCTCTTCCTCTTCTTGTGTCTTAGGACACTGTTTAGCAGATAGCTTTACACCTACAGGAATAGGAACCTTCACCGGTTTACTATCCTGCATATTAAACCTCTGCAGTATTGTCTTGACATGCTTCCTCTAGTTTAACCAGAGCTTCCTCTTTGCCGGATCTCTTTTAATTTCCATGCCCAAAATATAGTTTGCAGCACCGAGATCTTTCATGTCGAATTTGGATGACAATTGGGTCTTAAAATCCTGGATAATTTCTTTGTCATTTCCAACCAGCAACATATCATCTACATACAAGACCAGATAGATAACATGGTCACTAATTAATTTAAAATACACACAGTGATCTGCTTTGGTTCTGGTGAAGCCAAGTCCCCGTATAAATGTATTAAATTTCTGATACCACATCCTTGGTGATTGTTTTAACCCATACGGAGACTTCTTTAACTTGCATACCAGTTCTTTCTTACCCTTCACCGCAAAGCCTTCAGGTTGCTTCATGTAAATCTCCTCTTCTAGAACCCCGTGAAGAAATGTTGTCTTCACATCCATCTATTCTACCTCAAAATCAAAAGCAACAGCAACAGATAAAAGTAATCCAATAGAAGTTACCTTGGCAAGAGGAGAAAAAATATCACCAAAATCAATTCCCGGCACCTTGAAATAACCTTTTGCTACCAACTGAGCTTTGTATTTCTCCACCTTTCCTTCTGTGTTTGTCTTGTTCTTGAACACCCATTTGTTGCCAATGGGTTTCCTTCCAGCCAGCAAATCCACTAGATCCCAAGCCTCATTTTTGTGTAAAGATGCCATTTCATCAACCATGGCCTCTTTCCAGAGTTTCCATCCTCTGAATCTACTACTTCCTTCACAGTTCTGGGATCATCATCGGTAATAGATAAAGCAAAATTTGAGCAGAAAGTAGATGGACTATACCTTTCTGGCTACCTTCTTTCTCGAACTGATCTTCTTACACCTGGAGTTTGTGGCTCTTCATCTTATGATTCCTCTTCTACTGTAGAGTTTGATTCTTCCTCCTTTAGCTCAAACTCTATCTTCTCAGGTTCCTTTGGTTGGACTTCATGTTTAATAACATCTTTCACCCCTCTGAACACCACATCTCGGCTGTACAAAACCTTCCTTGTTGCTGGGTTCCAAAGCTTATAACCCTTTAAACCATCCTTATACCTAATAAATATGCACTTTTCAGATTTACTATCCAACTTGGTTTGCTTCTCCTTTGGAACATGTACATATGCATCACATCCAAATACCCTCAGATGTGAAAGAGAGGGTTTCTTACCAGTCCATGTCTCTTGTGGAGTCTTATCCTCCAACGCTAACGAAGGTGATCTGTTGACCAGATAACATGCTATCTCCATTACCTCTACCCATAATTCTTGTCCTAACCCGGCACCACTAAGCATGCTTCTTGCCCTTTCCATCAACGTCTTGTTCATTCTTTCTGCAACTCAATTTTGCTGAGGTGTATATGGAGTAGTCTTCTGCCATGCTATACCACACTTCTTATAGAATTCTTCAAATTCATTACTGCAAAACTCTCCACCATTATCTCTCCTCAGCACCTTTATCTTCTTCTCTATCTGGTTTTCCACCAGAGCCTTAAATTCTTTAAACCTATCAAAGACTTCAGATATCTCCTTAAGGAAATATATCCATGTATTCCTTGAGAAGTCATCTATAAATGATACATAGTACACAGAATTACCCAGTGATGGAACCTTCATAGGTCCAAACACATCACTGTGCACAAGCTCTAATATCTGTTTTGCCCTCTTACCACCAGAGGGGAAACTCACCCGATTTTGCTTCCCACATACACAATTTTCACAGAAATAAAAATCCAGAGAGATATTACTCATACCTTCCACCATACCTTTACTATGAAGTATTCGAAGGCCCTTCTCTCCAATATGTCCAAGCCTTTGATGCCACAGCATGGTCTTCTCTCCATAGACCACTAGATTTTCTGCTCCACTTTCAGGAACCACAGAACTATTGCACCCTTCAACAACAGTGCTACCTTGTAGCTTGTACAAAGTTCCAATCCGAACTCCCCACATCAATACTAGTGCTCCTCGAACCATCTTGGAGGTATCCTTCTCAAAAACTATTTTTACACTTGCATCATCCAGCTTGCTTACAGAAATCAGATTTTTGGCCAATGCGAGAATATGTAGAACACCTGGAAGTGTTCTAATCCTTCCACCTTGCAACTTCAACTTTACTTTTCCGCTACCAACGATTCTAGCCTTCCTATCATCCACTACGAAGACATCACCACCATCATATTTCTCATACTCACAGAACCACTCTCTATGGGGAGTGAAGTGAAAGGATGCACATGAGTCAATCAACCATGCATCATGATCTACATGTGTACTTGAAGCCAAGTACACATCCCCACCATCATCTGAGGTGGTTTTCGTCTCTGCAGAAGGAGCATCATTAGATACCTTTCCTTTGTCAAGAGATTTAGATTTATAGTCCCTTTTGTAGTGCCCTTCCTTTCTGCATTTCCAACACACCAGCTTTACAGGTTTTCCTAGAGATTTAGATCTCCCACTCGATGACTTATTTTTTTTTCTGTTCTGGGACTGTCCTTATACAGACAAGGCATCACCATTCTGGCTCTCCATATTTTTCTGTCTCATCTCCTCCATCAGCAAGGATGAGACTATTTCATCAAACTGCAAGGCAGTTGCATTACTACCTATTGCAATAACCAGACTATCCCACGAATCTGGTAGAGAAAACAACAAACTAATGCACTTATCTTCATCTGAAATTTTGATATCAACAGATGATAACTGACTTACCATAGTATTAAACACATTCAAATTCTTTGTCACCGAGTCTCCATCTTTCATCCTCAGGTTATACAACTTTTTTCGTAGGAACAGTTTATTCACCAGAGACTTAGATTGGTACAAAGTCCCTAACTTGTCCCACAAAGCCTTCGCCGTAGCTTCCCCTGATACATTCAGCAATATTGAATCTGAGACACACAATCGTATTGTGCTCTCTTCCTTCCGATCCAACTTCTTCCATTCTTCATCGGTCACTTCTGTTGGTTCAGTACCCGGATCCACCACCATCCACTGATCTTCATCCACCAACAGATCCTCCATCTTGAGTTTCCACAACTCAAAACTCTGACCATTAAATTTCTCGATCTCTATCTTTCTACTGCTCGTCATCTTCTTTTACCACTAGAATCAATCTTGCAGATCTCCCACTTAACAGGGTCTACCATAGGCCTGAGTGAAACCCCTCAGCAACAAAGGCGTTCCCTTGATGCCAAAACACCTCTTATACCAAATGTAGGTTTTAACCCTATACAGAAATTACCTGCATACGAATTCTAAAACACAGAAAATAAACAATGCGAGAGCATAACACATAAAACACATATACACAGAGATTTTCCCACTGGATCCCAAAATCGGGACTACCAGCTTCATTTTTCATTATGTTCCTTTCAATGTTACAATACATATTTATACATGCCGAAGCATCCAATACCATGTACTGAAAACCATCGCGTCTAAAACCATGGACCGAAAACCATAGGTAAGTTCACCCAACCTAATATAGGGTCCAAAAAAAATTCTTGGGGTGCTACCCCAGACCCCGTAGAGGAGGGCTACACGCCCCCCTCAAACCCCTCGGATAAGGGGGGCTGCCGCCCCCCCTATGACCCCCCCCACTACGTAATCGCCGCAATGAAGGGGGGGCTCCGCCCCCCCTCTAACTCCCCGATTCACTACGTAGGTTAGTCGTGGAAAGAATATAACACAACCCAACAGACCACAACCGCGAGGGGTGTCATGGCCATCACCACGACCTCGTCCTTTAGAGAATTGTCCTCCAAAGAATCTACTGTCTCCATCCCCAAAGCCTCTACCACTGCCTCCATTCCTAAAACCTCCACGACTACCTCTGGCTCCTCTTCTACCACCTCCATCACATCCCCCACTTCTTACCATTGCTTCGAAAAACAACTCATTGGTACCTAAATCTAGTGCCTTTGATAGTGAAGCATTATCCTTGAATTCAACATAAGAAAACCAGGTTCTTAACTCAAAATTTCAAAACTAAAAATCAAAATATCAAAATAGTAAACACAACATCTTAAATTTTTTTGGGGTTATTGATACTTACTGAATTTTACGGCTCCATCAGGTTAGCCTTAGGCCTATTCTCCACTGAGGCTGGCCCCTTAATCAATATGAGACTATTCTCAATGAAACCAGCTTCATCATTCTTCAGAAACATCAGATCATCTTTTAGCTGATGCTGCATGCAACTTCCTATTTCACTTCACACATTTCTTCTGCTGCTTCTTAACAGCACCAAATCAGAACATTTCTTCTCCTACTTCTTAACATCACCACTCCCTTCTACAGAGACCTTAGCAACTTCACAAGCACCCAATGTGGAATACCCAATGGAAGGCTTGACAATGAACCCTATACCGCTGCTTGCCAGGAGCCCAACTTCATTCGATTTTTGCAGATTCTAAGGATGAATGGATGGAGGGGATGAATGAGATGATTGGTCTTACTTGCTTATATGCCTAGCTCAGCTACACAATAGTGTTTCTTTAGCAAGCAAACAAGAAGCACTTAAGTAATGCAATTTCCAGTCTTTATGCCAGCTCACCGCATGGGTCTACCAGGGTATCCATCATGCTATTAAAATTGTAATCAATATTGTGACTGAGCATTTACCAGGAAGGTGCCACTTTATTTTCCCTCATTGGTTTTCCTCCTTTCAGTTTTTTACCTTCCCAAATTTCTCTCCACAATTTGACTAGTAATGATGTTGCCATCTCGTTTGATGAGAAGGTTGTATACTTACTACAGGAATTGTAGCCGCCACTTTCGCACTTAAAGTTGCCTAAATTACTGTACATGATAATCTGTTAGAGATGATAAATAATCCTAGAAATTATGGTAATATTTCTCTTTCCTTTTGATTCCTCCATGCTTTAATAGCTTTCACAGCCTTTATATGCAGAAATTAGTGGTTGCTAACTCTGGATAACTTACAAATTAATGTGTGTTACCCTGACTTAATTGTGTCGCCCCTACCATTAATAATTATTAATGTCCAATGCAACAACACTCACTACTCAAATTTCTTGTTGCAGTTGTCTCAAATTTCTGGTCCAAATTGGGCAACCTGTCATTTTTCCAATTGTGCAACCTGCCATCCTTTTAATTGTTTTTACATAGATGCAACCTGCCATTTTTTTAATTGTTTTTACATAGATACAATAGTCTAATGTCCAAATTACACGAGACTTCCCAAGCTTTGATCATCTTAATAGATATTTAATTAAGACTATCATGAACACAAATATGTTGCATGCAACAATTATTAAACTTATTTTATATTAAATTCTAAGCTTATGTTTTACAGAAAATTTAATAAGAAATAAAATATAGTAAATAATATTAAATAATAAAACTTGGTTGGGGCTTGCATGCAAGTCAGGTGTTCCCTCTTCACATTTAACAACCCTTGTCTGTCTTGTATCCCAGTGTTACATTATTAAAATTCTCTCCGCAACTCAAAAAAACCCAAAAACCCAGACAAAATTTCTCCTGACCATCGACAGATACAACTAAATCTGACAAGAATGTTATGCGAGGACTGTCATCGTTATTTCTTAGAGTCCAATTAACGAATGACATGAAGAATATCTTTTATCTTTTAACTGGTACCGTTCGGGGATTAATATGATGTTTAAGTTTAAGGGGGTGCGAGAGTAAATCTGTGGGTTATTTATTTTGATTTGGTATAATTATTTCCTTGGATTATAGCTTACCCCATTTGCTTCTCCGTCTCTCGAGGGATTTCTATGCAGAGGGCGCAGATCAGTCAGGTTTACGTCATTTCATGAAAATTCGTGGCAACATCAAGGTAATCTCCATAGGCTTTATTGTGTATATAATTCTTTCTTTTTAAATTTAGAAAACGAGTTTGCATTTGCGGTTATGGATGGTAGATCTCTGCAATTGTTGCTTTTATAATTTTCGTTTTCCTTATTTATTTTCGCTCATTGAATTTTCCGTTGAAGGCTCTATTTGATACATGTACTCTTAAGTATTCGAGCTAACCCATACATCAGAACATTTGACATAATAAAATGCTCTGATTCCAATACAAAGTAAGGGTTACTAGTAGTGTTATTCATTACTAGTTACTTGGTGCCATTATTTAGATTACGTGCAGACACAATTGGTTTCTTGAACGTATTCAAGCTAGTCCATACATCACAGCATTTGACATAAGAAAATGTTCTGATTCCAATAAAAAGTAAGGGTTACAAGTAGTGCTATTCATTACTAGTTACCTAGTGCCATTATTTAGATTGCGTGCAGACACAATCAGTTTCTTCAACATAATATATAGTAGATTATGTTTTACTAATTAACTGTGGATGTGATCCCTCACAAGAAATACTAAGTGACACTGATTTCACACTGATTGGATGGGATTATGGTTCAAAATGTGAGTAGTTCTGAAATTCACCAACTCCTCTGACGTTGCATTCCAATAACATCTTACAATAAGTGTTTACGGTAGTCTCCACCGGTGTCGATGCCCACTTCAAGCTCGGGGACTCCTGATGGGCACAAATTGCATCCAAGATGTAAGTGAACATGTAGATTTCTCCTTTCATACCTTTGGGTGGCTGTCGAGCCCTTGGTACTTGTTCCTTCAGCTGATGAGCCAAGGTTTTGGACCAATTGCATGCTTTACCTTCTCTAGCCAGTTGGTCCAACGCGATCAGCCAACTTTGTGGGAAGGTTTCCGTGCTTTCTTGGCCATACAATCGACATACAAGGATGACCAAGTATTGATATGGCTTCCATTGTATCTTCATCTTGTAGACCTAGTTGGGTGTCATCCTAAATTTAGCCAACTCCTTTACCTAGTTCTTCAAAATGTCTCTCGAGTTGGCATTATTATTGGGTATGCTAAAGGGAGTCTCCATGATGATCACGGGCTTCGACATCTGATACATCTCATCATAATCCTTTGCCCTGAAGGTAGCAATCTACGTCCCGCTGACACTTCTCAATGTCATCGTCTCAGGATCAGTGTGCGAGATGATCCAATGTATCATGTCTTCGCATGGGAGCATAGGATACCTGCATCAAATCTGGTATAAGCCAAACTTGTGGATGTTCACGTAGACTTGGTGGTCTTTGAGGTCTTACCCAAATGTGCCTGCAAATGCATCATTGAACTCTTGCCATTTCAACTTGATTTCCTTGTCTACAATCATCTTGGTATCTTCATAGATCGGTAGACATGCAGACACTCATTCAACTGCTATTCCAGTTGCACTTCTGTTAGTGTCGTTTGATCATGCTCTCTTAGAGGCCATTGATCTTGAACTGCTAAGAGGTGAACGAACACATACAAGATTTGAAGACAAAGCGACATGCATGGAAAGAAATCTGTAAGCAAAAACAAAAGAAAACTGAGGAACGACATGAAAAATACCTGGGGATTGACTGGCAGGGATTGCACAATTTTTCCTGGGAGGCTGGGAGATTGGCTACCAGAACTGCTCAAAAGGAAATCTGGGCTATCTGGGGAGGTTGGTTGGCTACTGGAATTGCATAATATGCAATCTAGGCTAGCCTGCTAGCTGTTGGAACTGCGCAATGAACAATTTCAGCTGGTAGTGGTTCCAGGCCCAGTGACTGCATTGCGCAATTTTCTAGGCCAGCAGTCACTATCCCTCATAATTGTGCAATGCAAGACTGGAGGACAGTCACTAGACATTAATGTGCATTTCCTGAGAGGAGGACATAGCCTTCCCTCTCATGATTATGCAATGTTGTCTTTGTGAGGCAGAGTCTGGGCCAAGGCTGCCCAGACTTGCCGATGGGAAACTGAAAGAAAATGTGAAAGCGAATGCATGGTGATACTGAGTGTAAGTAGGATTGAATGATCGTGCATGCAGATAGTGAATTAAAGATCTAGAAAATAGAACAACATGCATGTGGGTGAAGCGAGTCGTCGAATCAACGATCGCTCATACAAAACAATTTCATGCATGCGACAACTGTGAGATGATAACAAAAACTGAAACGGTGCTAGTACAATATAGTATGCATGTAAATGACAACAAGCATTCATAGAAATCAAGCAAGAATCACTCACACAACTAGAAACACAAAAAGTGACAGAAATGCTACAAAAGACAAGTTAAGCTGACTTACCCGTGAATAGCTGAGCTGGATGTGTCGAAGACTAACAGATGTGGAGCTCTAAGATCAATGTGAATGGTGAGCTCTGAAGCATTGAATAAATAAGTTGAGGCTCATGACGCGCATGACACAAATCTAGGAAAAAGCGACGCTTGGAGGAAAGATTGTAAAACGATCTTTGCATGTAACCTCTAACTGCTAAAGATAGTTCCCTAAAATCTAGGGATGCTTCTTGCATGTTGATTTTTTATATTCTAGGAAAAAGCAACCCATGCATGCAAGGCAAGTTTTCTTGGTCCCAGCTGGAACTAGTCAACCCAACTACACATGTAATAGTCTACTCAGCTGAGGGGAAAAAATGTGCATTCGTGGGAGGGAGCTGGGCTGACTGCCCAGATGGTTTGAATAATTTTTGGGCTGAGCAGTTGACTGCTGCCCATGATTACACAATTTTTGGGCTGAGCAGCCATGCTGGGAGGAATGATGCAATTTTCTCAGTGAAGCTTGACTGGCATATTTACACAATTCTGGAGCCCAACAAGCTGCCAGACAGGAATGCACAATTTATGGAGGGAAGGTTGGTTCCCCTCCATAATTGCACAATTTCTTGAGGGAGCTTCTCAGCCTGTAGCTGGACCAAGTCTGGAGAAACAGACTGTGAGGGGGATGCAACAAGTTGTCATGGACAGGTTGTCATTCTGCAAGAAAATAACTGAAGCTTTTGTACTTGACAAGGCAAGACATGCTGCTGAGGATGGTTGGTAAGTAGGCTCCAAAACAAAGCTAAGGCAAAAATTTGGAGGGTGGTTGTAGCCGCTACAACAAGTATGTATTACGAACTATTATCGTAAATTGATATTTATGTAACTAAGAGTTTTATAAATCCTCATTAACATTTCACGTATATCTAAATACGTTGCAAAAAATAAACAATATGGGAAGTAAAATGAAGAAGGAGATCATTTGTGGAGATAAAACTAATTTAGTTATGCGACAGGATAATAACTTCCATTTTAATCCACCTATCAGTGGTATTTGAACTTGAGTTTAAATGACAGATAAAATAATAAAATTTGGAAAATTGAGTTGGCTAATGGCACATGCATTCTAAAAGTATTTATTTTCAAGGAAATTTTTTATTAGTGGACAAGTTGATTTGATCCATGACTTGAACTATTAAGCTTTCTCTACAAAGGAAGAACCATGTTCTTGTTAACCCCTAAGGTTTTTAGAAACATGATGAGGTCTTTGGAGTTGAATAGGCAACTCAAATTACCTGAGGTTGACACCTTCCTTGATTCTCAATGTGGTAGGATGGATATTATCTAAGACTTCATTCCCTGGTCTAAACCTCTTCCTGCTAACCTCTCCTACCAGGGAAAATTTTAAGAACCCCCCCTAAATTTATAAATATAATAAATGGGCGAATCTCCATGGTATATAGGAAAAATGGAAGGCGATTTTATCAATAATATAATATGTATATATAATTTTTTGGCGAATCTCTCACCAGGCATGGCGAATATTTCACTCAATTATAAAATCTTGTAAGATCTTGGCGAGTCTTTCACTAAATAATAAAACTTTGTAAAGTCCTAGTGAATCTTAGCATAGGCTACATGCTGGTTTAATTCCCCCATTTAAATAAGCTACATTCCATGCGAATACCATGGGTCAATACCATGTGCCATTTTGGTGAATACCATGGGTCAATACCATGTGCCATTTTTATTTTTATTATAATATTTTACTCAATTATAAAATCTTGTAAGATCTTGGCGAGTCTTTCACTAAATAATAAAACTTTGTAAAGTCCTAGTGAATCTTAGCATAGGCTACATGCTGGTTTAATTCCCCCATTTAAATAGGCTACATTCCAGGTGAATACCATGGGTGAATACCATGTGCCATTTTTATTAGGGTTAATAATGGTTTTTTGCATGGTATTAATAACAATCTAGTCCATGGTATTTGTCCCATAGTATTTTGGCCATAGGTTTCACCTAAATATAACCCATTTTTTGAGTGTTCGTAAATATAATGTGACTTATGGAGTAAATATAAAAAAAATGTTTTATTTGTTTACCATACCTCTCGTTTATTTATATTTTTATTAATTTACCATACCTCTTTTACAAATATGGTATTTGGCCCATAGGATTCACTTAAATAAAACCTCTTTCTTGAGCCTTCATAAATAGAATGAGGGTTACGGACTAAATATAAAAAGATGTTTTATTTATTTGCGATACGTCTAGTTTATTTATATTTTTATTTATTTACCATACCTTTTGAGTAAGTATAAAAAGATGTTTTATTTATTTACCATACCTCCACTTTACTTATATTTTTATCTGTTTACACCCTTACATGTATATAAGGTGACTTATGGAGTAAATATAAAAAATGTTTTATTTATTTACCATACCTCTCATTTATTTATACTTTTATTAATTTACCATACCTCTTTTATAAATATGGTATTTGGCCCATAGGATTCACTTAAATAAAACCTATTCTTGAAAATGGGCGAATGGATTCACTTAAATAAAACCTATTCTTGAAAATGGGCGAATGGAAGGTTGTAAGTCCTAATTTCAAGGGCTAAATTTACCTTTTTTACCCTCTCCCTTAAAATAAGGTGGGCTATTTGAGGTGATTTGTAAAAATGTACTATGATACAAAATATTCGCCCACTAAAAATTTAAAACCCCTTAATTTCGCCAAAGGGCAAACATTCGCCCCTAAAATTATCCTTGTCTCCTACATGGATATTTTGTTATTAGCATATCCTTATAGATACTTTTCATGGTTTTTGTCCATGTCATGGGGTTTGAAGCAGCTTCTCATGTACCTAGGTCAATTTTGTGCACATTATATGTTTCTTTTGAAAATGATGATATGATTTAGTAGGAAGAGGTCATTACCAACACAATTTCCTTCTAATTAGCCAATTTCCATAAGACCCAAAGATTTTTCATGATGGCCTACCTTGCAATGTCCATCATTTTTTGTATTTTATTCATCATCCTACACCTTAAGAGCAATTTGAACCTAAAAATAGTAGTGTAATTCTAATATCCTGTTCGATGAAGAGGTAAGGCTTAGTTTCATTTTTGGTTTACATCAGATAAATTTATCAAATAATTTAGGCACATGCTGATAGGAATGATCCCCCAAGGATATCTTTAGAAGCTCAAGAGTTTCTCATAGGAAAAAGAGTGCCTCTAAAAGGGGAAAATCATACATATTTAGGATTTGTGGATATGAGAAAAAACTATTGTTGTTTCCTATGTTTGTTTTATATGGGTATCTTATTGTATATGTATGTATACAATATCGTTCCTAGTTAATTTTGTTTGACAAAAAAAAGTGAAAATATTTTATTACACTATCATTCACTACCATAGATATTACGGTGAAAAGCTATGTACATCTTGTAGAATTTCGTAAAATAATAAACCCTTTAAATTTGATTGAATTTGAGCTTTCCTATGGATTCAATCCTAAGAGTCTATTTTTGAAACATTTGGTAGTTGTACAATAAAATAATTTAATCACAAGGATTATTCAAGGAGGTATAGAAAATGAAGCAAAAGAATTGAAGGAAAAGGGGATAATAACTCCTAAAGATGATGTGGCAACTAAAGTAATCAATAATTTTGAGGAAAAGACCAAGGAAAGAGCGAAAAATTATACTAATGCTTAAAACACTTTAGCTCCATTCCTTCTCTGCCAAAAAAGGACATGAAAACATTATAATCTAAGGACATGGTCATGAAAGACAAGATGTTGGAGATGACAAGGAAGAAACACACGCTTGTGTTAGCTTGGAAAGGTCCCATATTGTTACTTCTTCCAAAATTAAAATTTCAAGTAAAATAGGGTCACAACAGGTAGAAGGACTTGCAGACATGAAAGTGGGAAATGCTACCATCTCTGACTTGGTAGCATCAAGTTTGGATGAGATTTAGAAAATAGTCAAATAATTAGCCACTAAATATATATTATTTATTTAGGAACAATAATTAACCATGCACAACACCCATCACAAGGCTTGTTGAAAATTATAGTTTGAAAAGGTGCATGTTAAAAATAATAAAATTACTACAAAGTGGAAATCAAAATTAAATGTCTTAGGAGTAGGACCTATTGGACTTATAAGGTTACACATGACAATAGGGGATGAACCTTATCATTGTTTCACTAAGAAAGAGGTTGCTAGTATGAGGTTACAAAAATGTGCGAGTTGGAGGAAGCTCTTAGTCATGAACCTCTATTTATCTGTGCTTTAGCTATTCAAGGGCCTAAAACTATAATAGAAACTACCCTCAACACGCCCCAAAAGCTTAAGAAAGTATCTAAATTGCTAAACGATATCATATCCTATGTTGAAGTAAGTATTAATAAGTGATTAAAAATAATTCAAGAAGCATGGGGTATTTATTTACATTTAAGAATTTTCTCTTAGAAATTTGCTTCATTCTCTGAATATTTATAGAAAACTTTGGAGCATGATAAAAAAATTTGTTGAAAATTATTTCATGACTTTCATAAACAAAATTAATTCTCTTAATGATATTCAAAATAGCCAAGAAGGTCTTCCATCAAGGAGGAGAATCAAGCAATTCAAGGCAGGAAGGCATGCAAGGATTGAAATGTTAGAGGAAGCTATTTTTGAACATTTGAGTATTCATGATAGTATGAGAAATAATTTCTACAAGTCTATAAAGAAAATTGTGAATTAAAAGGACCCGGAATGAGTAGGGATTCTTTGCTAATTCTGAAAGATATGTTGGAAGAAGAGTTTAGTACTATTAAAGCATCATTGTCTAGTTTGTTGAAATGTGGCGAAAAGAATATTCCAATTTTAATTTGTCCTTGAATTAAAATTCGAATTTAGTCTCACCAGCTGCTTGGAATTAATTAATTAATTAATTTTGGATTAATTAGTTGGAGAAATTCAAGTCAGAAGTCTTTCTGAAGTCATGCAACACTTATCCCTTAAATTAAGGAGATTATCCCTTAATTAAGGAGATAAGATTGAGTTTTTTTTTTTTTTTTGGCTGTGGTTCACGGACACCCTGGTCAATGGGTGGCTCTACGTCCACAGAAATATCTGGACTGATCGACCCCGAAGGAAATCTAGCCCTGTGTCCCACTAGCTAGGCCTGACCCCAAGGGCTTCGGGGAGAATGGACCTTGTGACCTCTCGATGGCGAGGCACTGATTTTGACCAACTGAGCTAACCCTTGGGGCTAAATAAGATGGAGTTATATTTGAGTTGTAATTAGTTAACTCAATTTACTTAGTTAAGTCCTGTTAAATTAGTTCCAAACTGTTTGAGGAACTAATTGTGAGTTATCAGTCAGTTGATGCATGCATGCACTCAACTTGTGTACTCCAGATAACTGAAGATTCCCTCATCAGAAACTCATGCATGTTTGTTCTATGAAAGACCCAGTTGAGCTAAATGTCAAGGATAGTGTACTATCAGTTGCATGATTTCTCCTATAAAGGAAACTCGTGCATGCAAAAGGATTAATGCACATGAGGATTACACAGTTTTACAGGGTGTGAGATCAGTGTGACAGATCAGTGTTCCACTTGGTTGAGAGTCTTCCACTTGGTAACAGGAGGATCACCCAGGAGAAACTGCACAAGGAAATAGGAGCTTGGAGAGTAGAGGAGAAGGCTTGTGAGAAGATTTAATTGCCTGTGAGAATCCAGGAGGATTGTACTAAGAGCTGGCTAGCTGTGAGTGCTAAGGCTTTGTATAATTCTGATGTATTTCCACCTTGTATGATAATACAGATAGTGGGGTTTTTAGCTGAGGCTTTCCCCTGAGTATTTTCTATGTTTCATGTGTATTGATTCTTCTTCTTATGGTTATATGTGTTCAGCTCGATATTTAAGCTTCCGCAAGTTTGATAGTAGAAGTAGATTATAGTATTTTGCTTTGGTATATTACATTATCGAGTTAATCAATAGTCAGATTTTCTACATAGATCTCAGAGGTAGATTTGTAGAGAATTTGCAGGAAATTCTACATGGTATAGGAGCCAATATTATCAGAGTAGTGAACAATGTACGAAGAAGAGAATTTGAAGTTTGAAGTTCGGGGTTGCAAGAGCAAATCGAATTCATATCAGACTTCAAATTGAGATGGGACATTATGTGACTAATTTCCCATCGGAGAAGTCCAAGAAGGGATTCTCGGTAGGATCGAAAGGTGAGGCATTAGCCTCTCAGTTCGAAATGGACTTTACCCTCATCGTATGCATGGTGTCATCGATGATGAGTTGGGTCTGGTATATTGACCGTGGAGACTCATTCCACATGATCAGCGATAAAACTTTATTCAGTGCCTTGGAGGAGAAAGACCTCAAGATGCGCATAGAGATGGGTGACGACAGAAAGCATAGTGTTTCAGGAGTGAGCATGGTTGCTTTTCAGAGGGAGCATGTAGCTCCTCTCACCTTAACAAATGTGATGTATGTGCCTGGACTGAAGAAGAACTTGGTATCAGTCGCGATGTTGGAGGACAAAGGCTACGATGTTGTCTTCAGTAAAGGAAAGGCGTTCCTAAGACACATAGACATGGGTCAGACCAAGAGGATAGGGATTCAGGTGAAGAATATCTATAAACTAGAGGTAGATGATTGTGCAGCATTGAGTACGAAAGCAGAATTGGTGCAAAGCCAAGACATTGGTGAGTTGTGGCACAGGCAGTTGGGCCATTTGCATCATGGGGCTTTTAAGATAATGCAACAGATATCTACAGGACTTCCCAAAGGAAAACATGAGCAGGTTGACCCATGCAAAGGTTTTATCTTGGGAAAGTACACTAAGTCTTCCTTTCATTATCGAGATAGTCGAGCCAAGGCTATCTTAGAGCGAGTTCATACAGATGTGTGTGGACCATTCTTGATGGCATCCACAATGAAGCAAAGGTATTATGTGATTTTGATTGATGATTTTTCTCATAAATGCTAGACTTATTTCATGCAGAAGAAGGACCAAACCTTCTCAAAGTTTTGTGAGTTCAATGCTTTGGTCAAGAAAGAGTCAGGGAAGAAGATCAAGGCCTTGAGAAGTGAAAACAATGGAGAATATGTCTCTTGAGAGTTTAAAGACTTCTGTGCAGCGGAAGGAATTAAACGAGAGTTGACGACACCTCATAACGCACAACAGAATGGGGTGTCTGAGAGGAAGAATAGAACTATTGTAGGGGAAACACGGGCAATGCTACATGACCAAGGCCTACCACTTCACTTGTGGGCTGAGGCATGCAACACAACAGTCTATTTGCATAATAGAAGCCCGCATCTCATACTTGGGATGAAGACACCAGAGGAAGCTTTCTCCTGTAAGAGACCAAATGTGGGTCACTTCAGGATCTTTGGATCATCGGTATATTTCCATGTGACAAAGGATGCATGGAAGAAGCTTAAGCCAATAGCAGAGTTGGGGATACTTGTGGGGTACACTGATACACCTCACAACTATTAGGTGTACTTTCCTATTAGTCAGAGGACAGTGGTTCGCAGAGATCTCAAATTTGATGAGCAGAAGACCATGCGAGTTCCCCTTGAGAGGGAGCTCCCAGTACAGGCTATGGAGGAACAGTTGGTTCCTAAGGAGGAGGAGCCTCATATTGATGCAGAGCAGCCACATGCAGAGGTTCCAAGAGTGGAGACATCCACTCAAGCAAAGTCTTCAAGAGATGGACGGAAGTGCACAAAAGAAGCTACCAGATTGTTACATGATGCGAGAGAGAATGTGGGAGTACCATCTTCTTAGCGCAGACAGAGGAGGTCACCTAAGAGGTACACTGGATACATGGCCCTTGATGGGGAATTTGTTGAGACCGAGCCATCTTCCTTTGAGGAAGCAGTGCAACAACTGATTTAGGTTGATGCTATGATGGAGGAGTATGACTCCATAGTTCGTAACAGTGTTTGGAACGTGGTTCCAAGACCAGAGAACAAGTCAGTTGTGAGTTCCTGTTGGCTTTACAAGGTAAAGAAAGCTGTTGATGCTAGTGTCGATAAGCATAAGGCAAGATTTGTTGCCTGTGGCTTTTCACAGGTCGAGGGGATTGATTATGATGAGAATTTTTCACTTGTCGCAAGGTACACATCTATCAGATCAATGTTGGCACTATCAACACAAATGGGTTGGAAGATCCATCAAATGGATGTGAAGACTGCATTCCTCAATGGTGAGATTGACGAAGAGGTGTACATAAAGTAGCCAGAAGGTTTTGAGACCTTCGATCATGAGTCACATGTGTGCCAACTCAAGAGAGCATTGTACGGGCTGAAGCAAGCACCTCGTGCTTGGTACACCAGGATAGACAACTACCTCATTGGGTTGGGTTTCACAAAGAGTGAAGCAGATGCGAACCTGTAAAGCATCGTGGTGAAAGGTAAGTTGTTGATCATCATTATTTATGTTGATGATCTCATATTGACTGGTGATGATCAGTTGATCGTGTCTTGCAAGGAGGACCTTGCAAGAGAATTTGAGATGAAAGACATGGGTCTCATGCATTACTTCCTTGGTATGGAAGTGTGGCAGAAGAATGGGGAGTTGCTTGTGTCTCAGGGCAAGTATGCCAACGAGATACTTAGGAGATTTCACATGGAGAAGTGCAAGCCCATGCATACTCCTCTAACAAGTAACTAGAGGAAGGAGGATGCTACTTCAGGAGAAGCAGTGGAGGCTACTGTGTACATGCAGCTTGTGGGTTCACTAATGTACTTAGTGAACACATGACCAGATTTGTGCTATGCGGTGAACCAGCTGAGTCAGGTGATGCTTTAGCCTACCAAGATGTTTTGGAAGGTGGAAAATCATGTATTGAGATACCTCAGAGGCACATCTCAGTATGGATTATGGCACAGACGGAGAGAGGGAGTGAAGCTACACGGCTTTCACTGATGCAGATTGGGCAGGGAGTCCACTAGATCGGAAGAGCACGTCAGGAGGGATTTTCAACCTTGGGTCAGCTGCAGTTTCTTGGTACAACAATAAATAGAGGTCGATTGCACTTAGATCAGCAGAGGCAGAATACATGGCTAAAAGTCAGGCAACATGTGAGGCCATCTAGATGCGGAAAATCTTAGTTGGTTTGTTTGATCAGAGGGTGGATCCAACTGTTATCTATTGTGATAATTAGAGTTGTATCAAACTCTTTGAGAATCCAGTATTTCATGATAGCTCCAAGCACGTCGACATCTAGTATCATCATCTCAGAGATTGTGTAGCGAGGAGGATCATGTTGCTGCAGTATATTTTGACATAGGAGCGAGATGTTGACATTTTGATAAAGGCATTGTCAAAGTGTAAATTTGAGTTCCATAGAGACAGGATCGGGGTGGCAGATAATCCATTTCTTGTTGAGAGGGAGTGTTGAAATGTGGCAACAAGAATATTCCAATTTTAATTTGTCCTTGAATTAAAATTGTGAATTAGAATTCGAATTTAGTCTCACCAGCTGCCTGGAATTAAATAATTAATTAATTATGGATTAATTAGTTGGAGAAATTCAAGTTAGAAGTCTTTCTAAAGTCATGCAACAGTTATCCCTTAAATTAAGGAGATTATCCCTTAATTAAGGAGATAAGATTGAGTTATATTTGAGTTGTAATTAGTTAACTCAGTTTACTAAGTTAAGTCAAAATAAATTAGTTCCAAACTGTTTAAGGAAATAGTTGTGAGTTATCAATCAGTTGATGCATGCATGCACTCAACCAGTGTACTCTAGATAACTGAAGATTCCCTCATCAGAAACTCATGCATGTCTATTCTGAGAAAGACCCAGTTGAGCTAAAGGTCAAGGACAACGTACTATCAATTGCATGTTTTCTCCTATCAAGGAAACTCATGCATGTAGAAGGATTAATGCATAGGAGGATTACGCAGTTTTACAAGGTGTGAGATCAATGTGAGAGATTAGTGTTCCACTTGGTTGAGAGTCTTCCACTTGGTAACAAGAGGATCACCCAGGAGAAATTGCGCAAGGAAATAGGAGCTTGGAGAGGAGAGGAGAAGAATTGTGAGAAGCTTTGATTGCCTATGAGCATCCAGGACGATTGTACTGAGAGATGGCTAGCTGTGAGAGCTAAGGCTTTGTATAATTCTAATGTATTTCCACCTTGTATGATAATACAAATAGTGGGGTTTTTAGCTGAGGCTTTTCCCTGAGTATTTTCTGTGTTTCATGTGTATTGATTCTTCTTCTTATGGTTATATGTGTTCAGCTCTAATTCAAATCGATCTTTAAGGTTCCACAAGTTTGATAGTAGAAGTAGATTATAGTATTTTTCTTTGGTATATTGCATTATCAAGTTAATCTACAGTCAGATTTTCTACATAGATCTCAGAGGTAGATTTGTAGAGAATTTTCAGGAAATTCTACATAGTTATTTGAACAAATTGTTGGATTTAACATTTATATTGAAGGGGGCGGGGGCTTGAATTAGTATAATTCAATTTTACACTTACTTAAATCATTCAAACATGAAACAATACACTAGTAACATAAGAACATTTAATGAAAGATATATGTGGAAACCTACCCGAGATAAAACCACACAATTTCTTTTCTTTATATGATTAAAGTAGGTATCAACCTATTGTTATAATATTTTTAGGAAACCACCTATGAGAGATGCCAATTCTTTTATCTTTGCAAGAACCAACTTGCTAAAGGCATCAATCCCCTCAAAATTACAAGCATTGAATTGTTGGAGACACCAATCCCCATAAGATCTACTGATCCAATTTTTTCTACCCCAAAAATCACTATTTCATCACATTTTCATACTAGATATGCAGGTAGCCCTCTATAATTTTTTGTATTGACAACTCCTTTTAATTCATATTTTATTTTATTTATTTACAGTGGTCTTGTCTTTTTAGTTCACTAGTAAACCGTTCCCTTGGTGCACAATATGCCACTATGTTTTGCAGAATATTTTCTGATGAAAACCTCTCACTTCTCAACTTCACAGACTATATTTACACATGTTTTCTCATATATGCCAACACACTATCTTTGAGCTTTCCTATCATCTCTTATAGGACTACGTTGATATAGATCACTTGTCTCTTCAAACAATTTACACATTCACTTCACCTTTATGATCTCCATATGCACATGATATTATTACATGTTCTCTATCCTCACTCCCACTTTTGGATGACATATATGATATCTCATATGCTCTAATGACCACCTAGCTTCTAACTGGCTATTTCTATTTATAGATTTAGCAAAAATTTCTTATTTTGGATCTATCTCTACCTCTTTTCCTAGCTTACTAGGTTTTCTTTAAATGTCATGGGATCATTCCTTATAACCACATCCTCGATGGGATTTAATTACTGAAACCAT